>CM046878.1:84132109-84732109 GCA_025667525.1 Glebionis coronaria
ATTATTGCGATGGGGTCTATGGAACTTTTGCGAAATGTGATGTTTTTAAACATTGCGATGAGACTCTAAATATTGTGATGGCCTCAAAATATTGCGATGGTTTCAAAACATTGCGATAACATTTTCTCAAAATATTGCGATGAGGAGTTTGAATATATTGCGATGGATACTCAAAAATCATTGCGATAGCATTGTTTGAAAAATCATTGCGATAGCAATTTTTTTTTAAAACACATTGCGACACTGTGATGTTGAACTCATTTCAAGATAACTTGGCCTTGCCAAAACTCAACCCATCTACATCACACCATGTTAACTCGGTAATTACCGAGTTGATCGGGTTAACTGTGTCATGAATCACATCCAAATATCTCTGCCTTATCACTCTAAAATCATATCCTTAATCAAACCCGATTCTACCTATTCCATCGTCACCTAAAACCCATCACATCTAGACTCGAATCAAAAGATCTCAGATATGGTACTTCAAAATCAAATGAACTTTTTTTGATATATACCATTCGTATCTTCACTGATCTAGACCAAGAACAACCAAAAACCAACATGCATGCTCAAAATCTAACCCACCTGAGATCTATTGAAGATCTTGAAGCCACAAACCATACTTGATTCTTCATCTCGTGGGATATTCGTGTTATATCTACACGGTTTATTGACAGGTTCGTTATAGATGGTTTATGGTTGTGTGATTAACGATATACATTTCTTATTGTTATTGATAGTCACTGGATTCGTGTTTAACTATGTAACACTCCATTTTGATAATGGAATGTCACGAGTAATTATGGCGTGTCATCAAAGCATACAAGGAAAAATGTCTAAACATTACATGACCATAAAAGGAAAATACCGGAATCAAACATCGATAGTCCAAAAGTAAAGCTCATCACACACAAACATAAGTACTGTAAAGGAAAGGACTAAACAATGTCCATAGCAAGAGTATCAAAGTAAAGATAATGCATAAGTAAAGAAAGGCTAGAAAGCTTCCAGTCCATATGCACGTACGCTTAAAGTCTACGAGCGTCCCTGAGTACCTGCCGTTTTGGGAACATAGAAAAGGAAAACGGCTGAGCAATACGCTCAGTGCATGGATGTACAATAAAGCATGAATAGGATAAGCATATAACATATAACAGCGGAAGAAACTAAGTCCCGAATAACCTGGTTAAGTCTTGGTAAAACTGGTTTTATAGTTTGAAAAGCCTTATGTTTATCTTATAAAAATTGTTTATCATATTCTACCATTAGCCAATATAGGTCATGAAAATCCACCGTGCATGAATACTTGGAGGGGTGACCTCATCATGCAAATTAGAGGGGCTGCCTCTAATTTAATATACTGGTTTGGGTAGGAGGGATCAACTCCTTGTGAAGGATGCAAGGAACACACCACATTCACACTGAGTAATCTACTGAAAAACATGTAACTAAGATGCACCCATACGCCCCACATGATAAATATAATAATATGGCCAAAAGCTGAAGGGACGCCACGAGCAATCACTCCGCCGTGGTGAAGTCATAACATCAGTGCCTCTAATGTTATGGTTATGGTACCTCCATAACTAGGTGAAACTGGTCATGCACGTATATGGCTATAGGTATTCTAATTTAAACATAAGCAAGTCAAACATATAAAATTTTACTACGGGAAAACATTTGGCTGCATACGTGGAATCCTAATAAGGAAAGAATGTCCATACTGAAAGGACAGGAATCCGTACCTTATGTCCAGTGAACGAAGAAGACGAACTAAGGAGAGTCCTACTTCGGTATCACTAATGCTACATAAATACATACGTGAATAAGTATCTAATTAATAAATACGTAACTGGTTTTATGTCATATCTTAGCTTATTTTATATGTTCATATCATGTTTTACTGTTTTAAGCCTTAAACTATGTTTATCTTATATTCTGTCTATTCTGATTAAGTATTTCTGGTATTCCGTGTATTATTATACTTACTGTGTAATAATAAGTAACTTTCTAAAAATAGCAGGTTTCCTAAAATAGAAAGTTTCCAAAAATAGAAAGTTTCCAAAAATAGAAAGTTACCAAAAATAGAAATTTACCAAAAATAGAAAGTTTCCAAAAATAGAAAGTTTCCAAAAGTAGAATTACTGCTGAAAATAGATAAGTTTCTAAAAATAGAAAGTTTCCATAAATAGATTAGCTGCCTTAATTAAATAAGTTAAGTATATAAGCTTAAATGTTTTCTAATTGTTTTCCTAAGTCATAATGATATAAGGTATAGTTTATTAATTATTACATGTGATTTAAATAACTATAGGTTAACAGTATTTAATTAAATATATCATGTTTTTAATTAAATAAGGTTAAATACTTAGGTTAAAACATGTATTATTAATTATTAATAATATAACCTAAGTCATGTTAATTAATTAAATATAACCATGGTTTTTAAATAATTAATTAATTATAAGTCTAGAAAAATATAAATACTTAGGTTAATAATTCCATGATCTAATAATTAAATTATAACCTAAGTCATGTTTTATTAAATTAATCATGTCATATAATTATTAATTTAATTTTAACATATGATCATTAAAAATATAACCATAACATAAACCATGAACCGGATCGTGACTAGAAACCATGAACCAGACTCGAAATCAACACTATACCCCGAACCACTTCGGGATTCTTCCCTTTTTGCAGCTGCCGTGGGACCCACACCACCAAACCGGGACCTTATGGTCTCGGTGGTGGTCTATAAGCCAAACCGAGACCCCCTTGGGGTTCGGTTTAGGCGCCGGCCAAACAAAACACCCCTAAAATCCTCCTTTTTGATTTACCCAATAACCATTTGCATGTTTGATTTATGTTTTTAATTAGGTTTTTAAAACATCATGTTCTTATTTAATTTTATTAAATCAAATCAAAAAGAAAAATGATTAAAAAGGTATACCGAATGCATGGATCTAACGAGGATGAAAACACACGAACACTTGCACAAAAACCAAGATCAAAATCAAACAAACACCCCCCCTTTGGTGTTGTTGTATGCGGCGGCCAAAAGGAAGAGCAAGGAGAAGGAGAAAAGTTTTTTAGGTTTTTGATTTGTTTTACTGTAAAGTGAAAAGTGAATACAAGTTTTACCTTAACCCCCTTCTTAGTAAAATTTGATGGGCTTGGCCCATCTTTCTTGATGTAGCCGCGGGTACGGGGCCCCACATGGGGTACCCGTACCGTTTTCCGTGTCTCGTTATTTAAGTGTTCGTTCGTGTTTATTTGTGTTCGTGTTTTATGTGTTCTCGTTAAATATTAACCGTGACCTAATATATTTATTCGTGCTCGTAATAAATATATATACGTAATTAATATTAGTTCGTGATTTAATTACGTTCATGATTTCGTGATCGCATGTTCATGATTTATTATTGTTAAATAATTATTGTGTGTTCGTGCGTAATAAATACATATCGTGTTCTAACACGTACGTAATACGTAAAACTCTAACACATAAACGTAATCATACTATAATAGGATATTTTTAATCTAGTACGTACGATCTTAAGGGTACTATTCATGGTAAAAGCATGCGGGTTTTACAAACTACTTGAAGTTAAGATGGATGGCTGATTGAGTTGTAACAATCGAGGGAGAGGGATGAAAAGTTGGGGGTGGAGAAAAATGTCTAAGTGTAGGGTTAACTATGTGTGAGTAATTAGGGTAAGAACCTCTTGTTTCCAAATGGACCGGGTATAATTTCATGTGGGCCTAAAATTTTACTATAATCGGTGGTCACATTAATGTGGGTTCTGCTAAATTACATTGATGGGATGCTGTGTTTCTATAAGGATGGGCTGAATACTATAATCAGTTGTGATGCAAGGTTGCACGAGTATTGACATAAACATGGGCCGAGTAACTAAATTGATAGTTGGATACTACTATACACTAAATTGGACATGATAATGGTTGTGTAACCGGCTCCTTACAATTTGGTTATACTGTTATGTGATTTGGATTATTGGATGTGCGGATAATGGGTATTGGGTGTCTACATACTCATTTTGATCAAAGAAAACCCTCGTTTTGAAATCCTTATCTCTCGAAAAAATTTCAAAGTAAAGTTAGCTAGACGACGTTGATGGCTTCTCATCTTTTTAGTCATCGTTTGTTTCATAGTTAATGACTCTCAAACAAACACAACACACACGAAGACAAAAACAAATAAACACCAAAACAATCCTTTTAAGATTCACTTAAATTGTCAAAACGGCTAGTTTTCAGAGGAAAGAATGTCAAGTAATTACGAAGTAGATTTGGTATTTGTTATTTGAAGTTGAAGTGGAATTTCACGAAGGCGTCTACTTAATTCAACATCGAGCCTTCTCACCCCTTTCAATCGATTGATGATTCGCTTGAGCATTTATGATTGAGACTTGATTTATCTAGTTTCTAATGTCAAGGGGTGGATGGTCCAAGACATGGATAACTATCACTTAAGGAGTTACGTTGTAGTGCTCAGTGTCACACTTACCTGTAGTTGTGGGTATTTCAGGAGGTGTTTCACATCTTATACTTCTCTCTTCTTTTGTGTATAAGGTACTAAGAGACATTTCTCTGCAGTGTTCGTCAATCAACAAAAGTGCTAAGCGTAAGTAACAAATTTGGGGGATTGTACTTCAGTTTCAAGTTTGGAATATCGGGTTTACTTCATCAGTGGTCACTACAGATAGCCAAAAGAATGCGAGGTTGGTAAGTTTAGCTAGAGAGTAAATGAGTAGAGATGTGATCAGCAAACAATTCTCACGAGCAACTTGAGCTACAGAATGTCAACAAAGATTCTTCATTGTCTAAGTAAATCTTTCATAGGTTCTCGATCTTTCTAAACTATGAAGATTTCTGCTTCGGACACGAACATCTCGTGATTCTGATTGTACTTGTCAGATGATGATTTTGAGTGCTCTTAACCACCATACTTTTGACAAGAACATCTCACGATTCTGAGCCTACACGTCAGATGATGCTTCTGAGTGTTCTTAACCATCATACTTTTGATAAGAACATCTCTCGATTCTGAGCGTACACGTCAAATGATGCTTTTGAGTGTTTGTAACCACCATACTTTTGACAAGAACATCTCGCGATTTTAACCGTACACGTCAGATGATGCTTCCGAGAGTTCGTAACCATCATGGGGGAAGAACGTGTACTTTTGAGTACTTAGTTCAACTTCTAGGGGGAAGTATTCTACAAGCGTGAGAAGATTTGTTGCTGATTTCTTGCATGTTTCCCCAAACACATAATCATGAAGACCAAAAATGTCAAGGTAGCAGTTACTTGGTGTGGTTTGCTTCTTCTTCTACAAAATTCTGCTGTGCACTTTAAATATCAAAGATATAAGATTGCTCAAGCTACATGTTCTGTTCAAGATAGGGATATTGGTTTGGGGGGAAGCTAATTCAGAAGCTTCGTCAAAAAGAAGTCTATGAAGAAAGATTTTCAAGACACGTAGTATAAATTGGGGGGGGGGGGAAGTTAATCTAGTTCATACATGATACATTGGTTCCTCAACAAGCAAAGATAAAGAGGATTCAAAATGGGTTACAAGTTTTTTTAGAAGACTTGAAGACAACGACGTCATCCTCAGCATTGGAAGCAAACTTAATACAGTCATATTTTTGTTGTATTTGCATTTGTTAGGAACATTGTAAGTAATTACGTATGTCTCCACATTGGGGGAAGATTAGCCTTAAAATGTGGGCGACTAACGGAATTACAATAGTTTCATAGCTAGGACTTGCAGGGACTATTATTGTCATATGTAAGTAGTTCAAGTCCCGAGCTATATATACCCCTCCATACTTCCATGGAGGGTGAGGTGTGTCATTTCTTGTTTTCCTTTCTCTCTCTAATAAAACACATATTAGAGTATTGATGAGACTGCTTTTATACATAGTCTCATCGTCCAAATAGGGCTTAAAATGCATTAAATATCATCAAAATACCCATATATATGCTTGTGTTTGTTGCTTGTGTATTTTAGATACGGATATTGAGAAAATGACAAAAGATCACAAGAATCATGCAAAAACGAACACGGGAAACGAAGCCGCACAATGAACCAAGCCCTAATGAAGAATTTTCCCAAGAAAACCTTGAAGATTTGAAGAATTATGAAGAAGGGTCCTCCAATATGGAAGAATTGACATTTTATACCCTTGTATCCTCATAATTACAAGATTGGTCCCTAAAGTTTGTCAAAATTACAAAAAGGGCCCTCCACTTTGAAGAATTGGCAAGTTTAGCCCCTCAACAAAGCTAAATTGTCAACCATTATCCTCCAGAAAGTCAAATACATCATGAAGTCCTTCAAATTACAAGAAATTACAAGTTTGGTCCTTTGAAAATCCCAAAATTACAAAAAGGACCCTTAACTTTCAACATTTGGCAAAAATGGTCCCTCAATCATCAAGACTTGGCAAATTCAGTCCTCCAAAATGCCAATCATACAAGTAAAGACCATTATCCATCAACAATATGCCAAATCAGCCCTTGAAATATCACAAAATGGCAAGAAATATCCCTGAAAATACTTTGGAAAAGTATTTGGGGCAAAAGTATAAAAACTGAAAGTTTGATTACAAAGGAAATTCAGATTTTGGGATTAAATCTGCAAATGACAAGAAAAGAGAATAAAGAGGACTAAAGCTGGCCAGACAACATTGTAACCTTAACCACTATCATCCTGCCACGTGCCCCACTTTCTCCCTTCCACCAATCACATGCCTTCATCCTGCCACCTCACACTCCACTTAACCCGATTTAAGATTAATTTAATCTTGGCGCCTAAAACAACTTTTCAAACATAATTAACTCCCAAAACAGATTAAAACCTATGTTCTTGGTGTTCATACCAGAATTAGGCTTTTTCTAATTACCAAGAATTAAGACCTAATTGCTTCCAGATTAATGATTAAAGGTCTTATCATCCTAACCCAACCCCTAAACTCCCATCACTCTCATACATGTGACATTGCCAACCCTCCCCTGACTCACTCTTCACGTCCAAACAAAACAGGCCAGTAAATCCAACGCTCAAGAACTTGGCTTACTTTTCAAGCTTCATCTCCACCCTTGGATGCATTTCCCCTTTGCCAGCTTCAACAAAACGCCAAGAATTCCTCACAAGACTCCAAGATATTCAAAATACACAAGGGAAAAAATGGGACTTCAGTAGCTAGGGTTACGTTTTTTTTAGCTTTCCTAGACAACATGTATGCGTATATAAAGGCTTAGGACCTCACATTTTTGCTTTGCTTTTGGTTTTTCCTAGTTCAACTTCTTGTAAATCCTCTTTTCATTTAATGAAAGTGTGTTGAGTTTTGTTGAAGAAAGACCAAGTGCCACCTTTATTTTTAGCTTGTTTATGTTATTTGTTCACTGATTTTGAATCTAAAAACCTGTTATTAAGGAGAGTGCAAAAGTTTGCATTTTTCCTTCAAGCTTGATATTTTGCTAAGTTCTTGTTTCAACCTTGGAATTCTTGGGTTATAGGGCTGATCATAGCATCCTAATTGTGATAATTAAGGTGTGGTGAGGCTTATAGCTTGGGGATAATCAAGTGTGGGGTAACAAGGCTGCATTAATCAAGACTTTTTAAGTTTCTGTTTTGATAATCTTGCTTCTAACCTTGTTGAATCTTAGCAGGGGTGTTTGTGACAATCCGTCAATTTATGGTTGATATTTTATTCTCAATATATATTTGAAAACATTATTTTAATGTTATAATATGAACTCACTTATTTTTGGGAAGAAATTTGGATTTACGTCTTGAAGTGGCATCGACTACGTCTAAACCAGAGGATTCTACGTTACGTGCTTACGTTTACATACACCGTTTTGGTGACAGTCCGACATTTCAGGAAATAAATTTATCCGTGAATATTATTTTGGGATTTTAAATTTGAGTTGGTTCATAAACTCACAAATTTACGAGAAGAGATTAGGACTTACGATTATAATTTAACGTCCTTTACGACTAAACCGGAAACCTTAGGATTACGTGTTTACGTTTTTGAACTCCGTTTTTTATGAGACAATTTTTATTATATTCGTTTTGTGCCGTTGATTCATAATTTATAAAAACGTTTTTCGTAAAACGACCCGAGGGCATGCAAATCGAGGAAACTAGAATCTAGGAGTACCCGTAAATTATTGGGGATGAGACAAGTTTACACTTGCCCACCCCCAATACATGTGGCATCCAAGCTTAGCCAACACACTTTTATGTGTCCATTTATTAACAAAACTAAGGACACTTTTCCTTAGTTTTCATTCAAAACCACCAAACCACAAAAACAAGATACTCATACCATTCACACTCATTTCTTACATGCAAAACCACAAAATCTCTCTCTCTCTCTCTAGCTTTGAGTCCGTCCCATATCACCAAAAAAACACCACCACCATCAAAAAATTCAACCATAAATCATATGTATAATTTACATATGATGAAAACCCATTGAAGTTATGAAGATTGGAGGTTATCTTAACATGTAAAAAGGAGTTTTCAAGAGAGTTTGGGGGCTGATTTCTCAAGTAGTTTTCATGAAGAACAAGGGCTGATTTTTGGAGGAATCTACAAATACTTGGTGATCCTAGAAGTGGTGTTGATATCTCATAAGATTGGTTACCCAAAACCAAGTCTTGTTCATCCAAAAACTCATCATTTCATCACTTTGGTGGTATAAAGATTGTTCTTCCTATCCTCTTGTTATTTTGATTATGTAATCTTGTATTTTCTTTCCTATTGTATATGTATATGATGAATATATGATGATAAAAATATTATGTGGGGATTTGGTGTTGATAAATATGGTTAAAAAGATGGAAAACCATATGTAAAAAGGTTAAAATCTTGCTTAATAAGTTGGTTGTATAAAAACAGTAACTAACCACATGTTAAAATGATAAAATGGCAAAGTGGAATCAATATACAGTAATTATTAGGTCTTGTACACATGTGAGAGTTGGCCATACAATGGAATCATTATAATGAGTGAGATATGATTAAAACAAAATTGAAGTACCAATCTGAATAGTCAGTTTTGGACGGACTGTTAGGGATATTTAGAGTTGGATTGAGCAGTAGCTAAAACTAATAATTGTAGCACATATCATGTAGTTTATGGTGTCCAAAAATGAGCTTCTATCTCCTTGTAGAACTGAAGATATGGTAAAAATGGTGAAAGTGAAAGTAAAAATCAGATTTTTGGAAATTAAAGTATAATAGTATTATATAAGCACTCAAATAAATATAGTATAAAATGTGAATTAAAACCCACTAACTTATATATTACATTTATATAAATATGTATAAGGATAAATGAATGGAAATTATATAAAAATGGTAGTTTGGTAAATTTTATAAGTTATAAAAACTATAAACATGATTTTTACGTCTTTTCGGCTAATACCGTAAAATTAACGTTTTTCGCCAATTAAAACTTAGATGATCGGAACCGTCTAATGTAAACTTTTTAAAAGTCATATACTGATATATAAGTACTAATACAAGTAAAACCGATAAAACCCGAACTATATGACATACGGACATTAACGAGCTAAGTTAACGTTATTGGACTAATAATACAACAAAATGGGCTAAAACACTTATAAACTTATTTATTGGGCTTAACCCATTTGGGCCCAACATGTAATGTATAAATACTGATAATACAAGTATGAAATGGATTAATACAAGTTAATGGACTTATAATAGGCTTATTGGACCTAAAACATGTAAATAGGTAAAACTAGTAAACTAGTATAAAAGCTATCAACATATAACACTAAAATGAGCAAATGAGAATATGTAAACCCACTTGATCATCATATATATAAAATCATCATATGTATACATAATTGCTATTTTTTATAAAGTCATTGGACAAGAGTCTAAGACGAGTATTATTTGTCTAGGTTTCCGTGATTGAAGCACGCAACGTACGTCCGAATTGCCGATAACCCGCCTTCCCACATCAACGTGAGTTCATAGCCTCGCACTATTTCAAATGTTTTTATGAAATGTTTTATAAACCCGCGTGGGAGATAACATGTTAGTTTTTATAAAATAGGACACTAGTTGTCCCGATTGTCTGTTTATTGATTTGGACCCGAATGATTGTATGACCCGATGAATGATTAAATGACCCGATAGATGAAATAAAATGGATTATTAAAGTTAGGTTATGTCACTAAAAGTCCCATTAGCATGAATTGTGAACTACTGGGATTTGGTAGACGCTTATGCATATAATAGTACTATTTGGGGACGATCACCCCAGTTCGCGCCTTAACAGTTGATCCACGTCGTGCCACATTGATTGGTAAGCGAATTTATGTATGAGAAGATTTACACAAGCGTGATTATTGTGACGACACGCTATTTTAGATGGGCAAATGAGTTTCGGGCTAGCTACCCGTTGTTTGTTGTAGTAAGGTAACAATGTCATGCGGCTTATAATAATCCAAAATAACGAAATACTGCTATACGCACCGAATTACGATATATTGCCTGACTAGCAATACGGGGTCATATTATTGATATTATGTTTGTGTTTTGGTTTTACATAACTATATTCATATAACGGTTTTTATTTAACTCTACCCGACGTTATAAAACGTATTGTATGATATTTTTACGACATTGGTTCGTATAATGATTTTTAAGGCAAATGCCTATATTATGATTTTGATAAGGATTTGTATAAAATGACTTTGGCTATTTTATGGCCTATTACGATGATTTGTACAAAATGATTTTCGGTAATAATTTTATACCGATGTTATAATAATGGTTTTATTAAACTCTATGAATTCACTCGGCGTTATCGCTGACCCTTTTCTTTTAACATGTTTTATCTCAGGTACTTGAAGGTAATTTTCGGGAAGATAACAAGAATTCATGGCCCGCACTTAATTAACAAATTTCCATTCAAATGTTTTGTAAAAATTGTATGAAATAATATGACTTGGGACCTATGTAACTTTGATATTTATGAATGGAAATGCTTTATTATTAAAATGACGCGACTTTTAAGCGTTGTCTATGATGTGAGTAATGTGCTATCCCGTAACACCAACTAGTCTTCCGCTGTACTGAGTTGTATAAATTTGGGGGTGTTACAGTTTGGTACCAGAGCTCTCGTTATAGAGAACGAAAGATTTTTAAAACTAAGGTTTTGAATAAAACATTTCAAAATCTTTTATCTATAAACATTTTTCTAAAAATGTCTAAAAATCTTTTGACTATAACGGTGCCGAAGAATTCCCGAGTTACCGACAAGGCCAGACTGAGAAGTGTTATTTTAATATATATATATATATAACTTGGATTATATATATATATATATATATATATATATATATATATATATATATATATATATATATGATGTAATTTTATTACATGATTGTTTGATGATTATTTTGATATTTATACGAGGTATTTATACGACGTATATTGTCACAAGGAACCCTAAATCCCCTAGTAAATTAATCGAAGCTATTCTCGTAGGAATTCTAGCTATCCTAGATCTAAACCAAGTTGTGGATATTTATGATCCCAACAAATGGTTGATACTCGTAGAAATGTAGATATTAGTTGATTGTGATATTGAAAAAGAATTGGCGAGATTAAATCTGATGTCGATTTCATGACGATCTTTCCTTATAGAGTGAAGTTTGACAAAACGTTGCCACCTGGAAAGGTGTCATCTGATCCGTTGTCACCCAATTCTTAAATTTGAAATCGAAAGGGTGAATGTTGCACTCGAGACTGTCATTGGAACCATTACCCAAAAGCCTCATGCCACTAGTACCTTTCCGAGAAGTCTAATTGACTAATCGAGTCATTTCATACTGGTGACTCATTTGATAACTATTGATGTAGAAGTTATAGAATCGGAAATTAAGTGTTGATAATATCGAGCTTTTATTGCCCTATTAAGGATTATAAATAAGGTTGAAAGTATTGGAGAAAGAGGTAGGATATCAAATTGAGTATAAGTTGATTGAAACTTGAATAAAGTAAAATTTAACCCGTATGGGATATGAGATTGATAAGAGGAAGTCGTTAAGTTCTGTGATTGAATGATAAGGTTTTAATTGATTGCTGGTTCGTGTTAAGGGTTGTTCCTAGGCCATTTTCCACTAATGAGGATGCCCAGTGTCCAAGAAATAAATTGAAGAAATCTTCTTTTGAATTGAGACCGATGGATCTTCTGGGACAGGTGGAACACCTAATGACTCTTGTAGATTAGTATTCATTGTGGTATCTTTTAAAAATAATCCCTAACTTAACTGAGACATAAGTTGGTAGGATGAGTTCTTGGAATTGTATGACATAGTGACACGTAATGTGTTACGGTACAATTTTGACTTGTTTGTGATTAATGAAAAGACTACCTTTGATTGCTAAAATTCTACATGTATCGATGTTATCTATCCTTTATTGCTTCATCCTAATGTTCGCATTAGTGATGCAACCATTGAACAAGTACTCATCTTGATTTGAGTTACGTTGTGGATTATTCTTTTTGAGCGCCAGCGAGGTCATGAACCTCATGATTATTTGGCTAAACTCATTTCCTATTATATTGTAGTTAGTTCTTGGTGAACAACTTTTCATCACTCTTTTGCAGATCACTCATTGTTTTTATAAGTTAAAACAGTATCCCTTGAGAAAAATTGAATTTTCATCACTATAAGGATTATTCAAAGTGAGATTTATAAATGATTGTTATCGAAATGAAGTTGTTTATAAAACACCTTGGAAAACTTAATTGTTTTCAGAACAAAGAAAATCTTTGTAATTTTTTTTTTTATTCTTATTTAAGAATTAAGCATGAAAATGGTTTTATTATAAACATGATGATAAAATTTTGAAGAACTGAGTATTGCATCGTTAAATCTTGAAATTGTATATAGTTGCGCGCCTACATACAATTTGGAATGGACCATGCAAGGCTGATTAGTAGTCATCATAAAACTGATTAATAAACACTACATTTTCTTTAAAGATTGTGAAAGATTAAATTTTATGAGATCTGCAAGAAGTGAAAGATAGGGACATAGTGTTAGGGACACCTACATATGTGCCTGTAGCATCTATTCTTCTAAGTTGAATTTACTCATCTGTGGAAATTGTCTTATTTGACAATTGACAATTCTTTCTTGTTCAATTCTCCCGTAGTGAGATTCTTAGGAAAATTATCTGATTACCGAGTGTTGATACCCGACTGGATGTATCGACGTTCCTATCATTTCTTTTGATTTGATTTCATTTGAATGACCTGGGTAACGATCCGAGGAGCTTTCTAATGCGTACTCAAATTATGAAAACATGGGATATATTCATATTCATTAAGTGTCTTCGTCTGTATCTGATTTGAAATTCTCTCGCGTAGATTATGCGTTGACCTTACTCTTTTTAAGGGTAGTTATGTCTCCATATATCCTTGAATTTGTGAAGTATTATGAGTTAATATTAGTCTTTTGAGAAGTTCACATCTTATCGACGGCAATAAAACTGAAAAGTTGGTACTGCCAGTAGAATGGATTGATTGATTATGACATGACGACATTGTCTTAATTGATGGGAACTCGAGTAGAAATCCCCTAAATGATAAGATGTTGATTATCAAAAGTGATTTAAATAATTCTTGATGGATGACTTGAAATTATACCATGAATGGTTGTGAATTAGTCATAGATATTATAATCTAGAAAGAACCTAATATGAATTTATTAAAAGATGTTTCCGTTATCTAAAACTTTAGGAGGTATTTGTTGATGAATTAACTAGACTTTTGCCATTAATGCAAGTTGAAATTGGTACTGATTATATTCCCGATGCTGCACGTGTGGCGTGTGCACTGTACGTCAGCACCATCTAAATTAAAAGAATACCGTACAACTGAGAGAGTTGTCGGAGAAAGATTTTATTCTACCAAGCTCGTCATCATGAAGAGCTATGGTGTTATCATTCCTTATATTTATAGATTACTGTGAACTGAGTAAATTGACAATCGAAAACGATATCCATAACTCGAAATGGAAGATTTGTTCGATTATTTACAAGGTTCTAGCGTATGTTTTAAAGATTTGATCCACGGCATGGTTATTATCAACTTCGTGTCCGTGAATATGATTATCTATTCCAATCACTACATCCGGTACTTGTAATGAACATTATGAGTTTCACGTGATGTCGTTTGGAATGACTAATACACACATAGCATTCATAAATTTGGTAAACCACGTGTGAAGGCTGTAATTTGATAAATTCATGCTTGCGATCATTAAGGACCATTTGTTTGTTTATAAGAATAAGAAGGAGTTAATAATAATTTATAGACTGCCCAGAATTGGCCGAACAATTAAAACCTGTACCTTGAATAATTAACATATGATTTCAGACTTAATCTTTTATATTATATGACCGTGTGATTAATAAGATAATAGAATATATTGACTCTTCAAAAATTAAGAGCCCTTTTAAGACTTTGGATTTTTACCAAAAAGAAAGTGCAAACGTGTTTTGACAAATGTTTTATCGAAAAGAACTTTTGAGGGATTATTCCCTTATACCCAGAACATTTAACTAAACTCCTGTTTAGGGGTAAATGTTCGTGTATATCTCAAGACAACCTAAAGGGAATTGAGGAAAACATTTAAACCATAACTTGAAATTTGAAACAATAATTTTTGCTTTTCAACCAAGAAAATTTTGACCAAAGTATAAACAAAGATTTTTCGAACATTTACGGATCTTATTGATTATTTTAATTACTTTCGATAAATCAACAAAAATCTTGGTAATTAAATTCAAATTTATTTTGAACATTTTTATATAATTGGTCGAACTAATAAATTTAAAATTTTTACGTTTACATTTCATAAAATTAAATTTTATTATTTAATTACTAGTACTGCTTATCGACGCTTTAAACGTCAGATTGAGCAAAACTGATAAACATAATAGTTTAGATAGAACTAAGACTTAGAAAATGTGAAGAAAGAATTTTCGAATAAATACGGTCATGATAATTATTCCATCTAGGAAAGTGAACGTAATTACTGACACATTATGTAAAAATAAAGAATCAATTAGGATATGTTCCTTAATAATGATTGTGCAAAATAAACTGCCTGAGCAATTTAAAAATAGTTGATGTTTGTAAAAAGAGATAATATAGATAATAAAAAGGGGTTCGCGGCTAATGTGAACCATCAGAATGGAGAAGCCGATGGCGTTGAATGTATAAAAGGCCGTTTGTAGTTGCCTAAATATGGAGATTTAGAAATGTAGTCATATTGAAATCTTGTAAGTATAAGTATTCTATTCATGTCATTTCTGATTAAATATATTTTTATCTGAAGAATTTGTACTAATGGAAAATTGTGAAGGCAGACATTGCCTCATACATTAGTAAACGTCTAGCTATCGCAAAGGTCATCATCTGAATTTGATTCGATTTGGGTCATCGTCGACAGACTGACCAAATATGCTAATATCATTCCTGTTAATGATAGATTCTTGATGAAGAAATTGACTCTTTTGTATTTAAAAGAGTTGTGTAAACATGGTGTGCCTGTATCGATCATCTCTATCAAGACCCTCGCTTCGCATCGAATTTCTAGAGATTTTCTCAGAAGTCATTGAGAACGAATCTTGATGAGAGTACTGTGTACCACCCCAATCGAAGGGACGAGGTAAAGTAACGATACAAAATACTATAAGTCCTGTTTTATGATTTAATGATTGACCTTTTGTAATAAACTGTAAAATCGTTTTCATTTGGAAAGATTATCATTGAAAACTATCGTATTAGGATCGAGATCGAATCTTGTTAGGATCTAAATATTAGAGCATCTGTAAGCAGGAGTTGGGATGAAGACACCCGACATACACCCATTGTGTGTTGGACATGTCTTTTAGGTTTAAGGTTTCTTATGATGGCGAACCTAACCTTACAAAATACTCGACCCGCGAGACCTGAAATGATTGTTGAAATTAGGATCTGATTATTGACTGCCGATAGTAGGAAGGAGGTTATGTGAATATGAAATGTGGATCTTTAAGTGCAAGATGGGTAGCGAAGTTATGCCAAAAATTTTCACCATAGAAAGATGAATTGAAAATCTGAAAGATCATGGGAATTAAGTCCACGTTGTATGGGACCATTGAGATGATGTAAAAGATTAGTTTGAAAGGCATATAAGCTGGATCTACCCTAGGACTTCAAGAGCTGCTTGAATTATGATTCGAATATCGAACTTGTTGGAATATCTATCAAGTGAGAATCTGATTGTTTCTTAGTAAAGTTTAGATCGGCGAAAAGTTGCATTCATCAAAAACCCGTGAACATCATGGATAGAGAAAGTAAGTCAACATTAAGCCTGATCTTATTCCCGTAGTTATGTTTGATGAAACTCGCGTATTGTAATGAATTACACTTGTGAGAAAAGACCGAATGTGGAGGAAATACCCACATGGCTTTAACTCTATAAGAAGCGAGTAGTAAGATGATCTTTGAGGACAAAGATCCTGTTTAGGGGTAAATGCTGTGACAATCCGTCAATTTATGGTTGATATTTTATTCTCAATATTTATTTGAAAACATTATTTTAATGTTATAATATGAACTCACTTATTTTTGGGAAGAAATTTGGATTTACGTCTTGAAGTGGCATCGACTACGTCTAAACCGGAGGATTCTACGTTACGTGCTTACGTTTACATACACCGTTTTGGTGACAGTCCGACATTTCAGGAAATAAATTTATCCGTGAATATTATTTTGGGATTTTAAATTTGAGTTGGTTCATAAACTCACAAATTTACGAGAAGAGATTAGGACTTACGATTATAATTTAACGTCCTTTACGACTAAACCGGAAACCTTTGGATTACGTGTTTACGTTTTTGAACTCCGTTTTTGATGAGACAATTTTTATTAGATTCGTTTTGTGCCGTTGATTCATAATTTATAAAAACGTTTTTCGTAAAACGACCCGAGGGCACGCAAATCGAGGAAACTAGAATCGAGGAGTACCTGTAAATTATTGGGGATGAGACAAGTTTACACTTGCCCACCCCCAATACATGTGGCATCTAAGCTTAGCCAACACACTTTGATGTGTCCATTTATTAACAAAACTAAGGACACTTGTCCTTAGTTTTCATTCAAAATCACCAAACCACAAAAACAAGATACTCATACCATTCACACTCATTTCTTACATGCAAAACCACCAAATCTCTCTCTCTCTCTAGCTTTGAGGCCGTCCCATATCACCAAAAAAACACCACCACCATCAAAAACTTCAACCATAAATCAAATGTATAATTTACATATGATGAAAACCCATTGAAGTTATGAAGATTGGAGGTTATCTTAACATGTAAAAAGGAGTTTTCAAGGGAGTTTGGGGCTGATTTCTCAAGTAGTTTTCATGAAGAACAAGGGCTGATTTTTGGAGGAATCTACAAATACTTGGTGATCCTAGAAGTGGTGTTGATATCTCATAAGATTGGTTACCAAAAACCAAGTCTTGTTCATCCAAAAACTCATCATTTCATCACTTTGGTGGTATAAAGATTGTTCTTCCTATCCTCTTGTTATTTTGATTATGTAATCTTGTATTTTCTTTCCTATTGTATATGTATATGATGAATATATGATGATAAAAATATTATGTGGGGATTTGGTGTTGATAAATATGGTTAAAAAGATAGAAAACCATATGTAAAAAGGTTAAAATCTTGCTTAATAAGTTGGCTGTATAAAAACAGTAACTAACCACATGTTAAACTGATAAAATGGCAAAGTGGAATCAATATACAATAAGTATTAGGTCTTGTACACATGTTAGAGTTGGCCATACAATGGAATCATTATAATGAGTGAGTTATGATTAAAACAAAATTAAAGTACCAATCTGAATAGTTAGTTTTGGACGGACTGTTAGGGATATTTAGAGTTGGATTGAGCAGTAGCTAAAACTAAGTTAATTGTAGCACATATCATGTAGTTTATGGTGTCCAAAAATGAGCTTATATCTCCTTGTAGAACAGAAGATATGGTAAAAATGGTGAAAGTGAAAGTAAAAATCAGATTTTGGGAAATTAAAGTATAATAGTATTATATAAGCACTCAAATAAATATAGTATAAAATGTGAATTAAAACCCACTAACTTATATATTACATTTATATAAATATGTATAAGGATAAATGGATGGAAATTATATAAAAATGGTAGTTTGGTAAGTTTTATAAGTTATAAAAACTATAAACATGATTTTTACGTCTTTTCGGCTAATACCGTAAAATTAACGTTTTTCGCCAATTAAAACTTAGACGATCGGAACCGTCTAATGTAAACTTTTTAAAAGTCATATACTGATATATAAGTACTAATACAAGTAAAACCGATAAAACCCGAACTATATGACATACGGACATTAACGAGCTAAGTTAACGTTATTGGACTAATAATACAACAAAATGGGCTAAAACACTTATAAACTTATTTATTGGGCTTAACCCATTTGGGCCCAACATGTGATGTATAAATACTGATAATACAAGTATGAAATAGATTAATACAAGTTAATGGACTTATAATAGGCTTATTGGACCTAAAACATGTAAATAGGTAAAACTAGTAAACTAGTATAAAAGCTATCAACACATAACACTAAAATGCGCAAATGAGAATATGTAAACCCACTTGATCATCATATATATAAAATCATCATATGTATACATAATTGTTATTTTTATAAAGTCATTGGACAAGAGTCTAAGACGAGTATTATTTGTCTAGGTTTCCGTTATTGAAGCACGCAACGTACGTCCGAATTGCCGATAACCCGCCTTCCCACATCAACGTGAGTTCATAGCCTCGCACTATTTTAAATGTTTTTATGAAATGTTTTATAAACCCGCGTGGGAGATAACATGTTAGTTTTTATAAAATAGGACACTAGTTGTCCCGATTGTCTGTTTATTGATTTGGACTCGAATGATTGTATGAACCGATGAATGATTAAATGACCCGATAGATGAAATAAAATGGATTATTAAAGTTAGGTTATGTCACTAAAAGTCACATTAGCATGAATTGTGAACTACCGGGATTTGGTAGACGCTTATGCATATAATAGTACTATTTGGGGACGATCACCCCAGTTCGCGCCTTGACGGTTGATCCACGTCGTGCCACATTGATTGGTAAGCGAATTTATGTATGAGAAGATTTACACAAGCGTGATTATTGTGACGACACGCTAATTTAGATGGGCAAATGAGTTTCGGGCTAGCTACCCGTTGTTTGTTGTAGTAAGGTAACAATGTCATGCGGCTTATAATAATCCAAAATAACGAAATACTGCTATACGCACCGAATTACGATATATTGCCTGACTAGCAATACGGGGTCATATTATTGATATTATGTTTGTGTTTTGGTTTTACATAACCATATTCATATAACGGTTTTTATTTAACTCTACACGACGTTATAAAACGTATTGTATGATATTTTTACGACATTGGTTCGTATAATGATTTTTAAGGCAAATGCCTATATTATGATTTTGATAAGGATTTGTATAAAATGACTTTGGCTATTTTATGGTCTATTACGATGATTTGTACAAAATGATTTTCGGTAATAATTTTATACCGATGTTATATTAATGGTTTTATTAAACTCTATGAATTCACTCGGCGTTAACGCTGACCCTTTTCTTTTAACATGTTTTATCTCAGGTACTTGAAGGTAATTCTCGGGAAGATAACAAGAATTCATGGCCCGTACTTAATTAACAAATTTCCATTCAAATGTTTTGTAAAAGTTGTATGAAATAATATGACTTGGGACCTATGTAACTTTGATATTTATGAATGGAAATGCTTTATTATTAAAACGACGCGACTTTTAAGCGTTGTCTATGATGTGAGTAATGTGCTATCCCGTAACACCAACTAGTCTTCCGCTGTACCGAGTTGTATAAATTTGGGGGTGTTACAGTGTTATTGGAAGCTTGTGCTTGTTCTAGCTAGCACATAAGCTCATAAATTCGTGGGTGTGGATGTACATCTATGAGGTTTGTCTAAAATCCTTGAAAATCTGATAAATATTGGAATTTTTGTGGATTTGTGCTATACTGTTGTTCTTGTTGATTTCTTGCCTTAAATCTGCTTAGTCTTGCATGATAATGTTGTTTATATGTTAGATTGATCATTGGGTTAACTGAATCTTGCTTTTGATTTGAAAAACTTGGTTTTGAAAAGTTAAAAGGGTGTTTGGGACTACCTATTTAAGCTTGAATCTTGGTATTGTGTTGTTAGAAGGTGTTGTTTATGCTTGGTATCTGATATATGCCTTGTTGAGAGTGTTTTGCTGCAAGTTTTTGGGTTTGAAACTTCAAATCAAACAATCTGCTATAACTTGGTGAATTTAACTGTTTTTGACCTAAGATTTTGGTGAAATCTAGTATTTGTGCATGCTTAGGGTTGAAAGTTGTTAAAACATCATTATTATAACTTATTTGATAGATATTGAGTGTTGAATCTGGCTTATTGGTCAAATACATCAGCAAAGTGTAAAACTGCATGTGTTAGTGTTCATCAGTAGCATTCATAAGCTTGAATCTTGATTTAGGCTTTAAGCCATTGCATGTAAACTGCTTAAACTTGTTCATTAGAGTTTATAATAGCTTGTGTATGCATTTGGTTGAATTTGGCTGGCTGATTATTGCTAAAACTACTTATAAGTGCTTAACTGCTTATTGTTTCATGTCTGTGCTAGATCTGGTACTTTATTGATTAAACTGTATCAATTGGGTGTTTGTGGTTGTGATATTTTGATTGTTCTTGACTCCTTTTGATCCAAAGATCATTTGGGTGCCTTTGTGTAATCTGAATCTCCAAAAAAGTCACTAAAGACAAAAAGTCAAACAAGTCAAGCAGTGGAAAAAGTTTCCACTGCTCAACACCCAAAACTAGCCCCTGCTAGTGTAAAATTGAACTCAGCTTATCAATAAGCTATTTTAGCTTATCCAGACCTGCAACAACTTATTTTTTATGATAGATCTTCATTATTTGACCCATTTGATTAGACTGGAGCTTATTGGACTTTGACTTTGACTTTTTACTAGAAAACCAACTTATTTTACTTTTACATAAGTGCTTATTTGCTTTTTCCAGCTTATTGAGTCAGCTTATTTGAAAACACTTTGTTGATTTTTCTTAATTAAGTCATTTGAAAGCTATAGAAACTTGAATCAACACTTGGGGTGGCATAGAACTCAAAAACGACTATTTTGTCGTTTTCTGTAGATTGCTTATTGCATTTTCAGGCTTATTCCTTGGGCTTATTTACAATTTCTTTTTACAGAAGTCTTATTTAGGACAAGAGAAGATTGTGTGTTTAAGTTCAGCTTATGGCATTGGCTTATAGCTTAATGGGCCAAAAAGCCCATTAAGAATAAGCTGCTTGGTATAAGCTAGCTTATTTCACACTTTCAGCTTTTGGCCCTTTGGAAAAAGTTGTTTAAAATCAACTTTTGAGTCAAGTAGTGCTTTTTAGGCTTATTTTGGACACTTTTTTATATTGGGCCCAAATTAGCCCATTTAGTGATCTGTTTTGGGTTTAGCCCATTTTCTAGGCCCATTAAGGGTATTTAGGTAATTTCACTTTCATTTCTGAGTTATTTAGGTTAAATTAAGCTAGTTTGCAAGTTTTTAGAATTTTTTATGATTTTTGGATTTTTAATAATATTTTAATATTATTTTATTGTTAAAAATTAAAAGTCTGATTTTCTAACTTTTTATATTTTTCCTAGATTGTAGTCACTTAATTAGGACTTTTGCAACTTTCCAAATATTTTTGGGGTCTTTTAATTATTTTCTAGAATTAATTTAAGTTTTAATTGATTTTAATAGTTTTTAATTGTTTAAAAATAGCTTTTAGTGGTTTAAAAATTTTGAAAAATACTTTTTAGCTCAATTAGGGTATTTTTGAGGTTTACAAACTTTAAGATCTTGTTTTGGACTTTTTAATAGTTAAAATTGATTTTTAGGGCTTTAATTAGCATTAAAAAGTCATTATTTAATTAATTAAAAGGTTTTGGCAAGTTTGGATTTTTTTTAAACTTTCCAAATATTTTTGTGGATTTTTAGTGATTTTTAGGAATTTTTAGGGTAAAATTTTAATTTTAGTGCTTTTTACGGTTTTACGTGTACACCTTTTTCGACTTAGTTTAATCCGCCTTCGTAACCGTCATTCTCTTCTAATCTCATTTCTATTTTTCTTTCTCACAAATATAATCACAAAGATAATCATTTCATCACACACACACTAAGCCTCCTTGAGAACGATTCCCCACTTTGGGTCATTTGTACACGGTTTTCCTAAATCGTCGTACTTAATACTTGCCACTTTTGCTCTCTTTTCCTAAAGAGTAGTAAAACCACTACATCATTTTGGCGCCGCTGCCGGGGAGGCGTGTTGTGTTTTGATTTGGAATTGTTGTTGTTATATACTAACCAAAATATTATTTGTATTAGTAGCACTCTACTAATACGTATTATCGGTTTTTGATTTTTGTGTGAATACTATTACTATATTGTATACGTAGAACAATAAATTTACAAGTACTCCAAATACGTAAGAAATCACAACCTTGACTTGGGAGGTCATTACCCAATCATTGTATTCGAATCTCAAACCAAAGAAAAAGGCAAAAATAGATAAATACTTTCTTGAAGCTCAATCTTGAAAAATACAAACTATAACGTGGGTATAAGGCGGATAATATAAAATATATCCTAAGGAAAAAGGCTCTTAAGTGCTTCGCGCCGCCTCGTTTCCCCGCTTGCTTGTGAGTATTTGATTTTGAGAGCTAATCGAGGGTTTTGCCGCCCAAAGTATTACTAAGTATCATATATATTTTCTTGGTTTCCATTGATTAAACCCTCTTGAACGTTTTGGTGTTCCACCAACGTTCTAAAGTCATCGAAGGCGTTCACTTCACGTGATCGTTTTCATTCTTTGAGGCTTCTTTAATCAAGAGATTTGATTAAGGAGGAGATTTGTAGAATTGTGTCTACTTAATACATTCACCAAAATCCAAAAAGGTTAATACAATCAAAAACCACAAAAAAATTGAAAAATACAAAACACCAAAAAGAATCTTCTTTTCTCGTCCCCTCGTTGTACGTGGCGTTTATGCTAACTCGTAATCAAGCAAGACGTGCACGTAAACGAAAGAACAAAACTCCCACTCCCAATCTTTCTAGTGAGGAGTCTCCTATTGACGAACCCATTGTAAGAGAAGCACCAACCATGGCGAATCGAACTATGATGGAGTTACTTCAAGCATCCACCGAGGGTTATGGAGAGGCTATTGTGATTCCCGCTATCCTTGCGGATAATTTTGAGGTGAAAACGGGTTTGTTGTCGATGACCCAAAACAACAAATTCCGTGGTGATGAGAAGGACAATCCACACAACCATATCCGCCAATTCAATCGTCTTACCGCCACTTTCAAGTTTAAGAATGTCTCGAATGACTCGATTAAGATGATGCTTTTTCCGTATTCCTTAGCGGGGCCCGCTAAAATTTGGTTAGATAAAGAGCCACCCAATTCTATATTGACGTGGAAGGATCTCGTGTCTAAGTTTGTGAACCAACTTTTTCCGCCCTCTAAGACTACACATTGAAAAACGAGATTTCAAAATTTTCACAAGAGTTTAATGAAAGTTTTTCAACGGCTTGGAATAGGTTTAAGGAGATGTTACATGAATGTCCTCATCACGGTTTTTCCGACTTGCATCAAATTGACACGTTTCACAATGGACTTAATGATCATGAAAGGGATTATTTGAATGTCGTCGCGGGTGGTAATTTTTTGTGTAAAACGGTTGAGGAAGCTTTGGTGATAATTGAGAATAGATCTAAGGTGTATAGTCCTCGTAGCACGTCTAGTGTTTGTAAGGCTTCGTCTTCGGCTTCACCTTCTTTGTCTACTACCATCGATGCTTGCCAAATTGAGGCGAACTTGGAAAACAAGATTTTTGATAATCTAAAAGGACTTTTGATTGAGTTTAAAGTTGGTGAACCAAGTGCTCCCGCTACGGCTAAGGCGGTTGAGGTTTCATGCATGTATTGTGGTGGAGGTCATGATTTCTCCGAGTGCATTACCAACAGTGGTAACACTTCGAGTGCCTTTGCGGCCACGGGAAATTACAACCAAAACGGTCAAGTTTCCCGCTCTAATCAATTGACTCCACCGGGTTTTGGTTCAAATCAAAATGCTAACAACAACTATCGCAACAATCAAGTTGGTTTCAAAAACAATTTCAACAAGGGAAACTATGGGAATCAAGGGGCTAATAATCAAGTTTCAAACAAAAATCAAAATGATTTTCAAAACAACAACAAAGGTTCGCAAACGTTGATATATCTTCCAAATGAATACGCTAATGGGAATGATGCTAGGTTTGACAATATTCAAAGAGAAATCATTAGCCTAAGATCCGAGTTTAAGAACGACTTGAAGAAAGAGTTGAAAAATGAGTTAGCAAATGAACTTAAAATCCACACCAACAAGATGGAAGGAAATGTCACAAGGTTACAACAAAACCAACAAAAAATGGAACAAGGGCAACATGAGATTAAACAAGAGATGATTAAGGCCGAGAAGACGCAATCCGTGTTTGAAGATAAAATCTCGTCTATGTTTGAGGCAATAATGTGTAAACCGTCTTCAAGTAGTCTTCCTAGCAACACCGTATCAAACCCTAAGGGTAAGATGAAAGTGATTACCACACGTAGTGGTAAGACACTTAAGGAACCGATTCCTCAACCAATTTCTCCTACGGAGGAAGCAATTGAGGAAGAACCCGAGGTGGTGTTCCAAAAGGAGCATGTCCCAATCCCACGAAGTACCGCTCATGCCACACCTACGGTTGACCCTTTACCAACATTGGAACCCGAGATTCCAAAGGCTATGCCTACTATGCCTCAACCCACACCACCTTTGCCCTATCCATCGAGACTTAGGAAGGAGAAACGTCAAGAGCGAGACAATTATCAATTTGAGCTTTTTATGAAAATGTTTCGTGATTTGCACTTTAATGTGAGTTTCGTCGATGCTTTGGTCATGATGCCTCGATTTGCCGCTAACTTTAAGAGTATGTTGAACAACAAGGATAAATTGCACCAATTGTCTAGTTGTTCATCGGTTTATCTTAATCGTATACCTCAAAAAGTCGGTGATCCCGGTAAATTTTTGATCCCTTGTGCAATCCAAGATATGGAGGAATACTTCGCCTTGGCCGATCTTGGTGCTAGCATTAATTTGATTCCACTTGCAATCTTCAAGTCGCTCAATCTTCCTAATCTTACTCCTTCACTAATGTCTATCGAGTTTGCCGACCATTCCACGATTCCCGCATGTGGTTTGGCGGAAGACGTTTTTGTGAAAGTGGGGAAGTTCTACTATCCCGTAGACTTTATCGTTGTTGATATCCCCACGGATCCTCAAGTTCCTCTCATTTTAGGTCGTTCGTTTTTAGATACGTTTATGGCTTTGATCGATGTCCATGCTAGAAAGATCACCTTACGTTTCAACGACGAGGAACTTGTTATAAACGCAACTCAAAACTCTCAAATTTCTCATGTTTATTCCGTTGCTACCATAAACCTCGTTGATATGATCGACGTGGTTTGCGAGGAATTTTCACAAGAAGTTCTAGGTTTTGGTGATGAAGAAACTAGTGGCAATCCCACTATGTTAGATCAAATTCTTGATATTTCGACACCAACCTTCACTCCATTTGAAGGTGGTGGTTTTACGTTGGAAGAATTCGATGTTCCACGTACTTGTAACGAAGACCTCGACAACGATGAGGACTTCTCGATTATCAAGGATTTTCTTAACGATTTCCCATTTCCTCCACCCGAGGAGATTATGAGTATCGAGCCCAAATCTTCACTTGAGGAACCACCTATCCTCGAGTTGAAAGATTTACCTCCTCATATCGAATATGTCTATTTGTAGGAGGGCGACAAGTTGCCGGTTATTATTGTGAAGGAACTTTCGAATGATGAAAAAACCGCACTTGTCGATGTTCTAAAGGATCACAAAGGGGCAATTGCGTGGAAGTTATCCGACATTAAGGGAATCGATCCCAAATTTTGTACCCAAAAAATCTTAATGGATGAGGATTACAAGCCCGCAATCCAATGTCATAGGAGGGTGAACACCAAAATTCACGACGTCATCAAAAAGGAGGTCCTTAAACTCCTTGACGCGGGAATGATTTACCCTATTTCCGATAGCCCTTGGTAGAGTCCTATTCATTGTGTCCCTAAGAAGGGAGGAATGACCGTTGTGCCAAACGATGCCAACGAGTTGATTCCCACTAGACTCGTGACCGGATGGAGAGTGTGCATTGACTATCGAAAGTTGAATGAAGCCACTCGAAAAGACCATTTTCCCTTGCCCTTCATGGACCAAATGTTGGAGCGTCTTGCGGGAAACGATTTCTATTGCTTTTTAGATGGTTTTTCCGGTTACTTCCAAATCCCCATCGATCCTCGTGATCAAGAAAAAACTATGTTTACGTGTCCATATGGAACGTTTGCCTATCGTAGAATGCCATTCGGACTTTGCAATGCACCGGGAACCTTTCAAAGGTGCATGATGGCTATTTTTCATGACATGATCGAGAAGACGATGGAAGTCTTCATGGATGACTTTTCCGTGTTTGGTAATTCGTTCACTTCGTGTTTGTCGAATCTTGAGAGAATGTTGAAACGTTGTGAGGAAACCATCCTTGTGCTCAATTGGGAAAAGTGTCATTTTATGGTTAAGAGTGGAATCGTCTTAGGGCACAAGTTCTCGAAAGCGGGGATTGAGGTAGATCCAGCTAAGGTAGACGTCATCGCCAAATTACCTCATCCCAAAACCGTTAAGGGAGTTAGGAGTTTCCTAGGCCACGCGGGCTTTTATCGTCGATTCATCAAGGATTTTTCAAAGATTTCTCGACCCATTACACATCTTCTTGAAAAAGAGGCACGTTTTGTCTTTGACGAAGATTGTGTACGAGCCTTTGAAATCCTTAAGAGAAAACTTACCGAAGCTCCCATTCTTGTTGCTCCCAATTGGAACCTCCCCTTTGATCTCATGTGTGATGCTAGTGATTACGCTATTGGGGCCGTATTGGGGCAACGTCATGATAAGCATTTCTTGCCTATTCACTATGCTAGCAAGATGATGAGCGAGGCTCAACTAAAATACACTACAACGGAGAAGGAGTTCCTTGTCGTGGTGTATGCATTTGAGAAATTTCGACCTTATCTCGTCTTGACGAAATGAATAGTGTATACGGATCATTCGGCTATCAAGTATCTCATGGCAAATCAAGATGCTAAGCCTAGATTGCTTCGTTGGATTCTCCTCCTTCAAGAATTTGACCACAAAATTATTGACAAAAAAGGAGTCGAGAAACTAGCGGCCGATCATCTTTCTCGTTTGGAAGATCATCACCAAAGTGTTTACGAGCCTAAGGAAATCACCGAAACATTTCCGCTCGAGACACTTTGTGTAGTGAATTCTAAGCTTGATTCTTCCACCCCATGGTTTGCGGACTTTGCAAATTACCATGCGGGCAACTTCATCATTAAGGGTATGACGACTCAAGAAAAACGAAAATTCTTTCGTGACGTCAAGTTCTACTTTTGGAACGACCCTTACTTGTTTCGAACTTGTGCGGATCAAATCATCCGACGTTGTGTATTTGGCACCAAAGCTTCTAACATCCTTAGAGCTTGCCATGAGGGACCCACGGGTGGTCACCACGGTGCTAATCTCACGGCTAAGAAGGTGTTTGATGCCGGCTTCTTTTGGCCTACTATTTACCGAGATGCACAAGATCTTGTGAAGTCATGTGATTCATGCCAACGCCAAGGAAAAGCCTCACAAAAAGATGAAATGCCACAAAATATCATCCAAGTGTGTGAGATCTTTGATGTTTGGGGTATAGACTTTATGGGGCTGTTCCCATCATCTCGTGGTAATAAGTATATCCTCGTTGCGGTTGACTACCTATCTAAGTGGGTGGAGGCCAAAGCCTTGCCCACCAATGATGCTCGTGTGGTAGTCAAGTTCTTGAAAAGCTTTTTTTCTCGGTTTGGAACCCCTCGTGCGATCATAGGCGATCGTGGAACCCATTTTTGTAACGACCAATTCGAAAGGGTCCTAAGGAAATATGGGGTTACACATCGGCTTTCTACGGGTTATCACCCACAAACGAGTGGGCAAGTCGAGGTTTCAAACCGAGCGTTAAAGAGGATCTTGGAAAGATCCGTTGGGGAAAACCGACAAACATGGTCGGATAAGTTGGACGATGCTTTATGGGCCTTTAGGACCGCTCATAAGACGCCCATTGGGTGCACTCCCTATAAGCTTGTGTATGGGAAAATTTGTCATTTGCCAATTGAATTGGAACACAAGGCTTATTGGGCCCTAAAGCATTGTAATGATGATATGGAGACCGCCGGAAAACATCGGAAAATGCAATTAAATGAATTGGATGAATTGAGAGACATTGCTTATGAAAATTCATTAATTTATAAAGAAAAGACTAAAAAGTTGCATGATTCTATAAATAAAAACCGGGTTTTTAACATTGGGGATCAAGTTTTTCTTTTTAATTCTCGCTTGAAAATCTTTTCCAGTAAGTTGAAATCCCGTTGGTCCGGTCCATTCACCGTGACTCAAGTATTTCCATATGGGACCATCGAGCTAGCTCAAAATGATGGCCCCAATTTCAAGGTGAATGGACATAGGTTGAAGCACTACTTTGGCGGGGAAGTTCCATCCTTGAACTACCTCGACCAAGTCACTTTCCCCAATGATAATTAGTATTGAGGGGATCGAGTCGAGCTCATGACTCTGTAATCAAAAACGAGGTGCCTCGTGGGGGAGTCCCATGCTTATCCTATGTACATATTATCACTTTCTAATGTTGTTAACGTGTGGGGATTTGTGCCCTTCCAACCTTTGTTCCGTGGTTGTTTGTGAATTGTGGACTTTAGATGATCATGATCTTCACGATTGGAGCCTCTCGTGTTCGTTCTATGGGAGCACTCGATCGTTTGCTTTGAAGACTTTCTCAATATCCATGATATATCCTTTGATGTTCTAACCTTAGGTTTATAGCACACTTCATAAACGGCTTCAAATTTAACGGTTACACCCTTTCCATGCTAGATTAGGCATTCGACTACGTCTTTAGTATGGGGGTGTTTGCACCCCTAGACTCGAAACATTGAGGACAATGTTTAACTTTAGTATGGGGAGGGGGTGAATAGATACTTGCCTTGCCAAACCTTCACGCTTTCCAAAGTTTATCTTTTTTTATCGTTTTGTTGCAAAATAAGGCTAAAAATGGCCAAATTTTAAAAATTTTCTCATGTTTTATAAGTGTTTGAAGACACGAATGTAGATTTTCCGATGGCGAGAATAAGAGTAATTTTTTACTCGACCGTGCGTGTTGAGCACTTAGCTTTGATTCCTTAACTTCACATTAGGCTAAGTCTCTTAAATGAGGACGAGAAATGATAGGGTTAATTATAAGTTACTATGCTAAACGTAGAGTACTCGTATTCTTTCGAAAACTCATGTGTTCTCGTTGTTTGCTTATTCTCCCTTCGCATGTAAATATTTTTTTTCTTAATAAATATTGACTTAGCGGTTTAGTTGGGATTGTTGGGTTTCTAGTCTTTTCTAGTAGCTTCCGTGTAATTAAATTGGGAAGACATTAAGGTATCGCCAGTGATAGGTGTGAAAACACCCATCCTTTTACCACTTATTTCTGGCTAAAACGAGACCAAAACACGTATTTAATATCATTTGTTTGGAATTATGTGTGGTTTTTGTGTTTATTGTGTTTTCAGAGTCAACCGGATGAATATTGAAGAAAACATGGGATTTCACGGGTTTTATCGAAGAAAAAGACTCAAGACGAAGTCTATTGTCCAAGAGATGCAAAAGATTTGAAGTCATTGTGCCTATTTGAAGATTTATCGAAGAAAAAGGCCAAAGATGGAATATTCTTATATGTCGAAGAACTCGAGTCTATTAAACAAAAGATTATAAGACGAGTTGGAATTATTCACCGACACTTCTCAAAATCCAAAGTCGGAAACGTTTATTTAAAGAAACGTAAAGACTAAAGAAGGAAGAAGAAAAGAACCCCCAAAACAAAGCCCATTCACAAGCCCGCAAGTAAACGCCTATAAATAGGACTTCACTTCACAATTTTGGGGGAGTTAGTTTTAGTTTTTCATTTTCTCTAGTTTTAGAGAGAGAAAGTTCTCAACTTTCTCTCACTAAGTTTTCATGTTTCTTTCTTTTAATCTTTCAAGATTTAACTTTTGTATTGTTGATTTCATTAATCAAGTTTGAAGTTTAAGCTTTTAATCTTTATTCTCTTTCTACCTTTCTTTGATTTTGATTCACTTTTGGTGCGAATTACTTATGATCCATGTTGTTCATCAATGTTTTCGTGCTTAAAAAGCTAATCTTTTTATGTTTATTTAAGTTTTCATACGAATAAGCTTTAAGATCTTTGTGCGTATTGGCTTGTTTATATGTTTAGCTTATTTACTTTTTAAAAAGTTTTCTTAACAAGTTCATTTTTTTATAGATTGATTGAAAATTTTGCTTATTTTAAGTTTAGATAAGTTGTATTTGTGCTTATTCAATCTGTTTAATATTAGATTCGTTCAAAGTTTTGGTTTTGGCTTAATCAAATAGCTTATTGCCTTAGCTTATATTTCGGATCAAAAGGGTAAATCGGAAAGGGTATAAACCCTATTCCGATTGGTTTATTCCGAGCACACCCCCCCTTATTCCGATCGTTTGATCGGAAAAGGGTTTATGATTATTCCGATTATGGTGTTTTGTTACATTCCGACGGCTAGTTTTAGTGTATTCCGATCTTGGCATTATTTCTTGATATTCCGATTGGGCACATTGCCATACATTCCGATCTGAACATTTTTGAGCATTCCGATTTGATTTAATTTTTAATATTCCGATTGGGTTATTTTCTATTATTCCGACTGTGGGGCTTGTTTACATTCCGATCAACAGATCAGAATATATTCCGATTTGGTGTTTTGCTTATTCCGATCAGTGTAGGTTTCAAATATTCCGATTGGTGCTTGTTTCCATATTCCGATTAGCCTATTCCGACAAGGGATTCCGATTTGGCAACTTTCCGATGGATTTAGTTTTTTCGTTTTTACAAAGTTCTCAAGTGTTAATTTTATTAAGTGTTCAAGTAATTTTCCTAATCTTGTCTTTGAGTTTTCAAGCATTTATTTTTAACGCGTTATTTTAGTTTAATCTTTAAACTTCTCTTTTAGCTCATCGACATTTACATTTAATTGCTATTAGTTTAAAATAGGTAAACAAACCAACACCCTTTTAGTAACCAAGAACAATTATTCCACTTTAAACCGTGATCAATTCGAGAAGATACCGAGAACTAATCTGAACCCCATACAAAAACAGAGTATCAAATGGCGCCGCTGCCGGCTCTTCTCGTTAAGATTAATAGTTTTTTGTGAGAACTTGGATTTTGGGATCCGTTCACCGTGAACGTTACTTTTTCACAAAAAATTTCAAAAAACCCTAAAAAATATACAATTTTCAAAAATACAAAAAAATTAAAAAACCATAAAAACCAAAAAATATTTCTTGCTTGCTTTGTTAGTTCTTTTGCAGGTGCATGCGTACACGATCGACGTCTTATCAAGAGCCCGAGCCTCTCGAAGACTTAGACATGGCCGGTGTACAAAACAACAACAACAATCCACCTCAAAACAATAACAATAACAACCCACCTCTCAACAACAATAATAACAACAACAATGAACCTTTACCGGACAATCGCCCTATGATTGAACTGTTACAAGCACATGTGGAGGGCAACAATGATCCCATTGTCATACCCGCGATTGCAGCCAATAATTTTGAGCTCAAATCCGGCTTTAACCAGATGGTCTCTGCTCAACCATTCTTGGGGCGTACCATTGATGATCCTCATGACCACATCAAAAGATTCTTGCAACTCACGAATACGGTCAAATTCAATGGTGTTCCACAAGAGGTAATCCGTTTACAACTTTTTCCTTTCTCCCTAGAGGGACAAGCCCGGCATTGGCTTGCAAAGAAACCGCCACAAAGTATTCTGACGTGGACGGATTTGGAGACCAAGTTTATAAACTACCTTTTCCCACCCTCTCGTACTACCGCTTTGCGGAATGAAATTATCAATTTTGAACAAAAGTACGATGAGTCTTTTAGTGAATCTTGGGACCGTTTTAAAGACCTTTTAAGAAAGTGCCCACAACATGGTTTTACCAAAGTGCACCAAATTAATACTTTTTACAATGGTTTAAGCATGAATGACCAATATTCACTAAACAGTGCCTCGGGGGGTAATATTTTGGTTAAGACTTCCAATGCTGCTTGGGATATCATTGAGAATAAGTCTCGTGTGCAAACCAAGAGTGTGCGGACCAATGCCGCTAGTGCTAGTACTAGTGACCACGACAAGTAATAAGTGTGTAAACACTTATCCTTTTGCCACTAAAATCAAGGAAAAACAAGACCTAATCATGTGTTTTATATCATAAATGTCGGAATTACGCGTGGTTTTGTGTTCTTGTGTTTAAATAGGTACAAATGATCGAAAGAAGAGAAAACACGGGATTTTACGGTCAAATGTCGAAGAAAAGTCAAGAAATAGTCGAAGACAAGATCAAAAGACCAAAAGTGTGCCAAGATCACGAAAACCGGCTAAGTCCACTTAAAAATTGGAGAAATGATCAAGAAAGTCGGAATCGAGCTCGTGTTGATGGAATTTATCGTTTTTGAAGATATTAGAGCCAAGTGGGTCCCACATTAGATAAATGGGCTCAAAAGCACATTTAAGGATAAGAGTACTTAAACTTTTTACCAAAAGCCCATTCATGGCCCATTTGATAAAAGAAAAATCTTGGAAGAAAAAAAAAGAAACGAGCCCAAGCCCATTTATCCAATGTATTAAAATCTTGGAATTATGATATGCATTTGATGGCCCAAGCCCAACAACATGGGACGTTTGTTGCTAAGATGAGCTGGTCAATTTGACCGGTCAACCTTTCATCACAAGTCAACTCTCACAACTTACCACCCCCACACATAACCCTTTTACCTCCCCACGTGTGCACCTTTTACCCATTCCCCAAATAAATAAAAACAAACCGTTTACCTTTTTTCCCCATTTACACTTCGATACAAACTATGTGAAAACTCTCTCACCCAACAGTTTCTCCTCCACAAAACACGCCCTTTCCCTCATGAACCCTAATTTTTTACATCAAAAATTAACCACCAAAAATAGGGCTTTTACCCTCAATGGGTAATTAACACCCAAAGAAATTAATTCCCCCATGAAAAACGGAGCAATACACCAAGGGTAATGATCCTCTCTCTCCATACGTGGCCAAATCCTTGGATTTGATTGGCTATGCCACCTCTCCACCACCAAACTCTCCAATCAGAGAAGTCCACATCACCTATCAAGAAACACAAATAGCACATCAAAGTGCCACGAGGGCAATCCGTGGCTACAAGGGCGATTTTTAGCCGCATGATCAAGATAGAGAAGAAGAAAGAAGGATTGGACGGTGGGATTTGGATGCTTACAAGTGAAGCCAAGATTAGGGTTTCTTGGGGTTCCTCTATAAAAACCCCTTCATATCATGTAATGGGGGTGCCTTTTCTTTATTTTTTAATTTTCAGTAAATTAGGTTTTAGAGTTTTAATCTTGTAATTTTTCAATTCCAGTATTTGTAATTTACTTCAAATTAATGATAAGGTCGTTTTAGTTAATCTTCGTCTCAATCTACTCTTACTGTTGAAGCTTCGAGTTATTTTCTTATTACTGTTATTATTATTATTCTTAATATAATATCGAAAATATATATATATATATATATATAAAAGAAAAGTGATATCCATATTTCCCCTACTGGGAAATATTAATAGTACTGTTCATTACTGTTCGTCATAAGAATAAGATGATGAGGTTCGTTGGGTAAGAAGGAGGTTTTTATTGGAGGGGTTCGATTGTTACGGTTCAATAGGGGGTACAGCGCCCACCTACTTCTCGACGGAAAACTCCATCAGGTTTGTTTTTCTCTTAATTTTATGTTATTTTTGTAGTTTTTATTTAGTTTATGTTTTACATGGTATTAATCTGATTCTGTCTGCTTATTTTGATTGGTTACTGTTCATCGGTAGTTTGGTGTTAGGGATAGTTCATATCTGCTAGTTCAAGTTTCTGATAAAATTTGGGTGATTATTTAAGTTGGGTCTAATAGATTTGTTATTTGACTTTTGGATCAGTTATTAGTTTGGATTTGCTTATTTGGAATTATAGTGTTTAGCTTAAAATGATTTAAGTTTGTTATAAATTTAATTTGATAAATTGCTTATTCAGTTTTTTTTAGTCTGCTTATATTTTTTTTCTTATTCTGCCTCAACGTTTGGATCTGCTTATTAGTAATCTGAGTTAGGGAATTGAGTAGCCTTAATCTTTTTTTTAAGTGCTTATTGATCAGTATCTTATTTGGCTTCAGCTTTATTTGTTTCAGCTTATTTTTTTTCGTTTAGCTAGCTTATTAGATTCAGCTATATTGTTTTAAGATCTGTACTGTTTTGTTTGGCTTTTTTTTTTCTTTTATGTTTTAAACTGTTTAGCTTATTTGGTATTTAACTGCTTTTCTCTTATTTCTAATATAGTACTGCAAGCCACAGATCCCATTGATTTGTGGTTTTATTTGTCCAAAAACTTGATTAAATAGAATTCAGTATAAAAAAATATTAAGCAAATTCTGTCTGGGGTGAGATTCGAACCCCAGACCCCTCGTTCAACTACCCAGCGCCCCAACCATTACTCTAGGCATCTTTTTGTGAATTGATTTGCAACATTAGAGTAATATAGGATAGTAACTTGTTGGCAGTTTATTTTAATTAAAATTAGTTAAATTAAAGTTTAGTTTTATTTATATTAATTAAATAGTTTTATTTAAATTCAGTTTTTTTTTATAAAATATTAAAAGGATAAAAAATATTTTAATTTTATTGCTTTTATAAATTTACATTAGTTTTATATTTCTTTTATAATTTTAAATAGTTTTTTTTATATAGAATTAAAAGTAGTTTTCAATTTTCATTTAAATTTTAGATTTAAAATAAGTTTTCAATTTATTAAGTTTTGTTTAAAAACAGATTTTAATTAAAAGTTTTTAAGTTTTATTAATTAGTTAAATTTTATTTTCAAATTAATAGTTAAAATAGTCAATTAGAATAGTTTTCTTTTAATTAGTTGATTTAAATTAGTTTAAAAAAATTCCAAAAAGAGATTTTACCAAAAACAAAGTTAAGTTGAAACGTTAAACCGGAAATCAAATTTGAGTCGAATCGAAGAAAAACGAACTTAATTAATTGGATTAAAAATCCTAGTTTCAAATTGGCGCCGCTGCCGCTTCGCTCGTACGATTGACCATTTTTTTCGTGAAGACGTTTGGATTTTGGGATCCGTTCATCCTTTGAACGTTACGTTTCTTGCAACAAAATCAAAAACACAAAAAAAATCAAAAACTTAAAAATACAAAAAAATTAAAAAATCACAAAAGCAATTTCTTTCCTAAGAATTGCACCAAAAAAATTATAAAAAAAAATCCAAAGTAATACTTTTTCCTAAAAGTATTACACCAAAAATATTACGTATTAGTGTTAATTTTTATTTCGATTTCTTTCGATTTTTCTTGTGAATATATATTTTTCTAAAAAATACAAAAAGATTTTTTCTTTTACTATAATATATTACGTAGCACAATAAATTACCTACTTTTCAAATAAGCCTTAGTTGGGATTTCATCACCTAACTATTGTAGTCGCATCCATAACGAAAAAAGGGCAAAATAGATAAATACTAGTAAGACGTTTTAACTCGACATATACAAACTATAAGGTGGGTATAAGGCGACGCGCTATAAAAGGCCGTCTAAGGAAAAAGGTTTTTAAGTGCTTTGTGCCACCTCGTTTCCCCGCTTGCTTGTGCGTATATTGAGAGGGACGACCGATTATTGGTTTGCCAACTCAAGTAGTACTTACGTATATATTTTTGTAGATTTTTCATATTGCTCCTCGAGAGGGAAAGTCCTTTTCCTCTCAAAGTCGACCGAGGTCACCTACCTCATTCCAAAGTTTTAATTGTATGCGCACTCGCGCGCATACATACATACCGATTGGTGTACCAAATACTTCTAATTCTTCTAAAAAGAAGAAGAAGAAAAATAAAAAGACCGTCATTAAAGCCGAACCCGAGAATCGAGCTTTCGACAATACGATGGCAACGGATAATCGACCAATGATTGAGATTCTACAATCTCACGTTGAAGGAAACGATGACGCGATTGTGGTGCCAAATGTTGGAGCTAATCATTTCGAACTTAAATCGGGTTTTATTCAAATGGTTTCCGCTACACCATTTTTAGGCCGTACTAATGATGACCCACACGCTCATATAAACGTTTCATCCAATTAGCTAATACCGTCAAATACAATGGGGTGCCCCAAGAGGCCGTTCGCCTCCAACTTTTTCCTTTTTCCCTCGAGGGACAAGCCCGGATTTGGCTTGATAAGGAACTACCCCAAAGTATTACCACATGGATCGACTTAGAGACCAAGTTCATTAACTACTTTTTCCCACCATCACGGACCACGTCCTTAAGGAATGAAATAATCAACTTTGAGCAACAATATGGGGAAACGTTTAGTGAGTCTTGGGATCGATTTAAAGATCTTTTGAGAAAATGTCCACAACACGGTTTTACTAAAGTTCATCAAATCAACACGTTTTATAATGGTTTAACTCTAAACGACCAAGACTCACTTAATAGTGCCGCGGGGGGCAATATTCTTGTGAAAACAATGAACGAGGCTTGGGCCATTATTGAGAACAAGGCAAAAGTGCAAACCAAGAGTGTTAGGGCTAATATGGCAAGTGCTAGTACTAGTAATAATGAGGTGAATGATCAAATTAAGGAGCTTACTTCAATTGTGAAAAACCTTGCTCTAAGAACCGACGCCCTCACTACACATGTCCATGCCGTGAAAGAAAAAAGTGAAACGTGTGAGACTTGTGGTGGACCACATTCATACTTTAATTGTGACAAGGTTTACAATGATCAACAAGAAGTTTATGCTTATAATAACAATGAAATTGATCGGATTCAATTCAAACCAAATGTTGATGTTAACCATTTGTCTTACAAGTCTAATAACTATTTGGCTCCCCCGGGTTTTGTAGCACCACAAAGACCACCCCCACCCGCCCAAAATAGGAACCAAGGTCCTCAAACGGGGTAATTTTCAAGGAAATACTAATCAACGGGGTTTTAATCAAAATCAAGGGAATTTTCAAGGGCAAAACCAAAGGTTAAATAATCAAGGATATAATAACCAAAGTTTTCAAAATCAAGGATTTAATCAAGGTTCTAATCAATATCAAAACCAAGGTTTTCCTAATCAAGGTTATAATCAAATGAACATGCATAATCCTCAAATGGACTTGGTTTTACAAAAATTATCCGACCATGAACGAATGATGAGAGAGATGCAAGAATCGACCGATAAGAAGTTTTTGACTATGATTCAAACCTTTCGTCCCCAAGGTACCCTTCCCTCGAACACCGTGACCAATCCTAGGGCTAATGTTAATGCTATCACTACTAGGAGCGGTAAGACCACCGTTGAACCTTCCCCACCTAACCAATGACCCGAGATACCTTCTTCTTCGACACAACCTCCTTCTTCTTCCACTTGTGACATACCTCCCGTTATGCATTCGTCTACACCTTATGTTCCACCGATACCCAAATTTTCTACCACACTTTCGGTTCCAAAACCGGTTCCTTCACCTTCTATTTCTACTCCTCCTCCTCCTCCAAAGGATGTGAGTGAGGTATCCACTCCAAAGCCTTCATCTCAACCCAATATACCTTATCCCTCAAGGTTGCGGAAAGAGAAATTGAAGAATAAGGATGATATTCAAGTTTCAAACTTCCTAAAAATGTTCAAACAATTGAATTTTAATATCACCTTTGCCGAGGCGCTCGCTCACATGCCTAAGTACGCTAAGATGTTTAAGGATCTTTTAAGTGATAAGGAAAAGTTGCTTGATATTGCCAATACCCAATTGAATGAGAATTGTTCCGTGGTACTTTTGAGAAAATTACCGGTTAAGTTAGGAGATCCCGGTCGATTCCTTATTCCTTGTAATTTTCCGGGTGTTGAGAATTGTATGGCCTTGGCGGATCTCGGAGCGAGTATCAATCTTATGCCATTGTCCGTGTGGAAACAGTTATCTTTACCCGAGCTAGTCCCCACTCGTATGACATTGGAATTAGCTAACCGTACGGTTGCTTATCCGGTGGGGATAGCCGAGGATGTTTTTGTAGGAGTCGACAAATTCACTTTCCCCGCCGATTTCTTCGTAGTCGACTATGAAATGGATCCCCGTGTTCCCTTAATTGTGGGACGACCTTTCTTGAGAACCGGGCGTACATTAATTGATGTAGCCGCGGGTGAACTTATCATGAGGGTCGGGGATGACAAAATCGTCTTTAACATGGGTAAACTTTCCAAACTTCCCGATGAACCCGAATCCGTGAATTTCATCGATGTGCTCGACGAAGCATGCGAAGAACATTTTCACGAGGCTTGTAAGAGCGGGATTTCTCCTTTACCTCATGTTGAGACCGTAGCTTCTATTGCTCCTTCATTGACTCCATTTGGAGAAAGTGACTTAGATGATTTTGAAGCTAGCTTCGGTCCTCTCGAGATTAACTATGATAATTCTCCCACCAATTGGGATGAAGACATTCGTACCATTGAGAGACTTCTCAATGAGGACAATATTTCTCCACCTACTCCTAAAGAAGTTACAAACGATGATCCTACTTTGACTAAGCCTTCCATTGACAATCCGCCGGATTTAGAGCTTAAAGATTTGCCGTCTCATCTAGAGTACGTTTTCTTAGAGGAGGATAATAAGTTTCCCGTCATTATTGCTAAGGACTTAAAAGAAGATGAAAAATCCCGACTTATCGATGTGCTTAAGAATCATAAGAAAGCAATTGCTTGGAAAATATCCGACATTCGCGGAATTGATCCTAATTTTTGTACTCATAAAATTCTCATGGAAGATGACTTTAAACCCGCAATCCAAAATCAAAGAAGGGTTAATCCAAAAATTCATGAAGTCATTAAGAAAGAAGTTATCAAACTTCTAGATGCCGGAATGATTTACCCTATCTCGGATTCGCCATGGGTTAGTCCCGTCCATTGTGTGCCTAAGAAAGGCGGAATCACCGTTGTTCCCAACGAAAACAACGAGTTGATTCCTACTCGTCTCGTAACGGGTTGGCGAGTTTGCATTGATTATTGTAAGCTCAATGATGCCACTCGTAAGGATCATTTTCCTCTTCCTTTCATGGATCAAATGCTCGAGCGTTTAGCGGGTAATGATTTCTATTGCTTCTTAGATGGCTTTTCCAGATATTTTCAAATCCCTATCGATCCAAAAGACCAAGAGAAAACCACATTCACTTGTCCCTATGGAACATTTGCTTACAAACGAATGCCTTTCGGCTTATGCAATGCTCCCGGGACTTTCCAAAGGTGTATGATGGCGATATTCCATGACATGGTTGAAGAAACTATGGAAGTCTTTATGGACGATTTCTCGGTCTATGGTGATTCTTTCTCTTCTTGCCTTGCTAATTTAGAACGTATGCTCTAACGGTGTGAAGACACTCGTCTCGTTCTTAATTGGGAAAAATGCCATTTCATGGTAAAAGAAGGCATCGTCCTCGGTCACAAAATTTCCAGAGCCGGTATCGAAGTCGACCGTGCTAAAGTTGACGTCATTGCTAAGTTACCTCCGCCTACCACCGTCAAAGGAGTTAGAAGTTTTTTAGGCCATGTGGGATTTTATCGACGTTTCATCCAAGATTTCTCGAAAATAGCTCGTCCAATGACTCATCTCTTAGAAAAGGATGCTCCTTTCATCTTCTCTCAAGAATGTCTCGACTCTTTCGAACTTCTTAAAGGTAAATTAACTATGGCACCGGTCTTAGTCTCTCCAAATTGGGAGTTACCTTTCGAGCTCATGTGCGATGCTAGTGATTTCGCGGTAGGAGCGGTTTTAGGTCAACGAGTTAACAAACATTTCCAACCCATTCATTATGCTAGTAAGACTATGACGGGGGCTCAATTGCATTATACCACTACCGAAAAAGAGCTTTTAGCCGTAGTGTATGCTTTTGAGAAATTCCGCCCCTATCTTGTGCTTTCCACCACCATCGTTTACACCGATCATTCCGCTTTGAAATACTTGTTGACCAAGCAAGATGCTAAACTGAGACTCCTTCGTTGGGTTTTGCTCCTACAAGAATTTAAAATCGAAATTTGTGATAAAAAGGGAGCGGAAAACCTAGCCGCGGATCACCTTAGTAGACTTGAGGATCCTTATCAAGGGGAATCTCCAAATCAAGAGATTAATGAATCCTTTCCCCTTGAGACCTTAATGTCTATTAATTCAAATCTTGATGATACCCCATGGTTTGCAGACATTGCAAACTATTTGGCGGGTGGTGTTCTTATCAAAGGGTTATCGTCCCAACAAAAGAAAAAATTCTTCAAGGACGTTAAAACATACTATTGGGACGACCCTTATCTTTTCAAGCAATGTGCGGATTTAATCATTCGTAGATGTGTTGATGGGCCGGCGGCTTTACAAATCCTTGAAGCTTTCCATAAAGGACCCACCGGTGGTCACTTTGGTCCTAATTACACCGCTAAAAAAGTGTTTGACTCCAGATTCTATTGGCCCTCCATTTATCATGATGCACATGAAATGGTTAAACATTGTGATGCTTGCCAAAGGCAAGGCAAGATCACACATAAAGATGAGATGCCTCAAAATTTCATCCAAGAATGTGAAATCTTTGACGTATGGGGCATCGACTTTATGGGGCCGTTTCCATCATCGAAGGGAAACAAGTACATCCTCGTAGCCGTTGACTACGTATCAAAATGGGTTGAAGCAAAAGCTTTACCTACTAACGATGCGAGGGTGGTTGTTAACTTCTTGAAACAATTGTTTGCTCGATTCGGTGTGCCTCGTGCTATTATTAGTGATCGCGGGACTCATTTTTGCAATGATCAATTTTCACGAGTCATGGCTAAGTATGGTGTCAATCACCGACTTTCCACCGCGTATCATCCTCAAACTAATGGACAAGCTGAGGTTTCTAACCGTGGTCTTAAGAGAATCTTAGAGCGAACCGTGGGAGAGCATCGTGCCTCATGGGCCGATAAATTAGATGATGCTTTGTGGACTTTCCGTACCGCTTATAAGACACCTATAGGTTGTACCCCTTATCGCCTTGTGTACGAAAAGGAATGCCACCTCCCCATTGAGTTGGAGCATAAGGCTTATTGGGCCTTGAAATGGGCTAATTTTGATCTTAACAAAGCCGATGATCATAGGAAAATCCAACTCAATGAACTCAATGAACTTAGGAATGAGGCTTATGAAAATTCATTAATCTACAAAGAGAAGACTAAGCTCATTCATGATTCCAATATTAAAAACCGAGAGTTCCATGTTGGTGATCAAGTTTTACTATTTAACTCTCGGTTGAAAATCTTTTCGGGTAAACTTAAGAGCCGTTGGTCCGGTCCATTCACCATGGCCCAAGTCTTCCCTTATGGCACCATTGAGTTATCCCAACCAAATGGGCCCAACTTTAAGGTGAATGGCCAACAGGTTAAGTTGTACTATGGAGAGGACATCTCTCACGAGATGATTCCATCCCTCTCCATATTTCCTTTGAATTAATTCGGGAAATCGAGTCGAGCTAGAAACTCGTGATAAATAAATCAAGCATCGTATAACTAGGTTAGATTTTTACCTTTACCATCCTTTCCACCCTTTTTCACCTTCATCCATTGTCCACCAATAAGTGTAGGGGGAGCCAAGTAGGTTTTTTGTGTGTTGTGATGATTGTGTGCAGGGACATGTGCTTTGATGACCCACTTTTGGTACTTTTGACGAGACTCGTGATCCCGTGTTCCCGTGTACCCGGTTCTATCAAAACTATTGTGATTCATACTTGTATATAAATAAAACGAATAAATGTAATCACTTTAGTTGTCCCTTCCTTAGCTCGATTTTAAACAACGTACTCAATGTCCTAAGTGTAGGGGAGTTTACTCTCCCACATGCTTAAACATTGAGGACAATGTTTATATTAAGTGTAGGGGGGACTTCTGTCGATTTTTAGTGGGCTTTTCCATGAATTTTACCCCATTTAACCGGAAAATTTAAAAATTTTCAACGTTTTTCAAGTTTTTGACCTATTTTGGCCTAGTAGTATTTTTATTTATTTTCTTTCCTTTTATTATCGCATCGTAATAATTTCCATTTCAAGAATAAAGTTAAAATAAATAAATAAATAAATAAAATGGTTTTAACAAGTTTAGATGTCTTTGATACATTAGGCCCGTCGTGAATATTTTGACTCAACCCGAGTTTACTTATCTAAGTTTACTCTAGCTAGTATCCTTAACCATATAGACCTTAATTGGTTTATTAGGCTAAGCATCCACGAGTCTCATTCCTTGAGATTTTAAAATGTGGAGAACGAGAGATGATAGAGTTAATTATAAGTTTGGTATTCTTTCATTAACTTATGTGAGTTAGTTATGAGCTATTTCTCCCATCACTTGTTAATAAATATATTTGCAATAAATAAGGTTGTACGATTTAAAAGGTTACTTAGCTTCTAGCACAAGATCGTTTAAAAGTTGCTCGGTATTAATTAGAGTTCATAGCCAAGGCATAACTTATTGAAGCGGGACGCGAAGATTGGCTTATCCAAAAAGGCCCTAACAAGGCATGAGGATACCCGAGTCCAAAAAGGCCCTAACAAGGCATGAGGATTCACTTTTTGCTAAAGATCCTAAGATGATGTGAAGATCATTAATCCAAATCAATATGATGGATCAAGACACACGATGAGAAGCAATTACTCCCCTAAAGATCATGGAGAAGTCTATCCAAAAAGACCCTAACAAGGTATGAGGATAAATAGATCCAAGTCCAAAAAGGAGGCGGATCGTTGTATATCAAAATCCTAAATAAAGAAGAGGATAAATGAAGAAGTCGTGGTCAACGTTTGAAGCATCTTTCACTCCTTATGAAGATGTATACCAAAATAAAGAGAAGGCCATAATTTCAAGATCGTCTATCAAGATTTGAAGTTTGAAGTACAAGCCAAATATCAGTCCGAGAAAGGTCTCAAATCGTGAAACGAGTTATGCGAAGATATGAACTTTTTGAGGTTTCGAGAAGCAGTTTTAAAAGATTTTGTCCTTTAGCTAACTATTGATTAAATCGTCCCACTTTATTTTCGGCCTTAATAAATTATCGAAATAAGTCAAAAATGCATCCTCGTGATCATTCAAGACAAAAATAAAATACAAGAGATACACCGTAGGAATAAGGGGGTCTAAGTGATTAACTAAACCACATGAGCAAGTGTTAGTTGTGCTAACTTGTAATAACAATGATCTCGTTTTTAAGCTTGGTATAGGGAACGTGAAACTTGAGGGTGATTAATATTCATGACACCAAAGCCCTAATCCAAGTCTTAGATTTCTTTACGAGTTCCTTCCATCGAATAATTTCCAAGTTAATAAAATGATTATAACTTTTTTCCCTTTCTTAAAGTTTTGTTTCTTTTTATCGTAGTAGTAATAGTATATCTTAATAAAGGCCAAGATAGGTTAAAAATGAGAAAGATGTAACTTTATGCTTTGAAATAATGCATTGTATGGGGTCATTGCAATGGTCAAGTGTAGGGGATTTAATAAGTGTGTAAACACTTATCCTTTTGCCACTAAAATCAAGGAAAAACAAGACCTAATCATGTGTTTTATATCATAAAGGTCGGAATTACGCGTGGTTTTGTGTTCTTGTGTTTAAATAGGTACAAATGATCGAAAGAAGAGAAAACACGGGATTTTACGGTCAAATGTCGAAGAAAAGTCAAGAAAGAGTCGAAGACAAGATCAAAAGACCAAAAGTGTGCCAAGATCACGAAAACCGGCTACGTCCACTTAAAAATTGAAGAAATGATCAAGAAAGTCGGAATCGAGCTCGTGTTGATGGAATTTATCGTTTTTGAAGATATTCGAGCCAAGTGGGTCCCATATTGGATAAATGGGCTCAAAAGCCCATTTAAGGATAAGAGTACTTAAACTTTTTACCAAAAGCCCATTCATGGCCCATTTGATAAAAGAAAATTCTTGGAAGAAAAAAAAACGAGCCCAAGCCCATTTATCCAATGTATTAAAATCTTGGAATTATGATATGCATTTGATGGCCCAAGCCCAACAACGTGGGACGTTTGTTGCTAAGATGAGCTGGTCAATTTGACCGGTCAACCTTTCATCACAAGTCAACTCTCACAACTTACCACCCCCACACATAACCCTTTTACCTCCCCACGTGTGCACCTTTTACCCATTCCCCAAATAAATAAAAACAAACCGTTTACCTTTTTTCCCCATTTACACTTCGATACAAACTATGTGAAAACTCTCTCACCCAACAGCTTCTCCTCCACAAAACACGCCCTTTCCCTCATGAACCCTAATTTTTTACATCAAAAATTAACCACCAAAAATAGGGCTTTTACCCTCAATGGGTAATTAACACCCAAAGAAATTAATTCCCTCATGAAAAAAGGAGCAATACACCAAGGGTGATGATCCTCTCTCTCCATACGTGGCCAAATCCTTGGATTTGATTGGCTATGCCACCTCTCCACCACCAAACTCTCCAATCAGAGAAGTCCACATCACCTATCAAGAAACACAAATAGCACATCAAAGTGCCACGAGGGCAATCCGTGGCTACAAGGGCGATTTTTAGCCGCATGATCAAGAGAGAGAAGAAGAAAGAAGGATTGGACGGTGGGATTTGGATGCTTACAAGTGAAGCCAAGATTAGGGTTTCTTGGGGTTCCTCTATAAAAACCCCTTCATATCATGTAATAGGGGTGCCTTTTCTTTATTTTTTAATTTTCAGTAAATTAGGTTTTAGAGTTTTAATCTTGTAATTTTTCAATTCCAGTATTTGTAATTTACTTCAAATTAATGAAAAAGTCGTTTTAGTTAATCTTCGTCTCAATCTACTCTTACTGTTGAAGCTTCGAGTTATTTTCTTATTACTGTTATTATTATTATTCTTAATATAATATCGAAAAAAAAATATATATATATATATATATATATGTATATAAAAGAAAAGTGATATCCATATTTCCCTTACTGGGAAATATTAATAGTATTGTTCATTACTGTTCGTCATAAGAAGAAGATGATGAGGTTCGTTGGGTAAGAAGGAGGTTTTTATTGGAGGTGTTCGATTATTACGGTTCAATAGGGGGTACAGCGCCCACCTACTTCTCAACGGAAAACTCCATCAGGTTTGTTTTTCTCTTAATTTTATGTTATTTTTGTAGTTTTTATTTAATTTATGTTTTACATGGTATTAATCTGATTCTGTCTGCTTATTTTGATTGGTTACTGTTCATCGGTAGTTTGGTGTTAGGGATAGTTCATATCTGCTAGTTCAAGTTTCTGATAAAATTTGGGTGATTATTTAAGTTGGGTCTAATAGATTTGTTATTTGACTTTTGGATCAGTTATTAGTTTGGATTTGCTTATTTGGAATTATAGTGTTTAGCTTAAAATGATTTAAGTTTGTTATAAATTTAATTTGATAAATTGCTTATTCAGTTTTTTTAGTCTGCTTATATTTTTTTTCTTATTCTGCCTCAACGTTTGGATCTGCTTATTAGTAATCTGAGTTAGGGAATTGAGTAGCCTTAATCTGTTTTTTTTAAGTGCTTATTGATCAGTATCTTATTTGGCTTCAGCTTTATTTGTTTCAGCTTATTTTTTTTCGTTTAGCTAGCTTATTAGATTCAGCTATATTGTTTTAAGATCTGTACTGTTTTGTTTGGCTTTTTTTTTCTTTTATGTTTTAAACTGTTTAGCTTATTTGGAATTTCACTGCTTTTCTCTTATTTCTAATATAGTACTGCAAGCCACAGATCCCATTGATTTGTGGTTTTATTTGTCAAAAAACTTGAATAAAAAGAATTCAGTATAAAAAAATATTAAGCAAATTCTGTCTGGGGTGAGATTCGAACCCCCGACCCCTCGTTCAACTACCCAGCGCCCCAACCATTACTCTAGGCATCTTTTTGTGAATTGATTTGCAACATTAGAGTAATATAGGATAGTAACTTGTTGGCAGTTTATTTTAATTAAAATTAGTTAAATTAAAGTTTAGTTTTATTTATATTAATTAAATAGGAGTTTTTTATAAAATATTAAAAGGATAAAAAATATTTTAATTTTATTGCTTTTATAAATTTACATTAGTTTTATATTTCTTTTATAATTTTAAATAGTTTTTTTATATAGAATTAAAAGTAGTTTTCAGTTTTCATTTAAATTTTAGATTTAAAATAAGTTTTCAATTTATTAAGTTTAGTTTAAAAATAGATTTTAATTAAAAGTTTTTAAGTTTTATTAATTAGTTAAATTTTATTTTCAAATTAATAGTTAAAATAGTCAATTAAAATAGTTTTCTTTTAATTAGTTGATTTAAATTAGTTTAAAAAAATTCCAAAAAGAGATTTTACCAAAAACAAAGTTAAGTTGAAACGTTAAACCAGAAATCAAATTCGAGTCGAATCGAGGAAAAACGAACTTAATTAATTGGATTAAAATCCTAGTTTCAACAATCGACTTGACAAAATCACTGCGCTTCTTGAATCGCTTGCTACCCAAACCGCTAGCAACACCAACAGAATCAACGCTAAAAACGCTCAAGTCAATGCTGTTAGCCAACCATGTGAGATATGCGGGGGTCCTCACTCTTACACCACTTGTACTGCCACCCAAGACTATCCTTCTGAGAATGTGAATGCAACATACGGTACCTATCCTCCGGCTGCTTATCAAGCTCGTCTTCAAGGAGACCGCAATTTGCTTAGCTACCGCTCAAACAACTTTCTTTCACCACCCGGTTTTCCTCCTAGCAACCCAAACCAACAACAAAACCTCAATCGCCCTCCTCAACAACAACAACAACCTCATGCATACATACCACCTCACAAACAACCATATCCACCTCAAAGGAACAACCAAGTTTACCAACAACCTGCTTATCAACCACCCGCCTACCATGCTCCTCCTCCCAACCAACCCACCGCATTACACCAAGATGTTGAAACCTACATGCGGACCAATGATGTGATTGTGGAAAATCTCCAGCGAGAAGTGCTCAACTTGAAAGCAGACATGGTGAAACAAGGGAACGATCTGAGAGCTGATATGAGAAACACTTTGGCAAGTCAAATGACTGACTTAAGGAACATGATGGCTGGTTTCTTCCAAGGTAATCAATCTTCTTCTTCGGGTACTCTTCCGAGTAACACCGTTGCGAATCCAAGAGGGGAGATGAAAGCAATCACCACTCGCAGTGGCAAAGGTACCAAGGAACCCGAGCTTCCTATACCTCCACCGGTGATTGTGACTAAGGAGAACGAGTCACCTGCTCCTATTCCTCCTCATTCTACTTCCCCAATTTCTCCACCTCTTACTTCTACCCCTCCTCCACCCAAGGATATGAGTGATCCTATTTTCCCAAAGCCTTCCTCTTCTTCTGATATACCTTATCCATCAAGGTTGAGGAAAGAGAAACTCAAAAGCAAGGATGATATTCAGGTTTCGAACTTTCTCAAAATGTTTAAACAATTGAATTTTAACATCTCCTTCGCTGAGGCTCTCACTCACATGCCTAAATACGCGAAAATGTTCAAAGATCTTCTTAGCTACAAGGAGAAGCTTCTTGATATTGCTAACATCCAACTTAATGAGAATTGCTCTACAGTGCTCTTAAGGAAATTGCCAACCAAGCTTGGTGATCTGGGTCGTTTCTTTATCCCTTGCAACTTCCCGGGAGTAGAGAATTGCATGGCCCTAGCCGATCTAGGTGCCAGTATTAATTTAATGCCTCTAAGCATTTGGAAGCAATTATCTCTCCCTGAGCTAGTCCCCACCAAAATGACTTTGGAATTAGCTAACCGTACGGTTTCTTATCCAGTGGGGATAGCCGTAGACGTCTTTGTAGGAGTCGACAAATTCACTTTTCCTGCCGATTTCGTTGTCGTTGACTACGACATGGACCCTCGTGTGCCATTGATCGTGGGTCGTCCATTCTTGAGGACCGGTCGTACTCTCATCGATGTTGAAGCCGGTGAGCTTATCATGAGAGTGGGTGATGATAAAATCGTCTTCAACATGGGAAAGCTTTCTAAACAGCCTTATTCATACGATTGTGTTAATTGTATTGACGTTCTTGATGAGGCATGTGAAGAACACTTCAAAGATGCTTGTAAAAGTATTCCTACCTCTCTTCCCAATGTTGAGACCGTTTCCTCTATTGACTCATCACTATCTCTATTTGGAGAAAGTAATTTCCTTTGGAAAGATTTGGAAGCCACCATGGGAGATGTGAACTTAGAACATGACGATTCTCCCACCGATTGGGATGAAGATCTTCGCCTCATTGAGAACCTTCTTAAAGAAGACAATATTTCCCCACCATCTCCCAAGGCTATTGCTATCAATGAACCGACTTTGAATACGCCTCCCATCGAAAATCCTCCGGATTTAGAACTTAAGGAGTTGCCGCCCCATCTCGAGTACGTGTTCCTTGAAGATAAGAAGAAGTCGCCCGTCATTATCGCGAAGGACTTAAAAGAAGAAGAGAAATCTCGCCTCATCGCCGTGCTTAAAGATCATAAGAAGGCAATTGCTTGGAAAATTTCCGATATCCGCGGAATTGATCCAAACTTTTGTACTCACAAGATTCTCATGGAAGATGACTTTAAACCCGCAATCCAGAGCCAAAGAAGGGTTAATCCTCGCATTCATGACGTCATCAAACAAGAGGTTATCAAACTTCTTGATGCCGGCTTGATTTACCCTATCTCGGATTCGCCTTGGGTAAGTCCCGTCCATTGTGTGCCCAGGAAGGGCGGAATAACCGTTGTTCCCAATGAACAAAACGAGTTGATTCCCACTCGTCTCGTTACTGGGTGGAGAGTTTGTATTGACTATCGCAAGCTCAATGATGCCACGAGAAAAGATCACTTTCCTCTTCCTTTCATGGATCAAATGCTCGAGCGTCTAGCTGGTAATGACTATTACTGCTTCTTAGACGGTTTCTCCGGGTATTTTCAAATTCCCATCGATCCCAAGGACCAAGAAAAGACCAAATTCACTTGTCCCTACGGAACATTTGCTTACAAACGCATGCCTTTTGGTTTATGTAATGCTCATGGGACGTTCCAAAGGTGTATGATGGCTATCTTCCATGACATGGTTGAAGAAACTATGGAAGTATTCATGTATGATTTCTCTGTTTATGGTGATTCATTCTCTGCTTGCCTTGCCAATTTTAAACGTATGCTTAAGCGGTGTGAAGACACTCGCCTTGTTCTTAATTGGGAAAAATGCCATTTCATGGTAAAAGAGGGCATCGTCTTAGGACACAAGATCTCCAAAGCCGGTCTTGAAGTGGACCATGCTAAAGTCGATGTTATTTCTAAGTTGCCTCCACCTTCAACCGTGAAGGGTGTGAGAAGTTTCCTCGGTCATGCGGGCTTCTACCGTCGTTTCATCAAAGATTTTTCTAAAATCGCTCGCCCGATGACCCACCTCTTAGAAAAAGATACTCCTTTTATCTTTTCCACAGAGTGTCTTGAAGCCTTCAACTTGCTTAAGGATAAGCTAACTAAGGCACCCGTCTTGGTTACCCCTAATTGGGAGCTTCCCTTTGAGTTGATGTGCGATGCTAGCGACTTTGCTATTGGAGCGGTTTTGGGCCAAAGAGTGAACAAACACTTCCAACCAATCCATTACGCTAGCAAGACAATGACGAGGGCTCAATTGCATTACATGACAACCGAAAAACAGCTTTTAGCTGTTGTCTATGCCTTTGAAAAGTTCCGCCCCTATCTTGTCCATTCCACCACAATCGTTTATACCGATCATTCCGCGTTGAAGTACTTGTTAACTAAACAAGATTCCAAACCAAGACTTCTTCGCTGGGTTTTGCTACTTCAAGAATTTAAAATCGAAATTCGTGATAAGAAGGGAGCTGAAAACCTAGCCGTGGATCATCTCAGTAGACTTGAGGATCCTTACCAAAGGGATCATCCGAACAATGAGATCAATAACTCTTTTCCCCTGGAGACCTTAATGTCTATCAACTCGACTTCTGATGAAACCCCGTGGTTTGCGGACATAGCAAACTACTTGGCGGGTGGAATTCTCGTTGACGGGTTAACATCCCAGCAAAAGAAAAAGTTCTTCAAAGACATTAAGACTTACTTTTGGGATGACCCGTATCTATTCAAACAATGTGCTGATTTTATTATTCGCCGATGTGTTGATGGACCGGCAGCTTTAGAAATCCTTGACGCTTGCCACAAAGGACCCACCGGTGGTCACTTTGGTCCCAACTACACTGCCAAAAAAGTGTTTGACTCGGGATTTTATTGGCCCACCATCTATCGTGACGCTCACGAGATGGTTAAACGTTGTGATGCTTGCCAAAAACAAGGCAAGATCACACATAAAGACGAGATGCCTCAGAATTTTATTCAAGAATGTGAAATCTTTGATGTTTGGGGTATCGAATTTATGGGGCCATTCCTTTCCTCTATAGGAAACAAATACATCCTTGTAGCCGTTGACTACGTCTCCAAATGGGTTGAAGCCAAAGCTTTACCTACTAATGATGCAAGGGTCGTTCGGTGTGCCTCGTGCCATTATTAGTGATCACGGGACTCATTTTTGCAATGATCAATTTGCTAGAGTCATGGCTAAGTATGGTGTCAATCATCGTCTTTCCACCGCCTACCACCCACAAACTAATGGCCAGGCTGAAATCTCTAACCGAGGATTAAAGCGAATTCTTGAAAGAAACGTGGGAGAGCATCGTGCCTCATGGGCTGATAAACTTGATGATGCTTTGTGGGCTTTTCGTACCGCTTACAAGACTCCGATTGGTTGTACACCATATCGTCTCGTGTACGGAAAGGCGTGCCACCTCCCCATTGAGTTGGACCACAAGGCTTACTGGGCCTTGAAGTAGGCTAATTTTGATATCAACGAAGCCGGTAACCTACGCAAGATCTAACTCAATGAGCTGAATGAACTCCGTAATGAGGCTTACGAAAATTCTTTGATCTATAAGGAAAAGACTAAGCTCATTCACGACTCTAAGATTAAAAACCGAGAGTTCCAAGTTGGAGACAAAGTTTTGCTCTTTAACTCTCGGTTGAAAATCTTTTCGGGCAAGCTGAAATCTCGTTGGTCCGGCCCATTCACCATTGCCCAAATTTTTCCATATGGTACTCTCGAGCTCGGTCAACCTAATGGACCTAATTTTAAAGTGAATGGCCAACGAGTGAAGTTGTACTTTGGTGAGGACATCTCTCATGAGATGATTCCATCCCTCACCACGTTTCCCATGAACTAATTTTGGGTCGAGTCAGGCTCGTGACTCGGTTATCAAAAACAAGTGCTCCTCGGGAGGCAGCTCGAGTATCTATCCTTTTCTGTTTTAACCTCCTAAGTGTAGGGGGGCCTCTATAGGTTGCTTGTGTTTGTGTGGTGATGTGATTACAAGGATCAATGCACTTTTGGAACCTTTGAAGAACCGTGCTCCCGTGTTATCAGAAATCCGGTTCTATCTCTCAACTATCGTGATTCAATTTTCTTCATACTCACATTTGAAATTGATCACGTTATTCGTCTTTTCCTTAACTTGATTTAACCAACGTGCACAATGTCATAAGTGTAGGGGAGACTTTTCCCACATGCTTAAACATTGAGGACAATGTTTATCTTAAGTGTAGGGGGACTTCTATCGAAGTTTTAAGTGGACTTTTCCATTAAAATGCCTTCATTTAACCGGAAAATCATCTTTTTCAACATTTTTCAAATTTTTTAATTAACTTTGGCCATTTAGTCGTAATTTTAAATTTTTTTATCGTTGCTTTCATATGTACATATCCCGCAATAAAGTCAAAAATATTAATAAAGTGGTGTAGCTAGTTTTGAAATCTTTGACATATTAGGCCCGTTGCGATTATTATGACTCAACCCGAATAGACTTATCCAAGTTTATTCTAGCTAGTATCCTTAACCATGTAGACCTTGATTGGTTTATTAGGATAAGCATCCACGAGTCTCATTACTTGAGATTTTAAATTGTGGGAGAACGAGAAATGATAGAGTCAATTATAAGTCGGCATTCTTGCACAAGCTCACTTGGTGTAATTATTTGCCTATTCTCCCATCACTTGCTAATAATTTATCTGCAATAAGTAAGGCCGTACGATTTGAAAAGTTACTTAGCTTCTAGCCCAAGATCATTTAAAAGTTGCTCGGTAATGATAAGAGTTCATAGCCAAGGCATAACTTATGAAGCGGGGCGCGAATATTGGCGAGTCCGAAAAGGCCCTAACAAGGCATGAGGATTCAATCTTATTGCTAAAGATCCAAGGTGATGTGAAAAGAATTATTCCTAAAATCAATATGAAGGATCAAGACTCACGACGAAAAGCATTCAACTCCCATAAAGATCATGGAGAAGTCTATCCAAAAAGACCCTAACAAGGTATGAGGATAAATAGATCCAAGTTCGAAAAGGAGGCAGATCGTTGTATCTCAAAATCCCAATTAGAGATTGAAGAAATAATCATGAAGTCGTGGTCAACAAAGTTGGAGTACCCCTCAAAAGTCTCCAAGTGAAGAAACTCTATTAACGATGAGAAGACCATTATCTCAAGCACGTCTCTCAAGATATGAAGTATGAAGTACATGCCAAATATCGGCCCGAGAAAGGTCTCAAATCGTGAACCGAGTTATGCCAAGATATGAACTTTCTGAAATCCCGAGAAGCAGTTTTAAGAGATTTTGTCCTTTAGCTAACTATTGATCAAATCGTCCTACTTTGCTTTCAGCCTAAATAAACTATCGAAATAAGTCCAAAAATGCATCTTCATGATCATTCTAAGACAAAAATAAAATATAAGAGATACAACTAGGAATAAGGGAGTTTAAGCATATAATTAAGCCATGTGTGTAAGTGTTTGATTTGCTAACTTATAATAACAATGATCTCGTTTTTAAGCTTAGTTTGGGGAACGTGAAACTTGAGGGTGATAAATCTTTGCAGCACCGAAGCCCTAATGTAAGTCCTTGATCTCTTTGCAAGTTATCTCCATATAGCTATTTTCAAATAAAAATGGTTTTCTATCCTTTTGATTACTTTAAAAGTTTTAATTTCTCTTAGTACTTTAATTTTTGTTTAGTAGAATGTTAATAAGGCCAAGGTTGATTGATTATGAGAAAAGTGTAAAATTGCTTTATCGCTAAGTATTGCATGAGGGCATGGCAATGGTTAAGTGTAGGGGATTTAATAGGTGTGAAAACACCCATCCTTTTACCACTTATTTCTGGCTAAAACGAGACCAAAACACGTATTTAATATCATTTGTTTGGAATTATGCGTGGTTTTTGTGTTTATTGTGTTTTCAGAGTCAACCGGATGAATATTGAAGAAAACATGGGATTGCACGGGTTTTATCGAAGAAAAAGACTCAAGACGAAGTCTATTGTCCAAGAGATGCAAAAGATTTGAAGTCATTGTGCCTATTTGAAGATTTATCGAAGAAAAAGGCCAAAGATGGAAGATTCTTATATGTCGAAGAACTCGAGTCTATTAAACAAAAGATTATAAGACGAGTTGGAATTATTCACCGACACTTCTCAAAATCCAAAGTCGGAAACGTTTATTTAAAGAAATGTAAAGACTAAAGAAGGAAGAAGAAAAGAAGCCCAAAAACAAAGCCCATTCACAAGCCCGCAAGTAAACGCCTATAAATAGGACTTCACTTCACAATTTTGGGGGGAGTTAGTTTTAGTTTTTCATTTTCTCTAGTTTTAGAGAGAGAAAGTTCTCACCTTTCTCTCACTAAGTTTTCATCTTTCTTTCTTTTAATCTTTCTTTTAATCTTTCAAGATTTAACTTTTGTATTGTTGATTTCATTAATAAAGTTTGAAGTTTAAGCTTTTAATATTTATTCTCTTTCTACCTTTCTTTGATTTTGATTCACTTTTGGTGCGAATTACTTATGATCCGTGTTGTTCATCAATGTTTTCGTGCTTAAAAAGTTAATCTTTTTATGTTTATTTAAGTTTTCATACGAATAAGCTTTAAGATCTTTGTGCTTATTGGCTTGTTTATATGTTTAGCTTATTTACTTTTTAAAAAGTTTTCTTAACAAGTTCATTTTTTTATAGATTGATTGAAAAGTTTGCTTATTTTAAGTTTAGATAAGTTGTATTTGTGCTTATTCAATCCGTTTAATATTAGATTCGTTCAAAGTTTTGGTTTTGGCTTAATCAAATAGCTTATTGCCTTAGCTTATATTTCGGATCAAAAGGGTAAATCGGAAAGGGTATAAACCCTATTCCGATTGGTTTATTCCGAGCACACCCCCCCTTATTCCGATCGTTTGATCGGAAAAGGGTTTATGATTATTCCGATTAGGGTGTTTTGTTACATTCCGACGGCTAGTTTTAGTGTATTCCGATCTTGGCATTATTTCTTGATATTCCGATTGGGCACATTGCCATACATTCCGATCTGAACATTTTTTAGCATTCCGATTTAATTTAATTTTTAGTATTCCGATTGGGTTATTTTCAATTATTCCGACTGTGGGGCTTGTTTACATTCCGATCAACAGATCGGAATATATTCCGATTTGGTGTTTTGCTTATTCCGATCAGTGTAGGTTTCAAATATTCCGATTGGTGCTTGTTTCCGTATTCCGATTAGCCTATTCCGACCAGGGATTCTGATTTGGCAACTTTCCGATGGATTTAGTTTTTCGTTTTTACAAAGTTCTCAAGTGTTAGTTTTATTAAGTGTTCAAGTAATTTTCCTAATCTTGTCTTTGAGTTTTCAAGCATTTATTTTTAACACGTTATTTTAGTTTAATCTTTAAACTTCTCTTTTAGCTCATCGACATTTACATTTAATTGCTATTAGTTTAAAATAGGTAAACAAATCAACACCCTTTTAGTAACCAAGAACAATTATTCCACTTTAAACCGTGATCAATTCGAGAAGATACCGAGAACTAATCTGAACCCATAGAAAAACAAAGTATCAGCCAGCGTCACGGTTTTGAAGTATTAGCACCCTAATAATCAAAAGCTTCACCCATAATAAGATTTCAAGTGCTCACCTAAATCAAGCAAACAATTTGAAGCCCCACAATGCCGAAAAATCTATGCAAAATTGAAAGTGAATCAAGCCTTAATCTTCGAAGCTTTAAAGATCCAAAATTTGCCTTAGCGTGAGGATATACGTCTTTGGCTAATAAAACTACCGATGAGGTGGATAATAAAAGGCAAGGCAAGACCGAAGTCATAATAAAAGCTTCATGGCGAATTTGAATAAAAGATGGAGGTAAACCAATGATAATAAGGCCCTTCTGTTAGGGGGCGTATAAAAGTCTTGGTAATAAGTCTCATGTTCAAAACCGTTATAAAACCGTGTTTATCGATTCTTCTTGTTGACTTAATTTTTTGACATCGTTGTCTATTGGGAGGGGTTATTGATTTGATGGTCTTGGTTACACCGTTAGGACTCTATTTTTAGACCTAAATCTCTATTATCTCATAAGTCAAACAATGGATCCTCGTGAAACATTCATGACAATATAAAATATAAAAGATACAACTTAGGAATAATGGGAGGATAAGTACGTGATTAGGGCATATGAGTAGTGTTAGCATTACTAACTTATAATGACAATGATCTCGTTGCCCGCTTGGCATGGAATTGGGGTGAAAATCGAGGACGATGAAATTATTTCTAACGAAGCATTCACGTGTTCTTATTCTATGAACCTAAACGTCCCATTTTGCGATGAAAATCATACATTATGTCTAAAACGCAAGTAGTAGTAGCAATAATAGTAGTGTAGCTAGTTTATCATTCAATAAAGTGGATAAAAATGAATTTTGGAGATGCTACGATACTTTATTCTAGCATTGCGTGAGGGCACGGTAATGGTTTAGTATGGGGGAGTGATGAGACTGCTTTTATACATAGTCTCATCGTCCAAATAGGGCTTAAATGCATTAAATATCATCAAAATACCCATATATATGCTTGTGTTTTTTGTTTGTGTATTTTAGATACGGATATTGAGAAAATGACAAAAGATCACAAGAATCATGCAAAAACGAACACGGGAAACGAAGCCCCACAATGAACCAAGCCCTAATGAGAATTTTCCCAAGAAAACCTTGAAGATTTGAAGAAGTATGAAGAAGGGTCCTCCAATATGGAAAAATTGACATTTTATACCCTTGTATCCTAATAATTACAAGATTGGTCCCTAAAGTTTGTCAAAATTGCAAAAAGGGCCCTCCACTTTGAAGAATTGGCAAGTTTAGCCCCTCAACAAAGCTAAATTGTCAACCATTATCCTCCACAAAGTCAAATACATCATGAAGTCCCTCAAAGTACAAGAAATTACAAGTTTGGTCCTTTTAAAATCCCAAAATTACAAAAAGGACCCTTAACTTTCAACATTTGGCAAAAATGGTCCCTCAATCATCAAGACTTGGCAAATTCTGTCCTCCAAAATGCCAATCATACAAGTAAAGACCATTATCCATCAACAATATACCAAATCAGCTCTTGAAATATCACAAAATGGCAAGAAATACCCCTGAAAATACTTTGGAAAAGTATTTGGGGCAAAAGTGTGAAAACTGAAAGTTTGATTACAAAGGAAATTCAGTTTTTGGGATTAAATCTGCAAATGACAAGAAAAGAGAAGAAAGAGGACTAAAGCTGGCCATACAACATTGTAACCTTAACCACTATCATCCTGCCACGTGCCCCACTTTCTCCCTTCCACCAATCACATGCCTTCATCCTGCCACCTCACACTCCACTTAACCCGGTTTAAGATTAATTTAATCTTGGCGCCTAAAACAACTTTTTAAACATAATTAACTCCCAAAACAGATTAAAACCTATGTTCTTGGTGTTCATACCAGAATTAGGCTTTTTCTAATTACCAAGAATTAAGACCTAGTTGCTTCCAGATTAATGATTAAAGGTCTTATGATCCTAACCCAACCCCTAAACTCCCATCACTCTCATGCATGTGACATTGCCAACCCTCCCCTGACCCACTCTTCACGTCCAAACAAAACAGGTCAGAAAATCCAATGCTCAAGAACTTGGCTTACTTTTCAAGCTTCATCTCCACCCTTGGATGCATTTCCCCTTTGCCAGCTTCAAAAAAAAAGCCAAGAATTCCTCACAAGACTCCAAGATATTCAAACTACACAAGGGCAAAAATGGGACTTCAGTAGCTAGGGTTACGTTTTTTTCAGCTTTCCTAGACAACATGTATGCCTATATAAAGGCTTAGGACCTCACATTTTTGCTTTGCTTTTGGTTTTTCCTAGTTCAACTTCTTGTAAATCCTCTTCTCATTTAATGAAAGTGTGTTGAGTTTTGTTGAAGAAAGACCAAGTGCCACCTTTATTTTTAGCTTGTTTATGTTATTTGTTCACTGATTTTTAATCTAAAAACCTGTTTTTAAGGAGAGTGCAAAAATTTGCATTTATCCTTCAAGCTTGATATTTTGCTAAGTTCTTGTTTCAACCTTGGAATTATTGGGTTATAGGGCTGATCATAGCATCCTAATTGTGATAATTAAGGTGTGGTGAGGCTTATAACTTGGGGATAATCAAGTGTGGGGTAACAAGGTTGCATAATCAAGACTTTTTAAGTTTCTGTTTTGATAATCTTGCTTCTAACCTTGTTGAATCTTAGCAGGGGTGTTATTGGAAGCTTGTGCTTGTTCTAGCTAGCACATAAGCTCATAAATTCGTGGGTGTGGATGTACATCCATGAGGTTTGTCTAAAATCCTTGAAAATCTGATAAATATTGGAATTTTTGTGAATTTGTGCTATACTGTTGTTCTTATTGATTTCTTGGCTTAAATCTGCTTAGTCTTGCATGATAATGTTGTTTATATGCTAGATTGATCATTGGGTTAACTGAATCTTGCTTTTGATTTGAAAAACTTGGTTTTGAAAAGTTAAAAGAGTGTTTGGGACTACCTGTTTAAGCTTGAATCTTGGTATTGTGTTGTTAGAAGGTGTTGTTTGTGCTTGGTATCTGATATATGCCTTGTTGAGAGTGTTTTGCTGCAAGTTTTTGGGTTTGAAACTTCAAATCAAACAATCTGCTATAACTTGGTGAATTTAACTGTTTTTTACTTAATATTTTGGTGCAATCTAGTATTTGTGCATGCTTAGGGTTGAAAGTTGTTAAAACATCATTATTATAACTTATTTGATAGATATTGAGTGTTGAATCTGGCTTATTGGTCAAATACATCAGCAAAGTGTAAAACTGCATGTGTTAGTGTTCATCAGTAGCATTCATAAGCTTGAATCTTGATTTAGGCTTTAAGCCATTGCATGTAAACTGCTTAAACTTGTTCATTAGAGTTTATAATAGCTTGTGTATGCATTTGGTTGAATTTGGCTGGCTGATTATTGCTAAAACTGCTTATAAGTGCTTAACTGCTTATTGTTTCATGTTTGTGCTAGATCTGGTACTTTATTGATTAAACTGTATCAATTGGGTGTTTGTGGTTGTGATTTTTTGATTGTTCTTGACTCCTTTTGATCCAAAGATCATTTGGGTGCCTTTGTGTAATCTGAATCTCCAAAAAAGTCACTAAAGACAAAAAGTCAAACAAGTCAAGCAGTGGAAAAAGTTTCCACTGCTCAACACCTAAAACTAGCCCCTGCTAGTGTAAAATTGAACTCAACTTATCAATAAGCTATTTTAGCTTATCCAGATCTGCAACAACTTATTTTTTGTAATAGATCTTCATTATTTGACCCATTTGATTAGACTGGAGCTTATTGGACTTTGACTTTGACTTTTTACTAGAAAACCAACTTATTTGACTTTTACATAAGTGCTTATTTGCTTTTTCCAGCTTATTGAGTCAGCTTATTTGAAAACTCTTTGTTGATTTTGCTTAATTAAGTCATTTGAAAGCTATAGAAACTTGAATCAGCACTTGGGGTGGCCTAGAACTCAAAAACGACTATTTTGTCGTTTTCTATAGATTGCTTATTGCATTTTCAGGCTTATTCCTTGGGCTTATTTCAAATTTCTTTTTACAGAAGTCTTATTTAGGACAAGAGAAGCTTGTGTGTTTATTTTCAGCTTATGGCATTCGCTTATAGCTTAATGGGCCAAAAAGCCCATTAAGAATAAGTTGTTTGGTATAAGCTAGCTTATTTCACACTTTCAGCTTTTGGGCCTTTGGAAAAAGTTGTTTAAAATCAAATTTTGAGTCAACTAGTGCTTTTTGGGCTTATTTTGGACACTTTTCTATATTGGGCCCAAATTAGCCCATTTAGTGATCTGTTTTGGGTTTAGCCCATTTTCTAGGCCCATTAAGGGTATTTAGGTAATTTCACTTTCATTTCTGAGTTATTTAGGTTAAATTAAGCTAGTTTGCAAGTTTTTAGAATTTTTTATGATTTTTGGATTTTTAATAATATTTTAATGTTATTTTATTGTTAAAAATTAAAAGTCTGATTTTCTAACTTTTTATATTTTTCGTAGATTGTAGTCACTTAATTAGGAATTTTGCAACTTTCCAAATATTTTTGGGGTCTTTTAATTATTTTCTAGAAATAATTTAAATTTTAATTGATTTTAATAGTTTTTAATTGTTTAAAAATCGTTTTTAGTGGTTTTGAAATTTTGAAAAATACTTTTTAGCTTAATTAGGGTAATTTTGAGGTTTACAAACTTTAAGATCTTGTTTTGGACTTTTTAATAGTTAAAATTGATTTTTAGGGCTTTTATTAGCATTAAAAAGTCATTATTTAATTAATTAAAAGGTTTTGGCAAGTTTTGATTTTTTGTGAACTTTCCAAATATTTTTGTGGATTTTTAGTGATTTTTAGGAATTTTTAGGGTAAAATTTTAATTTTAGTGCTTTTTACGGTTTTACGTGTACACCTTTTTCGACTTAGTTTAATCCGTCTTCGTAACCGTCATTCTCTTCTAATCTCATTTCTATTTTTCTTTCTCACAAATATAATCACAAAGATAATCATTTCATCACACACACACTAAGCCTCCTTGAGAACGATTCCCCACTTTGGGTCATTTGTACACGGTTTTCCTAAATCGTCGTACTTAATACTTGCCACTTTTGCTCTCTTTTCCTAAAGAGTAGTAAAACCACTACATCAAGTATCTCTCTCTCTCTCTCTCTCTCCCTCTCTTTCTCTCACTACATTGGCTAAACATCTCTTCCACCCTCCCCGACCTTCGGATCAAATCTCGTGTTAATGGTGAATCACAAGTTAACAATTTCCCCCACGAGGCACCTTGTTTTGATAACCGAGTCAAGAGCTCGACTCAAATCCTCATAAATGTGATCATTTAGGGATTATCAAGGTATGGTTATTTTTGGTGGGTCTTACATGGTGAACAAGGCCCAAAAAGCAACCGGTATTAAGGACAAAGTCCTTTGATGATGCAAATACCAGGGGAAGATGACGTCTTCGTTCTCATGGGACAAATGAAACAACTCCACTCCAAACATAAGAAAATATATGAGAAGTAGAAGGGTGGGACAAAGGGTAGGGCAAAACACTAAGCTACTCAAGGTAGACTCACACCAAGCAAATAGATGATTTTTCCATTTATTGCATCAGTGGAAGACCGAGATTTCCCTTTATAAACTGTTGTTAGAATCTACCATATGTAAGATTGTACAAGAAAATATGTACAATAAACCTTCCCTTAGGCTTAGCCTCCCCTCAATCCTAGGCCTCAAGGATTGACCATACCAATGTGAACTACCAAGTGGTTGAATCTCGTACCATCAAAGGCTTTAGTCAATAAGTCTGCAACATTATCATCCGTATGAACTTTAAGAACCTGTATCAGCTTCTTCTCATTGGCATCCCTTATAAAATGGTGCCTAATTTCAATATGCTTGGTTCGTTGATGAAAGACAGGATTCTTCACAATGCAGATAGTGCTTTGATTGTCGATGAAAATTTTGGTGTTCATGAAGTTGAACCCATAATCCAGCATCCGATTTTGTATCCACAAGACTTGTCGACAGCAACTAGCAGCAGCTACGTATTCAGCTTCTATTGAAGAGGTAGCTACTATTGTCTATTTCTTACATTGCCATGCGATAAGTCTTCGACCCAAAAACTGACAACCACCAGTAGTAGATTTCCTATCATTATTGGCACCTGCATAGTCACTATCACTGTAGGATTCAAGAACAAAAGGTGATTCCCTTGGATATCTCAAGCCTAGCTTGGGTTGTGCCTTGATATACTTGAAGATTTTCTTGACTACATTCAAGTTAGATACGGTTGGAGCCACCTGATGTCTAGAACAAGCACTTACTGCAAACATAATGTCCGGACGTGATGCAGTCAAATACATGAGTGAGCCAATCATTGACCTGTACACGTGAACATTTACCGGAGGATCTGGCTCATACTTGAGTTCGACTTTAGTGACTTCATAAGGTGTTGCTGCTGGTCTAAGAGGTTCCACATCAAACTTCTGAATGATCTCATGAACATACTTATCTTGACTTATGAAGATACCATCCAACTGCTGCTTGACTTGAAGACCAAGGAAAAATGTGAGTTCTCCCATGGCACTCATCTGAAATTCGCCTTGCATCAGCTGTTCAAACTCATCACACCATTCCTTCCTAGTAGAACCGAATATAATATCATCCACATACGCTTGAACTAGGATTATGTCCTTGGCATTCCTTTTAAGGATTAGTGTTTTGTCAATAGTGCCTCTTCTGTAGCCGTGTTTCAACAAGAAAGTGGACAGACGCTCATACCAAGCTCTAGGAGTCTGATGAAGTCCATATAGAGATTTGACCACCTTGTAGACTTTCTTGGGATGAAGTGGATCCACAAAGCCCTTAGGTTGAGTGACATAAACTTCCTCATCAATCTTGCCATAAAGAAACACACTCTTGACATCCATCTGAAAAACCGTAAAGCCAACATAAGAAGCAAAAGCCAAAAACAGACGAATGGCCTCAATCCTAGCAACAGGAGCAAAGACTTCAGTATAGTCAATTACTTCAAGTTGTGTGTGACCTTGTGCAACCAGCCTAGCCTTATTTATCACCACAATACCCTTGCATCTTTCTTGTTTTTGAGAATCCATTTGGTACCAATTGCTGTCTTTCCATCTGAAAAGTCAACTAGGATCCAAACATTCTGAAACAAGAACCGCTGCATCTCCTCCTGCATGGCCTCCACCCAACTTTGATCCTCAAGAGCATGTGAGACTGACCTAGGTTCTACCTGTGAAAGAAAACAAGCAAACAAACAGTGAAGAAAGTCTGTGTGATTATTACGCTTTTGGTCTTCAATGTAGCTCACAAGAGCATGATGATCAAACGTTGCTTTCTTATGCATGCAGCGAGTCTTGACAGTAGAACCAGGATCTCCAATGATTTGAGTAGTAGGATGGTCTTTATTGATCTACAGAACAGGAATAGGAGCTACATCCACTTCTGGTGCCAAGTTATTAAGATCCCCAACAATGTCATCATCATATGAGGCAGAGTCGAAAATGCCATCTATTGGTTGCTTATGAATATTATCCAGCTTAGTAGAAGTCTTCTTTTCATAGTTTCCCAAGTCAGAAGGACCAGAGAACCTAGTTGTGGAAGCAGGATCACTAACCAGACTACCAATAGGTGTTAAACTTGCACTAGGAGTAACATTAGGATCACTAGGAGTAACTGGTACAACAGGAGTACTCAAGGGAAACTTAAAGCCTCCTTGAGTAGCTGCTGTAGTGGCATCTTGTTGTTGCTTAAGAAATGTATCAAGAGCTCCTTGTGAGTCCACAATGTCTGATGGAGAGGCGTCAATAGGAGTAGCATTGGTGTTAGGAGAGACTGTGGTGGAATAGGATGGAACAACAAAAATGTCATCATCCTCATCTGAGTCCGAAAAGCTAGAATGAGCACCTGCACTAGAAGTTGCAAACACTTGTGGACCTGCATCTTGGTTATGTTTGAAACTAAAATATCCCAATGAGTCACTAAGAGAAACAAGATCAAAATACCATTCATGACCTTTTCCTTGGATGTTTGTCTTCTCCTCAAAGTACTTGAGATTAATAGTTTCAATGACACGCTTCGCATGGAGATTATAAACAGAATAAACTCGAGAGTGAGCTGAATATCCCAAAATATAGCCTTCTTCTGCCTTGCCATCAAAATTCCCCAAATAGTCACTAGTATTCAGAATGGTGACAGGACAACCAAATGGCTTCAAATGAGCAATGTTGGGGACTTTGGCTGTAAGTAGCTCATAGGGAGTCTTCTTATGCAGATTGGTAATTGAAACCCTATTCAACACATAACTGGCAGTGTTGACAGCTTCTGTCCAAAACATAGTTCGAAGCTTTGAATCTGCAAGCATGGTTCTTGCAGCTTCTATTAGAGTCCTGTTCTTCCTTTCTGCAACACCATTCTGTTGAGAAGTCCTGGCAGCACTATAATCTCTTTTGATACCTTTGGAATTGCAAAATGCTATGAGATCTATATTTTTGAATTATGTTCCATTGTCATATCGGATACCTTTCACCTTCTTGGACAGCTGATTCTCAATGAGTGTTATGAAGTCTTTGAGAATCAAGTAGGTCTCACTTTTAACAGCCAGAAAGAAAACCCACGTGAACCTGCTATACCCATCAGTTACCACAAGACAGTATTGTTTATGGTCAATGCTCCTAATGAAGGTAGGACCAAATAAATCCATGTGTAGTAGTTGCAATGGTTCAATTATGAGGCTGAGAGCAATAATGGCCTTGAAGGATGCTTTTTGTTGTTTGCCTTTGCTGTACGCAAGGCAATTGATGTCATTCTGAAAGTTTTGGGAGGTAAACCAGAGACCAAGTTCATATTCGCCAGTTTGTGAATGGTCTTGAAGTTTACATGTCCCATCCTTTTATGCCATTTGGTGGCTTCATCTTCTGATGCTTTGGCAACTAAACAAGCTAGTTGACCAGTATGATTAACTTCATTCAGCTTGATACTATAGAGATTGTGTCTTCTAGGGATTTTAATTAGAACTTGGGAGTCATCCGGTAGCTTAAAGTCTTTGGATAACACCAGTGCTTCAGTATCCGTAAAGAGGACAAACTGCTTATTGTCACAAATCTGAGAGACAGAGATCAAGTTGAAGTGTTGAAGTGCTTCCACATAGTACACCTGCTCAAAATTAAGGTTAGGTGTCTGAATAGTTCCTTTGCCTGGGATCCTTCCTTCACCACCTCCGAAGTAGACCTTTCCGCCTTGAAATGGTACAAAGTTAGATAAAAGTCCTTTATTTCCTTTCATGCTCCTAGAGCATCCACTATCTTATCAACTATTCCAAGAGAAGGATCTTGGTATGGAGTAATCTACAACAACAGAAAAGTCATATGCAAAAGTTAGTGTCTTAAGGGGACCCAGACCTTTTCAGGCTTGAGTCTGCCTTGTGGATCTTTAGAAGATAGCCAAGAAGATTTATGAGATCCACTGTTGTTCTTAGGTTACCTGTTCATCATATGGGTGTTATTTTGTGACCAAGAACAACCTGCTGAGGGCTTAACAGCAGTACCCAAATTTCCCAACCCAAAATACATTTGGTTTGAATTAAAAGCATAGTTCTGATTAAAGTTCTGAAAATAGTTACTGGTTGGTCTATTGTAGGTATAACCGTTGCTTCTCTAAAGATTAGAAGCTGAAGGAGAGGTCCTTCTAGAAGAAGAGTAAGATTGGGCACATGGGTCTAGTCTTCTAGAAGAAAAAGGAGCAACTCCTGGTGGACCAGGAGCAGGATAAGCTTGATAAACAGAAGGAGTTAGATCATAAAAATCACAATCCTTAATCAAATGAAATTTACTACCACAAACAAAGCATGTTTTAAAAGACCTTTTATTCAAATGACATTGTTTAACACTGCTAAATTTATTACAAACAATTCTAGGAGAATCAACATTCCTAGGACTCAATAAGCTAGAACTAGAAACAGTGGAAGTAGAAGCAACTCTCTCATCACTCATCCTAGCACTAGTAGCAGCAGGGTCATTTGTCTTGGAACTTGAAGGTCTTGACTCTTCATTTGAACCACAGGATGCATAGTCACTGGCCTTGTCACTGAAAGTACAAGAGACAAAGTCATTAGTATTAGTAGAGCTTTTTGGAGACTCGTGCATCTGTGATCCATCAAAGTCAGTATGCCTAGATATGGGCATAAAAGTTCTTGTAAGAGGTGGAGGAACAACATGCATTGCTGCAGCTGGTTTAAACCTATTGTAACTAGATTTTCCCTCCTCCTCCTTGTCAGGATCAAAGACACATGAAAAAGATAAATAAAATACATCTTCTGAATCAATATATCTATCAAAGCCTAAATCTCTCTTAGTCCTACCAGACATGCTACTATCAATTAACTTTGAAAGATTTTTGGGTGCTTTTTGCCATTTTTCAAATCATAAAAGTGTAGCATCCAATTTTTCTTGCATGTCTTGCTTAGCCTTAATGTTGTCATTGTTTAGTTTTTCAGTATATGTAAGCATGTTAGTGGTGTTTTCTAAATAAATGCTTAGAATTCTAATTTTATCCTCATATTCACGTTGAGTATCTTGAAGCCACCTCTTTTGTTGTTCCAATGTTTTTAAAGAACTCTTATATGCTTGAACTTCTAGAAAATATTTGTCATTTTGCTCATTAAGTTCATTGTATTGAGTCAATAGTTTTGAGTATTTATCATGACAACCAAGAGGGAAATTTTGTACCTGAGGCGAGATTCCCATAAGAGCAAATTCTTCTGCTTCCTCAGCAACAGATAGATTCCCAGCAATCATAGCAAATAAATCAGTAGAAGCTTCAGCTGATTCCAAGGTAGCAGTCTGATGATCATTCTAGTTTACCATATAGTCAACAGACACCAAAGCTTTCTTTTCATCCTTGAGCTCTTGAACCTTGAAGGCTAAATACCTGTTCTTCTCCTGGTCATTTTTGTTAGGGCATTCCCTAGCAAAATGTCCTTGCTGCTGGCAGTTAAGCATCTGACCTTGCTTCTATCAAACATGGCTGGCTCTCTCGGGTTGTAGTTGAATTTTCGACTGGCTTTCTTTTCAAACTTATGAACCCGGAGAGTGAGCATAGCCATCTGCCATTTTAGATCCATTTCATCCAAGTCAAGTTTATCAACCTATTTGAAATCATCAAAAGCAAGCTGCTGTTGTGGATCAACATCAACAACAAAAGAGTGAAGAACAGCTTCTACCATGCTACCAGTCTTGGCTTTTGGTTCAGGAGTAGAAGTATGTTGGGATGACAAAGTATAGCTTGGGCTACTAGCATAAGACATTAGACTAGATCCCATGGAACTCACAAAAGCAGAGTTAGCAGGAGTAGGAAAGGAATCACTTGAGTATCCTCTCACATGAGTCTCAAAGGTTTTGAGTTTATAAAAGAAGTCATAAAAATTAAGATAGTCAAGGCCACCTTTTGCTTTTAGAGAGATGACTACCTGATTCCATGAGTGAGGTAGGGCTCTAAGAAACCTGGCATTAATGTCTCCATTGTTAGGTTTGGACCTGAGTTGATTCAACTGGCTAAGAATCTTTTGAAACCTGTCATACCCTTGATGAATACCTTCAGTTTCAGAAATCTTGAATTTTGTGAATTCATCTCTCAGCATTGATCTACGCATCTTCTTTGATTCCTCATTCTCTCCAAACCTTGCCTTTACTCCATTCCAAATCTCCCTAGCATCATCCAAGTGATAAAAGTCACCCATGTGATCATCAGGAAGGGACTGAAGCAAAATGGTTTTTGCTTTGATTTCCTTCTGAACAACAGTGATTTCTTCATGAGTTTTAGGATCAAGAATGGTGATATTACCATTCTTGTCTCTACCAGTAGTTTTCTTGATGTTGCCATTCTGGACAATCTTCCAAACGTCTAGATCAGTATTGGTGATCCAGCATTCCATCTTCATGGCCCAGCTATCATACTCATCCTTCTTCAAGAGTGGTAATTTTCCATTTGTATTGGAAACAGTAGCAACGATTTGCTGAGGTTGCTGTGTTTTAGAGGTGCTTGCTTCTCCTATTTCAGTAGAACTAGAAGCAGACATGATTAAACAATGATGTTAGTAAAAAAATTGATTCTTCTTGAGCAGAGACTCTCCTAGGCTCTGATACCACTTTTTGGGTCCACTAGATATGGCTCTTGCAACCTGTTAAGGATGGTGAACGACTTCTGTAATCAGAAGTCTATTCACAGAGAGATTCTAGATGAAACACACAGTATAAGTGTGGAATACAAATACTATGAACAAGAAGAAACGGAATAACTAAATAACTTGATCATTACTAAGGATTTCTACTATTAATATGAAATGAATAATGTTTGATGAAGGTGTGTCTAACCCTTCTGCCAATGGTTCCTTTTATACTACAAGGAAACCCTAATACTACACTAAACCAAAACGTGTAACTTCTGATATGCATATCATTTCCTAACTTATCTCATGCATATCCTAACAAAATAGTCAGAATAATAATGTTTGACTTTCTACTAGACCAGAAGCACGTGTTGCTCCTACTACTACTAGGACCAGGAGGAACTACATTCCTCCTAGCTTATCTATTACAAATATCTATTCCAGAGGTCCTAACAGGCTTCCCCACACTAAAACCACACACACCATCATCAAAAAGAATAGACGAGGTGGTAGCACTCAAAAAACGCGGTGATGACGGAGTTAGAGTAGGAACATCATTCAAATTAAATTCAAAATCTTTTCCTTTTTCATCATTTTTTAAATCTTTATGAAAACTTGATTTTCCTTTAATTAAGTTGAATAGATTTGACGTTTCTAACTCGACATTAGGCACACTAAAAATCCTCACATTTAAGTCGTGGGTGGCGGGAGGGGGATTAGCAAAGATTTTTTCGAAACGAGGGTCGATAAAGAAAACATCCCCTCGGGGTCAACATAAACGTCATCATCCTCAAGATCGTTGATCTCATCGATTTCCTCATCAAATATCAGTTTATCAAACCAAAGTTCTTCATAACCTTCATTTTAAATTTTAGAAATTCTCTCGAAGAGATCATGATCAAGCACAAAACCATCATTCTTTTGTCGGGATTGTTTATGAATTAAATCCTCAAGAATGTGGTTATCGTCATTCTCAAATGAGGAGTGTTGATAAGGTAACTCCTCGAGAATGGGATTTGAGTCTATAGCAAGAAAATCATCGACCTCCTTAAAAATTCTTCATCATCACAAGAGTGAAACGAAGGAGGATCAATAATTTGGTCATCAACGTTCTCGAACCCTTCATCAAAAATGGGATTATGATGAAAAATAGGTTCATAAATGGAGTTCGAGAACGTTGTGAAAGTGTCGTCATTCTCGTAATCACAATAAATTTCTGACATGGAATCATCATTCTCATATGAATATTTATCAAAGGGTAAATCCTCGAAAATGGATGATGGATTATGAAGTATATGCTCGATCTTGGCAAAATCACCATCTTTATCAAAGAAAGAGTCGATTTGAGAACCCTCTTGAGAAAATTTCTCAAGAGTCACAACCATGGTCTTACAAGTAAAAGGACTATGCTTAGGTGACCTTTCTATGATGGGTGAATTTGCCTTGATAATGGTAGAATCCTTAGCCTCAATAGATATTGGGTTAGGAATGGAACGCACTTCATCGGTTGAAGTTTGAGCCTTAGAGTCATGGTCCTTCGAAGGTGGTGATAACGAGTCTATATTGGTCATTGTCGTGATGGATCTAACATTTTCCTCCGGAATTGTTTGTTCATTTGATTCGCCGATTAAATCGCAAAATGATTCGTGCATACATTTTCTTAAACCTTTTTCAAGTAAGTGAATGTATTCTTAATCATTAAAATCTTCATCTCAAAAACTGTTCAATTCAGTCCTTTCAAAACATTTATCAAGCCTTTTGTTTTCCACTAAAGATAAAGTGTTTTTCAAAGCCTTAGTTTGTGAAATCTCGGTTTTACTTGGATCATTTTGATTTTGAGATTTATTCAAGAAAAATTCCATTTTATCCTCCCCATATCTCATAGTCATTTTTCCACTGTAAATGTCGATTATGGCACAAGCCGTCGATAAAAATGGTCTTCCTAAAATGATGGGTCATTTAGGGTAACACTCATAATCAGAAATGACGAAGTCCGCGGGAAAAGTGATATTTCCAATCTTAACATAAACATTGGCTATACCAATTGGTGTAAGTGGTGTACAATTTGCTAGCTCGATTGTCATGTTAGTGGGGATAAGATTAGGCAATTTCATCAATTTCCAAAGAGAATGAGGCATGAGATTATGCTAGCACCTAAATCGGCAAGGGCTAAACATCCATCGATCTCTGAAAAGTCACAAGGTAGTAGAAATTGGCTCGGATCTTCTTCATTTCTTGGCATATGCCTTTTAGGTTTTCATAGAAGAATCGAAACACAAACTTCTTCAAGGTGAACTTTGGTTAAGTCAATGAAACTCTCTTTTGGACCATGGATAGAATTTGAGGTACACGAGGATGTGCACTATTTTCCTTAGTCACCACATTCTTTCCCTCGACTTTTGAACATGAGGACGTTTTAGAAGTCGAGGGTAGAGATGCATGCACAACATTGAATCCATCAAGGTTAGGGGTAATAACACCGCCTTTTCCAGTAGACGATGAGGCTTTGACGTGATCCTTAGGGTTAGTGACGGTGTTGCTTGGTAACGAGCCCGAGGTATACGGTTTGTTCATTAGAGTCGTAAACATGTTCTTAATCTCACATTGACCTTGTTCAATTTTATTATTTTGACCTTTCAAAGTGTTGGAAAATTCATTGTTCAAAGTACCAATTTGTCGCTCTAATCGTCTCATATTAGCTTCATTTGATTCCATGTATTTTTGAAAATTATTTGCAAAACCGCTTTGATTAGAATTAAAGTTCCCTTGGTTTTGATTATTTCTTTGAAAATTGTTTTGATTCCCATTAGAAAAATTACCTTGATTGTTGTTGTTATTAAAACCTCGATTTTGCCAATTCAAATTTTGACTTTGGTTATAACCTCCTTGATTTCCTTGAAAATTGTTACGATTTTGAAAATTGTTACGATTTTGAAAATTATTGCCTTGATTACTATCATTTGTTTGTTGTGATGGACCGACGTTATTTTGAAAATTGTTGTTCCATTTATTTTATTAACGCTCGACGTTTTGCCATCCGTAGCCGCACACTTGTAGTAATTTTGAGGTCCACCACAAAACATACATGAAACCTCAACCGCTTTCAGTGTAGCGGGAGCATCTTTCTTTTGCATATCAATCAAGAACGACGTAAACACATTCGTCAATTTATCGACTTTTGCGTCAACTCTCTCAATGTCGCGATTAGAATTACTAATATTGGAGACATTGGCAACACTCGGTGTGCTATGGAGTTGAAAAACCTTAGATCTATTCTCGATAATCATTAACTCGTCTTTCGGAGTTTTACGCAAAAAGTTATCGCCCACGGCGGAGTTTAACGAATCTTGCTGGTAAATATTAAGACCGTTATAAAACGTATCGATTTGGTGCAACTCGGAAAATCCATGAAGAGGACATTGCCTAAGAAATTCCGTAAAACAATCATACGCATCTCTAAACGATTCATTTGATTTTTGTTCAAATCTCGTAATCTCGTTTTTGAAAAACGTGGTCTTAGACGGTGGAAAAAAATGATTAACGAATTTGGAAACGAGATTGCCCCACGTAAATATGAGTTAGGTGGTTCTTTCTGGTACCAATCCTTGGCGGAGCCATCGAGCTAGTAAGGAAAAAGCATAAGCTTGATGAAATCGGTGTCAACGTTCTTAAACTTGATCGTAGCTAAAAGACGATTAAAATTCCGAATGTGATCGTGAGGATTATCCGCCACACGACCTTTAAACTTTGTCGCTTGAATTAATGTCAACATTCCCGTTTTGATCTCAAAATTTTACGCTTCGATTTAGGGAATCAAGATCGCGTCTCCATAACCCTCGGTGGGTGGTTGGAGCAACTCCATCATCGTACGATTCTCGGCCATCTCGTCTACGGTTTCAACAACGATATTAGGAACGTTCGTTTCTAATTCTCGTCTTCCTTTTCGATTTCGATTATGTCGATTCGAAACGTTGTTAGAATTCGGATAATCGACGATCGAGTGCGCATGCACTAAACGTAGAAAATGGGAGTAGCAAAGAAGATTTCTTTTTGGGGTTTTTGAATTTTCAATTTTTTTTGTTTTTTGATTGTTTTTAAAATAACTTTTTTATCATTTTTGGTATATTACGTAGATAATTAAATCCACAAAATCTATCCACTAATCAAAGGTCTCGATTAGAGAATCCAAATGGAATGAAAGTAATTACGTCAAGTAAAAACCTTCGTTCGACTTTGAAACATTGGTGGAACATCCAAAATGTTTCGAGGTTTCAATAATATAAGCAAAGAAAATAAGATTATTAATACTTGATGTGGCAAACCCTTAATTAATCGTCACTCTCTTAATACGCACAAGCGAGTGAAGAAAACGAGGCGGCGCGAAGCATTTAAAAGCCTTTTATCTTTAGGACGTGAATACAACCGCCTTATACCCACCTTATTGTTTGTATTAATTAATATTAAATCATTAAGTGTATTTATCTATTTTGCCTTAAACTTCTCTTTGATTGATACACTCAATAATCACCGGAATGCCGATTAATGAGGTGCGTTTTCACGCGTATTTGGATCATATTGTGTATTAATTGTGCTACAAATATATAATATATTATTCACAAGAAAAACGAAAAACGATTTTGTGTTATTCAATTTAACACTATTTATTTGTATGGCTAATAGTAGTAATAAAATAAAAACGAGTATATACGATATTTACACTTCCCAAAATGGAAGGTAAAAAACGTACTACTCAAACAAACATGATATTTAATATGGCACTAAAAGCACCTCCCCGGAAGCAACGCCAAAATGATTGTTGTATATTTACACCTTTTAGGAAAAAAGAGTAAAAACGAAAAGTATTAAATTCTACGTTCTAGGAAAAACGTAAAATCCGAAAGTGAGCTCGTTCTCGATGAGGTGTATGATGTGTGCCAAGTATTAAAAATGTAGTTTGGATTAGTTCGTTTTTTGTGCTAAACAGAGAGAAAAGAAAAGAACGGATTATGCTAAAATTACACTACAACGAAAAACGTAAAAACGCAAAACGGACGTAAAAATAAAATTTAATTTAAATTTTCATAAAAATTGCAAATAAATCTTATAAAATATAATTAAGGTGGAAAAATAAACAGAACTTCTTGAAACTTTTTAAATAAATATTTATTAAATTTTAAAAACTAATTAAAGCCCCAAAACATAAAATAATCAAGAAAAAGCCCAATCAAAGATTTAAAAGTTTGTAAACCTTGATTATATTTTTCTAAATCTAAAAAGTATTTTTCAAAAAACATAAACTAATTTTTACTATTTTTTATGAATTAAATAAAAAAGAATTGGAAAAATGCATTAAAAATAAGTTAATAAAGGGAAAAATATGAAACCAATTTCTAAAAATCCAAAATAGTGTAGTAAACTGAGGAAAAAGGAAATGAAGCGAAAACTTAAATAGGATAATCCAATAAGCTCCAAAAAGCCAACGACTTATTTTATAACTATGGAATGACAAAGAGTACAAGTACAAAACTGAGGAAAGGTTAACCAAATAAGAATACTGGTACAATTGTAAGGCGCGGAACCCCTGTACAACAGATCATGCGTTCGAATCCATGCCAGCTTGTTTTTGTGATTTTTTTATTTTATTTTATTTTTGGAAAATACAACCCCACTAAGCCTTCTGCTTATTGGGGAGGTGAGAGAAGCTAAAAACAAGCATATATAAGAAACCAAAAAGCTCACATATCAGTCAAAGATAAGCACAGACAATCCTCCTTATGCCCGATATCAAACAACCAGCTAGTCTGTGTTGATAGGTATCGGGTAGAAATAAAAAAAGGTTCTCAGATAGGTACTTGTAAACAACTTTTTGATGAATTTTAAATTAAGTAATAAGCCAAGAAAAGCCACCAAATTTGGAAATAAGCACAAGCAGACTTAGATTATACCTAAGACTAACTACCTACAAGATTTCAACAACCAAAACCCAAAATCAAACAAGATCTTAGATCTGATGTGTTTTAGGTTGTTTTATGCACAAACTTGCAAATTACACTACACAAATCAATCTGTTGAAACAAATACCTTAGAATACTAACACAAACAAATCCAAAGGATGCAGGCTATCATGTAGTACTTAGTTGTCACCATAAGTCCTTTGAACACACATATCCAAACACCCTTTTATTTATGTCTGATGCAAAATTAACCAAGGAGATTTTTCAAAACTAACTTAAGCTACTTGTAAACTAACAAGAATAGTCAGAATTACTTCAAATAAACAAAAGACACCCTAAAATTAACAATCACACAGCAAACACTCCAAGTCACCTTTTAACAAAAAAAACTAAAACAAAAAGGGCTCTAAGCCTTACCTGTGGAGTTCACATCCACACTCCAAGATTTGAGCTGATGTACTTTTTGTACAAGCTTCCAATGGTCAAGGCTTATTATGGTAGCAGTTGATTGCAACTAAAGAAGAAGAAGGACTACAAAAGTCCTACCCATAAAGACTACAATAGTCAAATTGGGGGTATTTCTTGAACCTGTGATGAACACAAAACAAACAAAGAAATATTGACGTGTCAAAAACAAAGCCAAAAGTTGTTGTCAATAGCTTATGGCTTATGCTTATGTCACAATGAGTATAACACAATAAGTAAAACCAAAATTTTGAAACAACAACTTCCTGGAGCCAATTTCTTCTTAGCAAAAATTTAAAGGTAACAAAAAATAACATCAAAGAATAAACTTACATAAGCTTGAGTGTCAAATCAAGCTTATGTAACAACTTATGACTTGATGGTTCTTCAAAAAAAACTTTGCCAAATGTCTTTGAACAAAATAATTTTGATAAATCTTAAACTAAATTGTATAAAAGTAAATAAACAACAAAAGTAAATGGAACTCAGTGATTATTTGCAAGAAAATTTAAGAAAACTCTAACTATTTATTCATTAAAAAGCTTTTACAAAAAAAAACTGGAACAAGGGCTTATCCACAATCTAGAGCTCCTTTAATACTAACACTTAGATGATTCTAGAATCTAAAAACATATGAAAACCCTAGCAATGATTTGTTTGTTCTGCCCTTAGCTTAAAATTCAAAAATTGGTCAGAGTTGGTCTTCCATGTGATCTTCTAGGCAACCCTTGTAATCCAGCTGTTGTAAAACGATCCCAGACGTCCAATTTGGTATGATTTTAACGAATTAACAAGGGAGAGGTATCTGGTCGGTTTGGGGATTGGGGATATGAAAGTGATGGACAGCGGAGGTCCACAGTAGCACATGGGGTGAGTGTGAACAAGTTTTGATGGCGAGGGTTTGGGTAAAAGATCTTTAGTCGTTGATCTAGAAAGATTTGTGTTTTAAGCTTTGGTAATTAACGGATTAGGGGATTAGGGTTTATGATATAAACAATGATGGGTTTAATCCGAATTGGGGAAAAAGGTGTGTTTGGCGTGTTTAAATAATATTAGTTGACTAACTTAAAAATTAGTTAATTAATATTATCTGGTTTAGTGGGTAGTGGGTGGTGGGTCGGGTTTAGGTGTAATGGGTTGGGCTTGTGTAGTGAGTTGCTCGGGTAATGGGTATATGGGTTTGTAGATTAGCAGATTTGACCCCTCATGTTTCAACAGCTCTTTAATTTCTTCCTACAGTTATATAACAACATTTTAGAGAAAAGTCATTTGTTAATATCTTTGGACTATTGGCAATTTAGGTACTTCCAACTTTTGTAACTATAGAATAAGGACTATTCTTGCAATTTAGACATTCTTCAAGGGTTGATTATGTAATGTCTTGAAATTTTATGGACCCAAATGTAATTTTTGAGTTTTATAAGCGCATAAAATGACAAGTCTTCAAACTTGAGGGACCAATCTTATACAATCTTCAAACTACAAGGAGTTTCTTAAAAATCAATGCTCGGGACCGGTTATTTGTGCGGCTTCGTTCCCGTTTTGTTTTTGCTTGAATCTTTTGATCTTTTATTGAATTCACGATATCCAAACCTACAAACACACAATGAATAAATACAAAGGGTTTTGCACGGCTTTTATGATATTTTTGAACATTTAAGCCTGATTTGAACAATGAGACAATGTATAATTATGGTCTCATCAATGCTATTGATCTGTTTTCGAATTTTTGGTCAAGAGTGGATACATATGATCTCTACCATCTTGCGAAGTAGCCAGTTGTAATGATGATCTGATCCATCAAATGAGTGTGAGAGCAAAGGAAATGATCACAGCCTTCCATCTTTCTACCATATTTTGAATTTTTGTTGAAGGGTGTAGCAGGGGAAGTACTATGTGGTGTATGTAGTGATGATGTGTCAAGGTTGATCACATGGTTGTGTTTGGGAGATGTTGAATAGCTAATCTAGAGGTTTGGGTGGAAAAACTATATGGTTTGATGAGTGATCAAAGTTGGGAGGGGAGTTAAGGTTTATGATAAACAGTCGTTTATTTAATCCATTTTTGGTCTAATAAACTTGTTAACCGCGTTTTAGTAAATTCAAATCTTGGGCCAATTTTCTAAAATGGGTAAAGTAACAGGGTTAGGGTGTTGGGCTGGATTGGGTATTGGTTATTGGGTTGGGTTGAAATAAGCGGGTAAATGGGTTTTAATATGGCAGACTTGAGCCCCATACTATGCATAAATGGCATAAAAGTCCTTGTTTCTTTTTGGCAATGTCCTTTATAGTCACTTTGCAAAATGGCAAAATAAGTCCTTATGTTTTAATATACTATGAAAAAGGACTTAAAATGCATATTCTTAATTCTTCAAGGGTTATTCTTGCATACTCTTCAACTTTAGGGACCCTTTTTTTTACTTTTGAGTTTTACAAGGGTATAAAGTGACAGTATTCAATTGTTAAGGGACCAATCTTGTATATTTTCAAAACATCATGGGTCTTTTAGAAATTTCACATCCGGGTCCGGTTCCTTTGTACAATTTCGTTTCTCGTGTTCGTTTTTGCTTGATTTGTTGATTTTCAAGTCATTTCTCGATATTCATGTCTGCACATACATAAACAACAATACAAGGGTATTTGGCAGTTTTTGATGATATTTTATCCGTTTTTAGTCTGTTTTGGGGTATGAAAACATGTATAATACGAGTCTCATCAGCGATACTGGGCATTGGAAGTTTAGACGCCACACGCGAAAAAACGAACACTTATCGCGCCCATGGCGTCGACAAGAAGTGGGCCCATTCATGTCACGTATACGTGAATTTATTGACCACAAGAAAAGGAGGATGCAATTGAACGTCAATACATACGATGGCACGGTAGATTCGGATGACCATTAAAGAATTTCTAGTCAGCCGCCCATATCGACCATTGGCCAGAACCTATTGAAAGTTTATGGACATAAAATTAATAGTCGTGTGATAGGATCGAACTCGGGATTACGGGATTGCACACAATACGTAAAGGGTTAATTTTATTTATTAAATATATTTTATATATTTGTTAAATCAAACCAAACTTAACTAAACAATGATTAAATAAATTAAAAGTTAAGTTAAAAATCATTAAGGAATTATATGAGAAATGGAAAGTCGGAAAAGTTCCGGAACACCCTTTGGGGTGGGGTTCGACCGGCGGCCAAAGGGGGAGGGGAAATGGAAACAATTTGTTTCCTAATTCTTGTGTTTAACTTGGAGAAAAAGTTTGGTTAGCCTATATAAACACATTAATTCCCTCGTAATTTTTGTCCCTCCTCCCTTCTTTCTCTCCTGCGATCGCAAGACCAAACCCAAAGAGGGCCTTCGTTGGTTTTCGATTTAGCTAAAATTCTACAAGATTTGAAGTCCTGGTTTGCAAGTGCTAGACTCACGGTTAGCCCGTTGCATTACGTGTGTACAAGAGCGTAATATAGTTTTGCTTTAAACTATATCTTGGTATAATTATTCACAAACCCTAATTGGTGATTCGTCGGTGTTCTTGTGGATCTACGCTAGGATAAAGGTATGTAACCCTAATCGATTAATTATAATTGTTTTATTAATGATCTTGTTAAATCGCTTCTGCTATAACGTGCTTTGATCTTTGTTATGATTATATAATTGTTATGAACATCATAAACCATCAGTGGTATCGAGAGCTGTTTTAATATGTAATAATTACCGAAATCTAAAGGTTTTTTTAACTAATAGTGATTTGAGTTAAAATTACATGTTGTTTTTTAGGATATAACAAAAATTAGGGTTTTGTTTTTTGTTTTTTAAATCGGCCTAGCCGAATTTTATATTAAAAAAAGTTTTTTTGTAAACCCTAAAATTACATGGTATGAATCTTTAGATGTTTTGCATGAATTAATTGTTATGTCATGTATGGTTACGATCCGTAGTGTTTTAATTGTTAAGAATATGTGGGAGGTCCGTGATGAACGTGCATGTTTTTTCACGGATCAATGGGATTTTATATGCTATTTGCTTTATTTGATTAAAAAGTTTTAAAATTAGGGAAGACTTTTATGTTTATAAAACCCTAAGGATTTTATGTTTTGAATAAATTTTTATGCATGTGGCTATTTGATTTAGTTTTTTTGTACCTACTTGTTTTCATACGTTATATATATTGATTGTATGTTGTAAACAAGGGTAATTTTTTCCAAGAAAAATTTATGGACTAAATTATATAAAAATTAATGAATTGTTTGTTGGGAATAAATTATAAGCCAGTCTACTTGAGCGCTGACAAGAGTAAAACAAGCGTTGACAGGAGTAAAACAAACGCTGACAGATCAAGCGTTGACAAGAAGAAGTCAAACGCTGATACATTGAAGACACGCACTGATGGAAGGATATACTCTACGCGTTTATTGTATTCTAGATTACTTCTAGTAAAGATAGGAACAAAAATGTATTTTCTATATTTATCTTTACCTAGAATAGTTGATACGTAGATTATTGTACAAGGCTTCTTATGTCTATAAAAGAAGACCTTTAGGTTAATGTTCAATATAAGTTTTCATACGTAAACTACTTTCATTGTAAGCAAGTTTGATATCATTAATCAAAGTGAAAGTTTGTTTACATCTTGTGTGTTCTTGTTTAAGTGTTAATTCCGCATAACACTTAGATTGTCATATACATATACAAAGGTTTCTCTAAGTGTATTACTTGATCTAATCTCGTATACATAAAGCTAAATCGATCTAAGTTTGGGATCAACAAGTGGTATCAGAGCTTGTTGAGGAACTTTTGATCTTAAAGAACACAAGAACCCTAAAAACACCAAAACCCTAATTTTCTCAAAACCCTAAACAACATCATGTCAAATCCAGAAATAACCTCTTCCTCCCAACCTTTCCCAAACATCAAGATTCCCATGCTTGATGCAACCAACTTTGAATTGTGGAAATTCAACTTTGAGCAATATCTGGGGAACTATGATTACACTCTCTGGGAGATCATTGAATATGGAAACACATTCAATAGAGCTGAAAAGGTTGCTGCTGCTATTTCTACAAGAACTGTTGTTGTTGGATGTCCAGAAGCAGATAAGAAAGAAAAACCTGGTGATGGTAGAGCTGTGTCTGCTGAAGACATAGCAAAGAGAAGGGTTGATATGAAAACCCTAAATATTCTGAAAGTCTCTTTGGGACAAGAGAACCAGCATAAATACAGAGGTTATGATTCTGCTAAAGACCTTTGGGCAGCTCTTGAAGTTGCATATGGTGGCAATGAAGATACCAGGGAAGAAAAGAAGAAACAACTCATGCATGATTATGCTGTTTTCAAAGCTCAACCCAATGAGAAACTTAGTAGTGTGAGAAGCAGATTGCTTGACATTACAAGCAAACTGTCCTTCATGGGGACACAACTTGGTGATGTTGACATAAATGCCACTTTTCTTAAAAGTCTTGGTGAAGCGTGGAAGATTGAGGCAAGATCTATACTTGACAACAACACTCACAAAAGTTCTACTTTTGATGATATCTACAACAAACTAAGGTTGTTGAAGAATGAAACCCTTCTGGAGCATGGAAGTAAGTCTACTAATAGTAACATGGCTTTCTTCTCACATAGTGAAGGCCAATTTGATCAGAAGGACTCTTACATGCATCCAGTTACTGGATCATCATGTGTCAACGCTGGAACATGTCCTGTCAACGCCTCCTATTCAGACGCTGACACTTATAAAAGTGACTCACCAAGAGTTAAACCTGCTGGTTTGGACCTAGATACTGTATGTGCCTATATTGCTTCTTTGCCCAATGGTTCAATGATTACATATGAGGACCTTGAGCAGATAAGTGATGAGCACTTGGAAAAGATGGATATCAAGTGGAACATGGCTCTTGCTATTATAAGAGCAAACAGGTGGAATAGAAGGTTTAAGAAGAAGATGACCTTCAATGCAAAGGACACAGCTGGATTTGATAAATCCAAGGTTGAATGCTACAATTGTCATTGTATGGGGCACTTCATGAGGGAATGCAGATCTCCTAGAAGATCTGATGATGGTAAACCCTCAAGCCAAATTGTTAAGGCTCAGGACCCTAAGGCCATGGTTGCAGTTCAAGGAATTGATAGTATGGGATGGGATTGGAGCTATTTGGCTAAAGATGTAGAAGAGGATAAAGCTTTGGTTGCTGAAATTGAAGAAGAAGAGCATGTTCAATATGCTCTCATGGCACACTCCTCCTCTTCATCAGATAATGAGGTATACGATGATGCTTTTTGTAGTAAGGGTTGTAGGTTAAATACTGAGAAACTTAACAAAGAGGTGTTAAGATTATTAGATGATGTGAGCACTGAGAGATGCAAATTGTCTAACTATCAATTAGCTCTCACTCAAACTGAGAAAACAGTCTCTGAATACAAGAAAATGGAATTTGATTTAAAAGATAAAATAAATATTTTAAAACATGAGTTAGATGCTAGTAATGATGTTAGGAACATCATGGAAAGGGTTAATAGTGATTTACAGGCTAAGTTAGATGAGGCCATTAAGAATAAAGATAATGTTGGCCTTAAAATTCAGAGATTTGATAGAGCCACACAAACCCTAGGAGAATGTGTGAATAAACAAAGGGATCCTAAGGACATGACTGGGATTGGGATGAAATACTACTCTGTGGTTCCACCACCAGCTGGTGACTTCTATGGTGTCCAACAAAAGGACCTATCTTGGACTGGTTTACCAGAACTCCAAGAGGAGGAATTCATTCCTCCACCAAGAGTTGTTACCCCAGTTGAAGAGTATCAACAGAGGTTGACTGACTTAAATGAATGGAAGAAGGCCAATCCTACCTTATTTGTTAAGGGTGGCTTATTATGTGAAAGTCCTAATGAGTCAACCCCCATTAAAGTCACAAACCCAATCACTAGTAAGGCTGTTGACCTTGGCACAAACACTGTTAGAAAACCTAGCATTAAGTATGCAGAGATGCATAGGAATACTAGGTCACCTAAGAGCCAAGTTAGCAATGATGGAACAGGCTTCTTCTCTTCTAGACCTAGGGTTGTGTCTAGAAAAGCCTGTTACACTTGTGGTAGCTTTTCACATTTAGCATATAAGTGTGTCAACGCTTCCAAAGTCAACGTTGTTAGAAAGTCAAACATTGTCAGACCCAAACCTTGTGTGCAACAAAGTCCACAAGTTGTTAGACCTGCCCCATTCTTCACTAGAGGGTCTAACACTCAAGGACAAAGACCATTTCAAAAGACAAATACCTGGTCTAATAGGCAATGGGTTTCTGTAGCAAACCCTAGGTTCAACGCTGACAAGGGTAATTTCAGCGTTGACAAGACCAATTCCAACGTTGACAGAAACGTGACCAGACCTAAATATTTGCAACCACAGGGTAAGGGGTCTAAAGCTTCTTCAAGTTTGACATGGAGACCTAAGAAAGATCAAAACCCTAATAATAATGGGATTTCAATGACCTGCAATAGATTTAATTACATTTCAAAGGTCATTACAAAACCTATTGGGGTTAACTGGGTATTTCATCCAAAGAGGGATGATCAAGGGGTTGTTATGAGAACCAAGTCTGTTCTTATTGAACAACCAGATGAATCCAAGTCTACTAAGGCTTGGGTTCCCAAAGAAAACTAACTTGTTTTCTTTATGTGCAGGGCATTCAAAAACAGGTCAATGATTATGGATATTGGACAGTGGATGCTCAAGGAACATGAGAGGGAAGGAAGATTATCTGACGAACTTCACTCCCATTAAGGATGGTGATAAGGTCTACTTTGGAGGCGGATATTGTACTATCACAGGCAAAGGAACACTTCTCACCAAGAACTTGCGTTTTGAGAACATATTTTTGGTAAAGGAACTTGATTACAATCTTTTTAGTGTATCACAAGTTTGTGATAACAAAAATAAAGTTTTGTTTACTGATACTGAATGTTTGGTGTTAAGCAAGGATTATAAGATTCCTGATGAGAGATGTATTGACTATAGAACACCTAGACATAAAGACATATATAATGTGTGTGACAATCTAACATTTTCAAGTAGTGAATTATTTTCTCGTATAATATTTTGAAACTTATTTTTGTGTTGGTTGATGAACTCACAATTTACGGATTTAAATTTGGGCTTACGTGCATAATTTAGCGTCCTTTACGACTAAACCGGAAACCTTAGGATTACGTATATACGTTTTTGAACTCCGTTTTTGATGAGACAATTTTTATTAGATTCGTTTTGTGCCATTGATTCATAATTTATAAAAACGTTTTTCGTGAAACGACCCGAGGGCACGCAAATCGAGGAAACTAGAATCGAGGAATACCCGTAAACTAGTGAGGTGGGACAAAATAAATCATCCCACCCCACTACACAAAAGGGACGGCCAAACATGACACCACATCAAAGATGTGGCATCATGTAAACATTTAGCTTACAAGTGTAAGCTAGCCTTACACTTAAGCTACCCTTAAACACAAAAACCACTAGCTAACACATACCACCATTTCTCTCATGCAAAAACAACTAGAAACTCTCTCAACTCCATCACCATTGCCGTCCCACTTCAAGAAAAAACACCCCTTTTGATCTTTTCTAGCTACAAAATACTTTTTATCTAGCTATATTATGGAGTTACCTTGAAGCCTTGATTACTTGGTGACCATTTTAACAACAAAGGAGGTGATTTTCTTGTGTCCTAGGGCTGATTTCTCAACATACTTTCTTGGTGTTTGATGATCTTGGAGATACATTTGGTGTTCATCAAGTTCTTGTCTTCCAAAAACAAGATATACTCTTGGTTGGTAAAGAAGATCATCCTCTCCATTTTCTCATGTTATTTTTGTAAAGAACAAATGTATTTTATTTCTTGTTGTATATGTATATGATGAATATATGATGATAAAAATGTTTTGTGGGGATCAAGTGTTGATAAATATGCTTAAAAAGATTAATAACCATAAGAAACAAGGCTAAAATCATGCTTAATTTGTTGGCTGTATAAAAACAGTATGTAACCAAAACTTAAACTGATAAATTTGCATGGTGGAATCCATTTACAGTAAGTACAAGATGTCATACACATGTGAGAGTTGGCCATGCAATGGAATCATTAAAATGAGTGAGATATGATCAAAACAAGATGAGTATGGTAATCTGGATAGACTGTTTTGTAGGGACTGTTAAGGATAGCTAAACTTAAAATGAGCAGAAGCTCTAACTAAGTTAATTGTAGCACATAATATAATGTTCATTCCATCCAAAAATGAGCTTCTAATTCATTGTATAACTCTAGATATGATAAAAATGGTGAAGATGAAAATAAAAATCAGATTTTGAAGAATTAATGTTTATTACTATTATATAAGCACTCAAATTATATAGTATAAAATATGAAATTAAAACCCACTAACTTATGAATTTCATTTATATAAATATGTATAAGGTTTAATAAATGGACAATTTATAAAAATGGTAGTTGAATAATATTTATAAGTTATAAAAACTATAAACATGATTTTTACGACTTTTTCGGCTATTACCGTAAAATTAACGTTTTTCGCCAATTAAAACTTAGACGATCAAACCCGTCTAATGTAAAGTTTTTAAAAGTCATATACTGATATATAAGTATCTAATACAAGTAAAAACCGATAAAACCCGAACTATAGGACATACGGACATTAACGAGCTAAGTAAGCATATTGGACTAATAATTGGACTAAATAAGTTAAACACTTATAAAAAGAACTTATTGGGTTTAACCCATTTGTTCCCAACATGTAAAGTGTTAATACTGATAATATAAGTATAAAATGGATCAAAACAAGTTAAAGAACTTATAATAAGCTTATTGGACTTAAAATAGGTAAATAGGTAAAACTAGTAAACTAGGAAAAAGTTACCAATACGTAAACACTAAAATGAGTAAACAAGGATATATAAACCCACTTGATCATCATCATATGTACAAAAATCATCATATGTATATTTTTATTTTGATAAAAGTCATTGGACAAAAGTCTAAGACCGATTATTATTTATATAGGTTTCCGTGACCGAAGCACGCCCGTAGCCGATAATCTGCCTTTCATTATCAACGTGAGTTCATAGCCTCGCACTCTTTTAAATGTTTTATAAAATGATTTGTAAACCCGCGAGGGAGATAACATGCTAGTTTTTGATAAAAATAGAACACAAGTAGTCCCGTTGGTATGCTTAATGATATGGACCCGAATGATGCTATGACCCTATAAACGAGATAAAAAGGATTATTAGTAGTTAGGTTATGTCACTCAAAGTCCCATTAGCATGAATTGTGAACTACCGGGATTTGGTAGACGCTTATGAATATGATAGTACTATTTGGGGACGATCACCTCAGTTCGCGCCTTGACGGTTGATCCCCGTCGTACCACATTGATTGGTAAGCGAATTTATGTATGAGAAGATTTACATAGCGTGATTTTTGTGACGACACGCTAACTTAGATGGGCAAATTGTTTGTCGGGTTCGCGGACTGTTGTTTTCATAGTAAGGTAACAATGTCATGCGGCCAATAATAATCCTATATGCAATACAATAACGATGCAAATAACGATGAATATATTATCTATTATGGTAATATTGAGGCTACGATCTCATGGACGGTTTAAGATGTATGCTTGATTTATATATTGCCTGACTAGCAATACGAGGACTTACTTCGGATATTATACTTGTGTTCTGATTTTAACGATTGTTTTATATAACGGTTTTATTAAACTCTATGAATTCACTCGGCATTCGCTGATATGATTTTTGCATGTTTTTATCTCAGGTGCTTGAAGGTAATCCGGATGGAGATCGACTCTGATGGCCCACAAAATATTAAAAATGTTCATTCGATCTATGTTTTGTAAACTTAATGACCTGTATAATTTGGGACCTGTTGTACACTTTAAAACTTTTTATCGAATGAATGTATGTTGAACCTTGTACAACCATTTTTATGTGTTGTCTATGATTGGAGTTATTGTGCTATCCCGTAATACTCAAGAAGACCCTTCCGCTGTACCGATACGAAAATTGAGAGTGTTACAATTTGGTATCAGAGCTCTCGTTATAGAGAACAAAAGATTTTAAAAACCAAGGTTTTGAACAAAACTTTTCAAAATCTTTTAACTATGAGCATTTGAGAAAATATTTGAAAACTCTTTTGACTATAACGGTGCCAGAGATCTCCGACGTTACCAACAAGCCCTATTAAGAAGATATATATTTTGATATATATAATTTAATTTATATATATGTATATATCGTGGTTTCATTATGTAATTGTTTAAATAGTATGTTATCCTAATACGAGATATATATATATAAATGTAGATTGTCATGGCTGACCCTAATATTCCTATAGAGAACTATGCTATTCCCGAACCTAATGTAGATGATGATCCTTATTTAGACTTAGTAGATTATGATATGGATGATGAGGAGGAACCATTTGAGGATCCCGAGCCCAAGGTAGGACTAGGAGATCAGATTGCCCCTCAGGTTGATATGGTAGAAAATGAGATTGATAATGTTGATATAGAGAATGATGATGAGATTGGGTTAGATAATTTAGATGATGAGATTGACAACGAGGATGTCGAGGAGGATATAGGTATAGACGATGAGGTTAATGACGATGAGGAAGCTGAGCTTATTTACCCTTATGATGTTCCAGAGGGCGAGCCTTTACCCCCACCACTTTATTTGTCTGATTCTGAGGTTGAGCTACCTAGGGATGAAAAGTCTGAATCGTCTGAATCTGATTATGAATCAGAGGAGGATGAGGATGACAATGCACCTGACGGTACTGATGGTATTGTTACTTGTAGACGTGTGATAGGAGAGTCGTCTAGTACTCGAGAGGCTACTCATATTGATGGTCTTGCACCATGGGCCTTGAGACGTGATCTAGATGCTTCCCGTGTTAAGAGTAGTATGACAGAGATTGGATTAGGTGTTGTTCAGACTCATGTTGCTTATTTGGAGTCGAAGACTAAGGTTGGTGAGAAAGAGCGGGAATTGCTTAGTTTGGATTTGACTGATGTAGAGTGTGGTTTGAATGAGGCTTTTAGGAGGTTATCGGTGTTAGAAAGTGGTGAGTGTGCTGCTATGAAGAAAAAGGTAAATTCTATGGAGATTCAGTTGAATCGTGCGATGCGTGAGAAAGCTGAGAAGGAGTTGAATATATCTGTGGGTTGGAATAGTAGATTTTATGCTGACATGGTTGAAAGAGAAGTGATCCGTAAGCGCCCAGCTGAAGATGTGTCTAGTGATCGTCCGACAAAGATACAGAAGACGATGGATGATGGACCATCTGGCGGTTCTCAGTAGACCAGTCTGTATTTAGTAGTGACCTTTGTATCTTTTGTACTTTTGTAGCTTTGACTGAACCGACTTGTTAGTAGTAGACTTGGCACGAATTTTGAGTATATATATAGTGCGAGAACTTAGATATGGGATGTAACTAAGACAATGCTTTTGTTCCGAATCGAATGAAATATGTATCTCGTCTTGAATTCCATATTGTGCCGTATTTGTATCTTGATTATGAATTCAATCCATATTATATGAATCCCTTGTTGGGTGAATGCTTAATACTTTGAAATTGTGAAATTATAGAACTATGCCGCCCAAGAAAGCTGTGACTGAGGATGATGTACGTAGGATTATTACGGAGCAAGTTACCGCATCTATGACAGAATTTATGGCAAATGCTAGAAATAAAGCTGGCGGTAGTGGAGCTGGCGGTAGTGGAGCTGGCGGTAGTGGAGCTGGCGGTAGTGGAGCTGGCGGTAGTGGAATTGGCGGTACTAATGTGAATGTGAATGCTAATAATGTGAATGCTAATGCTGGAGGAAATGTAGGAGGACTTGGAACTAATGCACCTGAAATTGGTGGCTGTACTTATGTGATGTTCATGAAGTGTGAACCTCTACCTTTTAATGGAACTGAAGGTGCTGTAGGATTAAGCCAGTGGATTGAGAAGATTGATTCGGTGTTTCGGATTAGTAAGTGTAAGGAGGAAGATAAGGTGACTTTTGCTATGGCTACTCTTAAAGGTCGTGCGTTGACTTGGTGGAACGGGAGAATTGCTTTCATGGGTATTGATGCTGCTAATGCTACTCCTTGGGCTGAAATTAAGAAGTGGATGACTTTGGAGTTTTGTCCTTGTAGTGTGATCATTAGGTTAGAACAAGAGTTGATTCATTTGAGAATGAAAGGTGTGGACATTGATAGTTACACAAACCGATTCCATGAGTTGGCCTTGCTATGTCCTCGATTGGTAGAACCCGAAGAGATCCGAATTGAACAATATATTAAAGGGTTGACCAAAAATATCTGGGGGGACGTGACATCATCTAAACCACTGATCATTGATGATGCTGTTCGAATGGCTTACCAACTCATTGGACATATAATTCAGGATAGGGAAGATGAAGCCCGTGTTGGTGAGAAAAGAAAGGGTGACGGTGATCGTGTAGATAGAGGTGATAATAGGAAGAATTTCAATCGCCGTCAGAACCAGAGAAAGGGGAATGCGAATGCTCTTACCAACAACACACCGCGCAACGATGATAGATGTCCTTAATGTGGCAACAAGAGGCATGCTGTCGACTGCTGGAAGTGCCGAAATTGCGGAAAGCTTGGACACAAGGTTGAAAGGTGTAAGAAGGGAACCATTTGCTTCAACTGTAATGAGGAAGGTCATAGGAAATCGGAATGCCCCAAGTTGAAAGCGATCGTACCTGGAAGAAACCCCCAGGGTGGTGTCTATCAACTTGGAACAATTGAGGTGAAGAAAGAGGATCCGAATGTCGTTACCGGTACGTTTTTACTCAACAATCATTATGTTGTTGCTTTATTTGATTCGGGTGCTGATAGGAGCTTTGTATCCACTAAATTTAGTGCCCTTATTGACATTGAACCTGTTGAGATAAATACCAGTTACGAGGTGGAATTGGCTGATGGTAAATTAGTGAAAACTAATAAGCTATTAGAAGGATGCTCTCTAAATCTCTTGAACTATTCCTTTCCGATTGATTTGATGTTGATAGAATTAGGTAGTTTTGATATTATTATTGGTATGGATTGGTTGTCGTTGAATAATGCTACTATTTTATGTGGAGAGAAGAAGGTTAAGATTCCTCTTAGGAATAGGACGTTAGTAATTGATGGTAATCGAGGTGAATCCCGTTTGAAAATCGTTTCATGTATTAAAGTCCAAAAGTACATCAGGAACGGTTGTGAGTTATTCTTAGCTCAAGTGACCGGGAATGAGTCTAAGGAGAAACGATTGGAAGATGTACCTATTATTTGCGAATTTCCTGAGGTATTTCCTAAAGATTTACTCGGACTTCCACCGATAAGGCAAGTAGAGTTTCGAATCGATTTAATTCCTGGTGCTGCACCGGTGGCACGTGCGCCTTACCGATTAGCCTCTTCTGAATTAAAGGAGTTATCTGAGCAACTTAAGGAGTTGTCTGATAAAGGTTTTATTCGACCGAGCTCGTCGCCTTGGGGAGCTCCAGTCTTGTTCGTTAAGAAGAAGGATGGATCTTTCCGTATGTGCATTGATTATAGGGAACTGAATAAGTTGACAATTAAAAATCGATATCCTTTACCTAGGATTGATGATTTGTTTGATCAACTACAAAGATCTAGTGTGTATTCTAAGATAGATTTGCGGTCTGGATATCACCAACTTCGCGTCCGTGAAGAAGATATTCCTATAACTGCATTTAGAACTCGTTATGGACACTATGAATTTCAAGTAATGCCATTTGGGTTAACTAACGCACCTGCGGTTTTCATGGATTTAATGAATCGAGTGTGCAATCCCTACTTGGATAAATTTGTGATTGTGTTTATTGACGATATTCTAATCTATTCTAAGAATGAAGATGAACATAGAGAACATTTAAGGATTGTTTTGAATTTGTTGAAGGATGAAAAGTTGTATGCTAAGTTTTCGAAATGTGATTTCTGGTTAGATTTTGTGCAATTTCTTGGTCATGTGATTAACAAAGATGGAATTCATGTTGATCCTGCAAAGGTTGAAGCCATTAAGAATTGGTTTGCACCGACAACACCAACGGAAGTGCGACAGTTCTTAGGATTGGCTGGCTATTATAGGCGATTCATTAAAGAATTTTCTTTGATAGCTAAACCATTGACTAAGCTTACCCAGAAGAATAAACCTTTCGTTTGGGGAAGTGATGAAGATGGAGCATTTCAGACATTGAAGCAAAAATTATTTAGTGCGCCAATTTTATCATTACCCGACGGGAGTGAAGATTTTGTAGTGTATTGTGATGCATCTCTTAGAGGCTATGGAGCTGTTTTGATGCAGCGAGAGAAAGTGATAGCTTATGCTTCTAGGCAATTAAGGAAGAATGAGGGGAATTATACTACTCATGATCTTGAGTTAGGAGCTGTAGTCTTTGCTCTTAGGTTGTGGAGACATTATCTGTATGGCACCAAGTGTACGGTATTCACCGATCACAAAAGCCTACAGTATATTCTCGACCAAGAGGAATTGAACATGAGGCAACGAAGATGGATAGAGTTGTTAAGTGATTATGATTGTGATATAAAATATCACCCAGGAAAAGCCAATGTTGTTGCCGATGCGTTAAGTAGGAATGATAGAGAGCCTATCAGGGTACGTTCTCTAGTCTTGACCGTGCACAATAATTTGCCTGAGCAAATTAGAAATGCGCAAATAGAAGCTTGTAAGAAAGAAAACTTTGTTAATGAAGGGTTCCGAGGAGAAGGAGATCCTTTAGAGGTTAGAGCTGATGGAGTGAAATGCTTAAGAGGTCGTATGTGGATACCTAAGTTTGGAGGCTTAAGAGACTTGATTATGTTAGAATCCTATAAATCTAAGTATTCCATTCATCCGGGATCTGATAAGATGTACCATTATTTGAAGAAGTTGTACTGGTGGCCGAATATGAAAGCTGAGATTGCTATGTATGTTCTTCAATGCTTGACTTGTGCTAGAGTTAAAGTTGAACATCAAAAGCCATCAGGACTACTTCAACAGCCAAAGATTCCTGAATGGAAGTGGGAGCGAATTACGATGGACTTTATCACCAAGCTTCCTAGAACATCATCTGGAAACAACTCGATTTGGGTTATTGTCGACAGACTGACCAAATCAGCACACTTCATTCTGGTTAAAGAGCAGTTCTCACCGGAGAAGCTGACTCGTATATACCTTGAGAATGTTGTATGCAAGCATAGAGTGCCTGTATCGATCATTTCAGATCGAGATCCTAGATTCGCATCGAATTTTTGGAAATTTCTCCAAAGATCTTTGGGAACGAATCTCGACATGAGCACTGCTTATCACCCCCAGACTGATGGGCAGAGTGAAAGGACGATACAAACACTAGAAGATATGTTGAGAGCTTGTGTGTTAGATTTTGGTAAGAATTGGGATAAACATTTGCCGTTAGCAGAGTTTTCGTATAACAATAGTTACCATTCTAGTATTAAGGTTGCACCGTTTGAAGCTTTGTATGGTAGGAAGTGTAGATCTCCTGTATGTTGGAGTGAAGTTGGGGATACCCAGCTCACGGGACCGGAATTGATCCGGGAGACTACGGAGATGATAGTTCAGATTAAGAATAGGTTGTTGACTGCCCGTAGTAGACAGAAAAGTTACGCGGATGTGCGGCGGAAACCGATGGAGTTTGAAGTGGGTGACCGAGTAATGTTGAAAGTATCGCCATGGAAAGGCGTTACAAGATTTGGAAAACGAGGGAAATTGAATCCCCGTTATATTGGACCCTTTAAGATTTTATCTAGAGTAGGTCTAGTGGCTTACAAACTAGAGTTACCCCCAGAACTTCATGGTGTTCACAACACATTCCATGTATCTAATCTGAAGAAATGTCTAGCAGTGAGTGATGAGAAAATTTCGTTGGATAAGGTTCGAATAGATGGGAAGTTGCATTTTATCGAAGAACCCGTAGAGGTTATGGATCGTGAGGTAAAGCAACTGAAACAAAGTCGGATACCTATTGTCAAGATCCGATGGAATTCAAAGCATGGACCGGAATATACTTGGGAACGAGAGGATGAAATATGGAAGAAATATCCGCACCTCTTCGATTTCAATAAGAAACGGACATCAAAATGAAAAGGATCACGAGGACGTTGATCTCTTTTAGGAGGAAAATCTGTAACAATCTAACATTTTCAGGTAGTGAATTATTTTCTCGTATAATATTTTGAAACTTATTTTTGTGTTGGTTGATGAACTCACAATGTACGGATTTAAATTTGGGCTTACGTGCATAATTTAGCGTCCTTTACGACTAAACCGGAAACCTTAGGATTACGTATTTACGTTTTTGAACTCCTTTTTTGATGAGACAATTTTTATTAGATTCGTTTTGTGCCATAGATTCATAATTTATAAAAACGTTTTTCGTGAAACGACCCGAGGGAACGCAAATCGAGGAAACTAGAATCGAGTAATACCCGTAAATTAGTGAGGTGGGACAAAATAAATCATCCCACCCCACTACATAAAAGGGACGGCCAAACATGACACCACATCAAAGATGTGGCATCATGTAAACATTTAGCTTACAAGTGTAAGCTAGCCTTACACTTAAGCTACCCTTAAACACAAAAACCACTAGCTAACACATACCACCATTTCTGTCATGCAAAAACAACTAGAAACTCTCTCAACTCCATCACCATTGTCGTCCCACTTCAAGAACAAACACCCCTTTTGATCTTTTCAAGCCACAAAATACTTGTTATCTAGCTATATTATGGAGTTACCTTGAAGCCTTGATTACTTGGTGGCCATTTTAACAACAAAGGAGGTGATTTGCTTGTGTCCTAGGGCTGATTTCTCAACATACTTTCTTGGTGTTTGATGATCTTGGAGATACATTTGGTGTTCATCAAGTTCTTGTCTTCCAAAAACAAGATATACTCTTGGTTGGTAAGAAGATCATCCTCTCCATTTTCTCTTGTTATCTTTTTAAAGAACAAATGTATTTTCTTTCTTGTTGTATATGTATATGATGAATATATGATGATAAAAATGTTGTGTGGGGATCAAGTGTTGATAAATATGCTTAAAAAGATTAATAACCATAAGAAACAAGGCTAAAATCATGCTTAATTTGTTGGCTGTATAAAAACAGTATGTAACCAAAACTTAAACTGATAAATTTGCATGGTGGAATCTATTTACAGTAAGTACAAGATGTCATACACATATGAGAGTTGGCCATGCAATGGAATCATTAAAATGAGTGAGATATGATCAAAACAAGATGAGTATGCTAATTTGGATAGGCTGTTTTGTAGGGACTGTTAAGGATAGCTAAACTTAAAACGAGCAGTAGCTATAATTAAGTTAATTGTAGCACATAATATGAAGTTCATGCCATCCAAAAATGAGCTTCTAATTCATTGTAGAACTCTAGATATGATAAAAATGGTGAAGATGAAAATAAAAATCAGATTTTGAAGAATTAATGTTTATTACTATTATATAAGCACTCAAATTATATAGTATAAAATGTGAAATTAAAACCCACTAACTTATGAATTTCATTTATATAAATATGTATAAGGTTTAATAAATGGACAATTTATAAAAATGGTAGTTGAATAATATTTATAAGTTATAAAAACTATAAACATGATTTTTACGACTTTTTCGGCTATTACCGTAAAATTAACGTTTTTCGCCAATTAAAACTTAGACGATCAAACCCGTCTAATGTAAAGTTTTTAAAAGTCATATACTGATATATATAAGTATCTAATACAAGTAAAAACCGATAAAATCCGAACTATAGGACATACGGACATTAACGAGCTAATTAAGCATATTGGACTAATAATTGGACTAAATAAGTTAAACACTTATAAAAAGAACTTATTGGGCTTAACCCATTTGGGCCCAACATGTAAAGTGTAAATACTGATAATATATGTATAAAATGGATTAAAACAAGTTAAAGAACTTATAATAAGCTTATTGGACTTAAAATAGGTAAATAAGTAAAACTAGTAAACTAGTAAAAAATTACCAATACGTAAACACTAAAATGAGTAAACAAGGATATATAAACCCACTTGATCATCATCGTATGTACAAAAATCATCATATGTATATTTTTATTTTGATAAAAGTCATTGGACAAAAGTCTAAGACCGATTATTATTTATATAGGTTTCCGTGACCAAAGCACGCCCGTAGCCGAAAATCCGCCTTTCATTATCAACGTGAGTTCATAGCCTCGCACTCTTTTAAATGTTTTATAAAATGATTTGTAAACCCGCGAGGGAGATAACATGCTAGTTTTTGATAAAAATAGAACACAAGTAGTCCCGATGGTATGCTTAATGATATGGACCCAAATGATGCTATGACCCTATAAACGAGATAAAAAGGATTATTAGTAGTTAGGTTATGTCACTCAAAGTACCATTAGCATGAATTGTGAACTACCAGGATTTGGTAGACGCTTATGCATATGATAGTACTATTTGGGGATGATCACCCCAGTTCGCGCCTTGACGGTTGATCCCCGTCGTACCACATTGATTGGTAAGCGAATTTATGTATGAGAAGATTTACATAGCGTGATTTTTGTGACGACACGCTAACTTAGATGGGCAAATTGTTTGTCGGGTTCGCAGCCCGTTGTTTTCATAGTAAGGTAACAATGTCATGCGGCTAATAATAATCCTATATACAATACAATAACGATGCAAATAACGATGAATATATTACCTATTATGGTAATATTGAGGCTACGGTCTCATGGACGGTTTAAGATGTATGCTTGATTTATATATTGCCTGACTAGCAATACGAGGATTTACTTCTGATATTATACTTGTGTTCTGATTTTAACGATTGTTTAATATAACGGTTTTATTAAACTCTATGAATTCACTCGGCATTCGCTGATATGATTTTTGCATGTTTTTATCTCAGTTGCTTGAAGGTAATCCGGATGGAGATCGACTCTGATGGCCCACAAAATATTAAAAATGTTCATTCGATCTATGTTTTGTAAACATAATGACCTGTATAATTTGGGACCTGTTGTACACTTTAAAACTTTTTATCGAATGAATGTATGTTGAACCTTGTACAACCATTTTTATGTGTTGTCTATGATTGGAGTTATTGTGCTATCACGTAACACTCTAAAAGACCCTTCCGCTGTACCAATACGAAAATTGAGAGTGTTACAATGTGAATCTCAATGGGATTAGAATGAATAGCAATATGTCATGTTTTTATGCTAAAGCTTCAGTAGATGAAAGTAATTTATGGCATAGGAGACTAGGGCACATAAGTTTTAAGAATATAAACAGGCTTGTGAGACTTGGCTTGGTTGATGGTTTACCTGAAAAGGCCTTCCACAATGACCACTCTTGTGTTGCATGTCTTAAAGGCAAGCAGCACAAGGTCTCATTCAAGTCCAAATAGGTACACTCTAGTACTAGACCTCTTCACTTGCTTCATATGGACCTATTTGGTCCAACCAATATAGAGAGTTTGAATGGTAAATCATACTGCTTTGTCATCACAGATGACTTTTCTAGGTTTACTTGGACTTTCTTTTTAGCTTTGAAGAGTGATACAACTGACACTTTAATTGATTTTATCACTCAGGTTGAGAAGAAAACGGGTAATGAAGTTAAAATGCTTAGGAGTGATAATGGTGGTGAATTTAGGAATAAAGTGTTAGATGATTTTTGTGCCAGGAAAGGAATTACTAGGCAATTTAGTGTTGCAAGAACCCCTCAGCAAAATGGGGTTGTAGAAAGAAAGAATAGAACCCCAATTGAAGCAGCCAGAACCATGTTGGCTGATGCTCATTTCCCTATAGCTTTCTGGGCTGAGGCTGTTAATACAGCTTGCTATGTTCAAAATAGAGCATTGGTCAACAAAATACAGAACAAAACACCTTATGAGTTACTTTGGGGAAGAAAACCTAATATTGGTTTTCTCAGACCTTTTGGTTGTCATGTAGTAGTTTTAGATACTAGTGATGCCTTAGGTAAATTTAGTGCAAAATGTGCTGAAGGATACTTCATGGGGTATTCTGTGCAGAGCAAGGGATATAGGGTTTATCTTAAATAGGAAAAACGTATTATTGAAAGAGTACATGTTAGGTTTTTAGAGAGTAAACCTAGTGACCCTGAAAGTGGTCCAAATTGGTTGTTTGACTTGGAACCTTTATCTAGGACTTTAAATTATATGCCTGTCACTAATCCAGACATTGTGAAGGTAACTTCAAATGTTGTGGAAGAACAAGTTGTGGATGTTTCAGGTACACAGGTTCATGAAAAGGTAGGATCACAAGCAGAAAAGTCATCTCATATACTAGAGTATGTCACAATTCCCATATGGACAGATGATTTTGCTGCTGCTGCTGCTGCTGGAAAAGATAATGGTGGTCCCCAAGTACCACCAGATAACAACAAGCATGGTCCTTCGGGCACTGACAAAGGCAAATCAAGCGCTGACAAGACCAATTCAGACGTTGATGGCTCAAACGTTGACAACAACAGTTCAAACGTTGTTAGCTCACACGCTGACAACCAAGGTTCAGGCGTTGACAACACTTTTGCACATCTTTTCTCTTCTACTTTTGAGCAGGGTAAACCTTCCAATTTATATGAAGAGGTTCATCCTCATGTTGATGAAAGAGAGTCTGAAGAAGAAGACTTTGGCAACTTGGAGAATGAGATTGAAGACACCAGACTTTTTGAAGGAGGAGTTCTCACTTCTACTATGAAGAATCACCCTACTTCTCAGATCATTGGTGATATTATGACTCATGTTCAGACTAGAAGATCTCATCAACGTCTTGGTGGATTTATTGCCAATATTCACAAGAAGGTTGATACCCCTCTTGTGCAAGCATGTTTGTTTGCCTGTTTTCTGTCACAACAGGAACCCAAGAAGATATTTGATGCTCTCAAAGAACCAAGTTGGGTGGAAGCAATGCAGGATGAGCTTCACCAATTTGCAATTCAGGATGTTTGGGAGCTGGTTGATTGTCCCAGATATGTCAGACCTATAAAGACAAGATGGGTTCTAAGAAACAAGAGAGATGAAAGAGGTATTGTGGTTAGAAACAAGACAAGATTAGTGGCTCAGGGATATACACAAGAGGAGGGGATAGACTATGAGGAGGTCTTTGCACCAGTTGCAAGGATTGAAGCTATAAGGATCTTTTTAGCCTATGCATCCTACATGGGCTTCACTGTCTATCAAATGGATGTCAAGAGTGCCTTCCTCTATGGAAAAATTGTTGAGGAGGTATATGTGATGCAACCTCCTGGTTTTGAGGATCCAGCGAATCCAGACAAGGTGTATAGAGTCAAGAAGGCTATGTATGGACTTCATCAAGCCCCAAGAGCATGGTATGGTACTTTGTCTACCTATTTGGTGGACAATGGATTCAAAAGGGGCACCATAGATCAGACACTGTTTACCAAGAAGAAAGGTAAGGATGTTTTGCTTGTTCAGGTCTATGTTGATGATATCATTTTTGGGTCTACTGATCCAAAGATGAGTGAGGATTTCTCCAAGCTTATGACAGACAAATTCAAGATGAGTGCTATGGGGGAGATGAACTTCTTTCTTGGTTTACAAGTTCAGCAGAAAGAAGATGTTATCTTCATCTCCCAAGATAAGTATGTGGCAGAGATCTTGAAGAAGTTTGGTTTTTCTCCACATGAAAAGAGGGCTACTACTCCTATGGATAGAGAACACCCTTGGGGAAATATTGGAGATGGAAAGGATGTTGATGTCAGGCACTATAGATCAATGATTGGTTCATTGATGTATCTCACAGCCTCTAGACCTGACATCTTGTTTGTTGTGTGTGCTTGTGCACGCCATCAAGTGACTCCCAAAGAATGTCACCTTTATGCTGTCAAGAGGATCTTTAGGTAACTAAGATGCTATCCTAGTCTTGGCTTGTGGTACCCAAAGGATTCACCATTGGAGCTGATTGCATATTCAGAGAGTGACTATGGAGGTGATAAGTTTGATAGAAAATCCACAACTGGTGGATGTCAGTTTCTTGGGAGCAGGTTGATATCTTGGCAATGCAAGAAACAAACAGTGGTGGCTAATTGTACAACTGAAGCAGAGTATGTGGCTGCAGCTGCTTGTTGTGGGCAAGTTTTGTGGATTCAGAACCAGCTGTTGGACTATGGGTATAATTTCATGCATACCAAGATATTTGTTGACAATAACAGGACTTTATGCATTATTAAGAATCCTGTACATCATTCTAAAACTAAACACATAGAAATTAGACACCATTTTATAAGAGATTGTTTTGAAAAGGGTTTAATACAACCAGATAGGGTTGACACAGAAGAGAATGTGTCAGATTTACTAACTAAACCTTTTGATGCTGGAAGGTTTCAATACTTGGTAACAAGTATTGGAATGATCAATCTCACATAATATATGTGTTTTGGAATCCTTTTTGTAAAAGTATGTACAGGATAATGCATTGTTATTGGTCTTTTTGAGGATCTAGATTTTCCACTATATTTTTCTAACACTGACAAAGGTTGCTTGAACGCGGATAAGTGTTTTTGTGACGTTGTCAACAATATATTTGTCTAACGCTGACAAAGCTTTCCTCAACGTTTTCATGTGTTATCGCGGCGTTGTCAGCAACAATGTTAGTTTTGTGGTTTTCAATCTAAATGTGCAGGTGGTGTTAGCAGTATACCATTGGATACAGAGTTGCTTATGGATCATGGGAGAAGCATTTGGACATGTTTTTATCTATGGATGATGGTTGGAACTTTCAAATTCCTATCTTGATATAAATTTTTTATGTTCATGCATATTTTTGGCAACTTATGTATCACAGTTTAAGGGGAGGTTTTAGGAACCTTTAGGATGTTTGCGTATCCATATGATACTCTTATCACAATTCTAGATTGTGTCCACAGGTGAGTATGAGTTAGTTCTACTAAATCATGAGGCACTGTAGCATGCAAAGTTGATATACTATGCATGCTGCCAAGACATTTTTGGCCTAGAATTGGTTGTGGTCTGTTGGGAGACTTGGGAATGATTTTATCATGGGTTTTACCTGGGTGTAACAAGGAATTTTACAAGGTAACTTAGTTGTTAAGAGTTTTGGTTAGCAAGGGACACTAGAGGACTGTTATGTCTATCTTGCATAAGCAAGTGTGCATAACTGGACAGTGCTTGCCGCCCTATAATAATTATCAACTTTTTGGTTATCTTCTCTAGGATAAATTACTTTGTTAAGGTCATTTTTCATTTTAAAACATTTTTATTTTTGGACGCTGACAAGTATTTTTCCAAGCGTTGTTGTGACCAATTTAGACGTTGACATGGATTTGGCAAACGTTGACAAGAATATAGCCGTTGGGCGTTGATGGGTTATTTTTTACCGTTGACACTCAATGGGACCTACCCAGTTGTTACTTTTTGACATATTTTTAGGCCGTAATTTTGGGAGCTGATAACTTTCATTTAATGCATGAGATAAACTTATTCTTTTTCAATATTTTCATGATTGCATTTTGAAATTACTTGCCTATTTTTGGGCCAATCACATGCATTTTCTTCTCCTATATATTTGGCTCCTATTTTTAAACATGGTACCTTTTATTCTTTTCTAACACAATTTTCTCTTATCAACTTCATCTTTATCAATCATTCAAACAGCTTTCAACAATGGCACAAAAATTCAAACCAAGTGATTTGGAACTAGGATTCAGAAGTCAACACAACATGATCGCGTATCTTGAAGCTGATGATACTCTGTTTCCCTAATACACAAAAATGGTGGCGTATTTGAACGCATCTCCTTTTAGGTATGCTCTTTCTCATGCACCACTCATTCCTGTCACACATATTAAATAGTTTTGGAACAATGTAAGTTCCTCAACAGTTAATAGAGTGACTACATTATCTTCTATTGTTCATGGGCATACATGGGTGGTTACTGAAGCTTTGGTACGCCAAGCTTTGCATCTTGATGATGTTGATGGTATAACCACCCTCCCCATTAGTGAAATAGAACAAGGACTAAGGGCTTTGGGTTATCCTTTTCCTGCTCAAGGAACTTTAAATAAATATCATAAACAGGAGTTTCCCCCAGCCTGGAAGTACCTAATACATGTCCTCTTGCAATGTTTGAGTCCCAAGTGTACTGCACACAATGAGATCAATCGATCTATTGCAAGTGCTATTGTGTGCATTGCTACTGGGAAAAAATTTAATTATTCCAAAATGATTTTTGAGGGCATGTGTAAAAATAAAGGGAACAAAATGACTTTAGCTTATCCCAGATTTTTACAAATGGTTTTTGATGTCCAAGGGTACTGCACAAGGGATCATGATGATTTTTATGAGATCCCTGTGCAAAAGAAAGCAATTTTTATGAAGATGAACTCACCTCCACATCGTGACCTACCCCTAACCCCAGCTATGATTGTTGTCATTGAAGCAGCACAACCCTAACCAGACCCCCAACCCCAAATTGACCCAATACCTGAACCTTTACCTTCACCACAACATATGCAAATTGACCAAGAACCCTTCGACGCTGACACATTAAATGTTGGCGTTGATGTGCCTATTTCAAACATTGACACAAATCCTTCACAGACCCAAACACCCCTTAACCAACCAACATCCACCTAATCCACATCTTCTTCTTCCCCAACACAATATAGGTTACAAAAATGCCAAAGGACTACTGGAGTGTTCTCCTCTAGTGGTCCTAGCCATGTAGCAGAGAGAACCACCACCACAAGTGTGGTTGGTGTTATGGATGAGGCTGGGACTATTGGTTCTGGCTTAGAAGCTGTCCAAGACAGTCCTACCATAATTAAGACCTCATCCATGCCCAATGAATCTAACTTGGGAGGTCAAATACCCATTTTAGAAGAGGGCAGATTGGAACCAATGACCCTAATGGAATTGACGGCTGTCTACATGAGCTTGCAAAATCAGAATGCAGACTTGGTACAAGTTGTCAGCACACAAGGCCTTGAACTCAAGCAATTGAGGGAGAGGCTTGTTATCTTGGAGACTGCTAGCACAAGGAAAGGGATGGAGGAATCTTCCAAAGGGGAGGATAAACAAATAAATGTGAGTGATAAGAGCTCTCATGATGGTCAATCTTTGGATGTTGCTGAGGCTCTAACAAGTTTGAAGAAATAGACAGGTTTTGATATGTCTCTAGTCTCTCCTACAAACTTAAATTTGTCATTTACAACCATGTTGGAGGAAATTGCAAGAGGCGCTGAGACATGTACTTTGGGCGTTGACAAGACAGATTTGAACGCTGACATGAGTGTCTTGGGCGCTGACAAAGCAGAATTGAGCGTTGACAGACCTGCAAATGAGGTTGATGTATTCCAGTCATCATCCATCATCAAAGAGGTTTCTTCACAGGTGTTACCATTTACCTTACCAACAGTTGATCCATTAGATAAGGGTAAGGGTATTATGGTAGAGGAAGTTGTTCCAAAGGATGCAACACAAATTGAGTTTGATAGAAAGTTGGCTGCACAAATTATGGAACAAGAAAAGAAAAAGGTGGGTGAATCAACTTTTGTTGTCACTTCAGAAGAGCAAGAAGGAAGTGATGAAGCCAGTTCAGACTCAAGTGTTATGATCATAGAACAACCAGAAAGACTTGAGTATGGTGATGAGCTGGCCAATGAGAAATTGAATAAGTTGAAATTGCAGGTTGATTTTGATATGCCAGAGGTGGTTCAGATGTACCATGCCTGGGAAGATAGGTGTATAGAAAATCCACATTTGACCATTTCAGATCAGATATGGGGTTTGGAGATTCTTCTCAGAGTACAAAAGGATTGCAAGGTCATTCTGAAACACAAAGCAAGCAATGTTCTCTCAAATTTGAAAACGGATAGAAAGGAGTTGTACTTCATGCTGCTCAGATGTCATGGAACAGGGTGGACTTATAAGAAATTGACTGGATTGACATTTGAAGAGTTGGAATGTGGAGCTTATCCCATTTGGGTTAGAGTGTAGGAAGAAAACACTCTAAGACTTCTTTCTGATGAAAGAAAATAAGAACTTGTAGAGGAAATGGAGCTCAAGAAGGCAATGTTCGTTCCCAGACCAGTGAAAAAGGGAGTCCCTCTTGAGTTTCCCAAAGATATGGATCCATTACATCCAAGTGAAGCTGTTATAAGAAAGAGCCTCAAGCTCTCACCATTAGAAGCTTCAGATATGGTACAAGTGTTACCACTTGATTCCAGAAACCCTATTATAAGCTATGAAGAAGATGAATATGGGTTTTGGAAGATTGGCAGGTATGGAAAAGAGGTTCACACTTTTACCACCCTTATATCTTTGTTTGCAAGTTTTTACAGAGAAGACTTGGTAGACATATGGAGGTTGTTAGAGGCCAAGTATGAGACTGAAGCACCAACTTCAGTCAATGGAATAAAACTATGGTCAACATTCAAGAGAATGTGTGGACCAAGAGATGAAGATCCTGCTATTTGGAATGATCTTGAAGATGACCTCAGTGGTCTTCAATGGAGATTGTATTCAGCTGCTGGTGTTTATTATTTGAGTTCTACAAAGTTTGCTGAGTATCTACTTGTAGATGGTCAGTATTTCATGTCCAAGGAAGTCTTGGAGAAGATGAATAATACACAGCTGGAAATTAATTATTCAAGTGACGTGGCAAAAGATTTGATCAGATTTATTTATCACCAATATGAAAAGGTTTGTAAGATTCCTCCTAGTTCTTAATGTTTATTCAGAAACTTGATCACTAGAGTAGATATCAAGTTTAGGGGAGGATTGTTGGGAATAAATTATAAGCCAGTCTACTTGAGCGCTGACAAGAGTAAAACAAGCGTTGACAGGAGTAAAACAAACGCTGACAGATCAAGCGTTGACAAGAAGAAGTCAAGCGTTGATACATTGAAGACAAGCACTGATGGAAGGATATACTCTAAGCGTTTATTGTATTCTAGATTACTTCTAGTAAAGATAGGAACAACAATGTATTTTCTATTTTTATCTTTACCTAGAATAGTTGATACGTAGATTATTGTACAAGGCTTCTTATGTCTATAAAAGAAGACCTTTAGGTTAATGTTCAATATAAGTTTTCATACGTAAACTACTTTCATTGTAAGCAAGTTTGATATCATTAATCAAAGTGAAAGTTTGTTTACATCTTGTGTGTTCTTGTTTAAGTGTTAATTCCGCATAGCACTTAGATTGTCATATACATATACAAAGGTTTCTCTAAGTGTATTACTTGATCTAACCTTGTATACATAAAGCTAAATCGATCTAAGTTTGGGATCAACATTGTTTTGAGATCTAATTTACATATGATTTACGTTGATTGGAATTGCAATGATAACTTAACGGCCTACTCAATTTTGACAAACTATAAAGTGGGTATAACGCACCGCTAGTCTTGTACCCGGTTAAGGAAGGAGGTGTTATGCTTCAACGCTGACCAAATTCCCGGCTTGCTTGTGCGTCAAAGTTGGAATTACCTACGGTTATTATTCTTTAACCTTAACTTGCAAATATATGAGGAAATTTTATTCTCACCAAAAGGTTTACTAAAAGTTTTATTAAACTAATGTTATGGAGATGTATGCATGCTTCTCCATACATGATTTTGACACCAAAATCAATACCCTTAAATTTAAGTCTTATGCCATCTAATTGACGAACACTTGAAGTTACAATTGTCATCATATGAGATCTTGGATGATGTTGTAATGGAAAGAAAACTTCATGACTGAATAACATTGCACATGAAGGTTTTACGTTCATTAGATTAGTCGACTTGATTAAGTTACTCAGTGAGATCTGGAAACTTAAGGCATAAAGTAGGTATGAAACATGTTTACGATGCAAAGAGACTTTTGGCAACGTAAATCCTTAAAATATCTTGAACTTGCAAATTTGTTTGTCAATTATTGTTCGACAAGTTACCGTGTTGAATAAATTTGTCACTAGCAGATCAACTGATGTGATAAGTTTATGTCAATATGGATTCTAGTTTCAAGGAAAATACTATGGTTTTATTACCAGGGTAATTTTATTTTCTTGAATGGTATTATCAAAAATACTAATGTTTGAACTTATGTATGTAGAAATGGCTCAACCCGAACACAATATGACTGAGTTCTGCGTTCAAAGGTTTCTTTGAGCGTCCCAAACTTACTGGCCCTAACTTCAATGATTGGTATCGCTCACTAAGAATAGTTCTGAGAGCAGCGGGTACTATCGATATCTTGACTACTCCTTATCCGGAGGATCTTGCTGAAGGAGCATCTGATGCGCAAAGGCTTGAACACGCTGCTAACGTAAAGAAGCACTCTGAGGTGGCTGTTTTAATGTTAGGAAGAATGGATTCTCCACTTCAACAGATTTATGAGCTATGTTCTCCTAAACGAATGCTTGATGAGCTCAAGGCTATGTTCGAAAAGCCGCAAGCTGTGAAAATCTACGACTTGGTAGATGCTCTCCATAGTTGCAAGCAAGCTCTTGGACAGTCTGTAAGTGCCCATTATTTGGAGATGAGGGGTTATATGGAACAACTCATTGCACTAGGACAAACCTATGATCATAATATCGCTATCAACTTGATCAATAGGTCCCTTAACAAGGACTTAAATAATTTTGTTCGTAACTATAATATGCATTTGATGAGACTGCCTTTATACATAGTCTCATCGTCCAAAACGGGCTTTAAATGCATAAAATATCATAATAAATGGCCAAATATAAGGTTGTGTTTGTTACTTGTGTATTTTAGGTACGGATATTGAGAAAATGACAAAAGATCACAAAGAACAAGCAAAAACGAACACAGGAAACAAAGCCGCACAATGAACCAAGCCCTAATGAAGATTTTCCAAGAAAACCTTTGAAGATATGAAGATTATGCAAGAAGGGTCCTCTAATATTGAAGAATTAACACTTTAAAACCCTTGTATATTCATAATTGCAAGATTGGTCCTTAAAGTTAGTCAAATTTACAAAAAGGACCCTCCACTTTGAAGAATTGGCAAATTTAGTCCCTTAACAAAGCTAAATTGTCAATATTAGTCCTCCTTAAATTCAAACATGCCATGAAGACTTTCAAGTTTGAAGATGTCAAGTTTGGTCCTTCAAATATCATGAATTGGCAAAACAAGTCCTTGGTTAAACCTTTGTAAAGTTTTTGGGGCAAAATTATAAAAAACCAAACTTTCATAACAAAGGGTTATAGTATTTGGGTTGTTTAAAGTTTAAGTGAAAAAGTTGTGGGAGTATAGGGACCATTTGTGGCAGACAGCCAAAGCCATCACCACCAACCAGCAGCTGACACGTCATCCTCCAACCAATAAACACTCACCACCTCACTCTCCCTCTCCACGTCATTTCCCACTAACCCATATTTTTTAAACCGGTTTTATTAAGTTTAAAATTGGTGGCAAACATATTTTTTAAACTTAATACTTCTTAAACAGATTAAAACACCCCCTAATCCCATGTTCTTCCCACATAAACCCTAAAATCCCCCAGTTTCAATCCACCTTAATCTAAAGGGTTTTTATGCCTAATTGTGCAGATTAGCAAATAACAACCTTCTAATCAAAACCCACAAACCAAAAGCCTTTCACTCTCACTCATGTGACACCCCTGACCCTCCCTTGCACAAGAAAACAAATGAGTACAAGCTCATCTACGGCTATATGGACTTTTCTTGGCATCCAACGTTCCAAAAGCATCTTGGTATACCTGTCATCACACAACAAGCCAAGAAAAATCACATGTCACTGAAACATCACATGATTAAAACTTCATGAGGGCATTTTTGGATTTTCATCTCATTAGGGTTTTATGTTTAGTATTTGTTTATTTCAGCATTCTAGGACATTCTACTAGCTATATAAAGAGATAACTCGACATGTGAGTCTCCTCTTGTTCTTGTTTTTTCTCCATTTTCACAAACCTTGTAAATCCAGTTTTATTAAAGGAATGAAATGGTATTGAGTTTGATGATGAGAAAGAATGAGTCCCCATTTACTTTTCATGTTTAGTTTTCTTTGAATGAGTTTTCAAAAAGCAATCTTTAAGTTTCTGTAAACCTGTTTTAAGTTTCAAATACTTTTTCAGTTAAGCAAGAAAATTTATAGGCCATATAAGTTGCTTATTTGGGCTCTTATATGACCATAGAACCCTGATATCAAACATATATCAAGATTCAGTGGGTATAGATCTTGGGTAAAAAGGATTGTGAGGTGGTAATTTTCTTGTTTGTTTGGTCCCATTTACTTGTTCTTACCATTACTGTTTGAGTGAGCTTATGCTAATAAGCTTGACAAGCTGCTTGGAAATAAGCTCATTTAAACTTGAAGTTTAGTTCTTTGGTCTTGTGATGTTTGTGCAGGAACAAAACAAGCCCTAAATCCATTTCATTTCATTTTGTATTGAAGACATTTACAGCTTTGGGTCCTACTTTGGATTCCTTCAACAAAGCTTCTCTACACTGTTTCAATAGCTCTCCTTCATGCCCCTTTAAGCTGATTTGGTGAAGGCATCAGCAGGTTACTGCTTGAACCCACTAATATTACTTTTTGGATTGAAAATTGCATTCTTTATGAGATTTATGTGATTTTTGGGAGTAACTTGTTATATGTTAGTAGGATTGCTTGTTTATGCTTTATTCAGTTTTCTTTACATGTTTAGATTGCTTGTGATCAATTTAGTTAAGATTTGGATGCATGTCATTTGTTAAATTTTGGTTTCAGTTATTAAATGGTGTTTAGATTTGGGTTTTAAAGTAAATGTTTGACAAACTTTTGGTTTGAAAACCACTCTAAATGGTGTTTAGATTTGGGTTTTAAAGTAAATGTTTGACAAACTTTTGGTTTGAAAACCACTCTAACACACTTAATTAGATAATAAAAGGTTATATCAGTAAGGTTGTTTTAAATTTGGTTAGGTTTGTTAAGATTGGTATGCTTATTTTTAGTGAGAACTAGCTATAAAATCAGTAATCCACTTTTCTGCTTTGTCTTAGTTAATTTGACCACCAAATCTGGTAAATTGATAGTAGTTCTGGTATCTTAGGATTTGGTAGAGGTTTTTTGAGTTTTGGTTAGGATTTGAGCAAGATTTGGTAAGCCAAAACTCACCAAATTGCCATCTGAATCAGCAATTTGTGCCCAGTCCCTTACTTGTGCATCCAGTAACTGTATTTGTGCATATTTGTGCTTGATCTTGTGTGTTTTGTGCTTGTCTATGTTGTTTCTGTGTTATTTGTGACTCCCACAAGTCAACTGACTTATGGGGTGCCTTATTTTGCCCAAACAATCAATCAAGCAAGGCTTTCCTAAGCCAAACCAGGTCACCAAATATCAGTTAAGTTTTATGTGTCATCAGAGAACGACTTGGTTCTCGGACGTAACTAATTCTTGGGAAAAATTGTACTGTAGCATTTTTATAAAATCTGGACACGTTTTTGCTTAGTTTTGTATTGATTCTTGATCATTTTTAGCTTTGGTTAGTGTTTTTGGCATTAGTAAATCATCAGGATCAAATTTTTGCAAAAAGAAAAGTAAAAAAAAAAGAGATTTTAAAAAGGACGTGGCCAGGACTCGAACCTGCGCCACTCCTCTCACACACCAATATGTTTACCAGTTGCCCTAGGGTGTTTGACTAGTAATCCTTTGCTTGGTTTATTATTTAAAGTGTTTTAACTTTTGTCTTATTTAAACATTCAGCTTATAAATAAGCTGATTTCAGCTTATTTATTAAGGTTTGTTATTGTTTTTCATTTTTCTTGCATTCTAGACTTAGTTTAAGACTTTTTAGTATAAAAAGTTTATTTTTCACGTCATTTATTAATTTTTTATGATTATTCTTAGTTTTAATTTTAGAAAGTAATTAAAAAATAGAGAAAAGTATTTTCAAATTTTGGAAAAATCAGTTTTAGGTTTTAATTAAGTAATTTGAGGTTTACATCCATTAAAGTTTTCAAATTTACTTATTTTTTATTTTATTTAATTTTAGGGTTTTTAATTAAATTTAAAAATTAATATAAAATTATTAAAAAGGTTTTGGAAATTTTTATTTGCATTTTTGTCTTAATTACATTTTTCTTGATTTTAGGTAATTTTTTGGTAATTTTTAGGACACTTTCATTTTTCGTCGAGTTTTACGTTTTTTTACGTCGTAGGGTAATTTTTAGCGTAATCCTTCTTTTTCTATTTTTAGCGTAATCCGTCTTTTTCTTTCTCTTTTCTCATCAATCTAATCACAAATTAATCATCTCTTAACACACACACCAAGCCTCCTTGAGAACGATCCCACACAAAGGGTCATAAGTTCTTTCGTTTTCCTAAACGAACACTTAATACTTACCGCTTTATACGCTCTTTTTCCTAAAAGACGTATTCATACAACCATCATTTTGGCGCCGCTGCCGGGGAGGCGTGTTGTGTTTTTATTTGAACAATTGTTGTTTTTATATAGCCATAATAGCTAATTGTATTAGTAGCACTCTACCAATACGTATTATCGGTTTTCGTTTTTTTGTGTGAATACTATTACTATATTGTATACGAAGAACAATAAATTCACAAGTACTCCAAAAGTGTGAAAACACAACCTTGATTCGGGATTTCATCACTCGATCATTGTATTCGAATCTCAAACCAAAAGAAAAAGGCAAAATATATAAATACTTTCGTGAAGCTTAATTTTGAAAAACACAAACTATAAGGTGGGTATAAGGCGGGTATTATAAAATATACCCTAAGGAAAAAGTCTCTTAAGTGCTTCGCGCCACCTCGTTTCCCCCTTGCTTGTGCGTGTTTAGATAAAAAGAGCTAATCGAGGGTTTGCCAACCAAAGTATTATCTAAGTATCATATATATTTTCTTGGTTTCATTTGATTAAACCCTCTTGAACGTTTTGGTGTTCCATCAACGTTCTAAATTCATCGAAGGCGTTCACTTCACGTGATCGTTTTCATTCCTTGAGGCTTCTTTAATCAAGAGATTTGATTAAGGAGGAGATTTGTAGATTTTTGTCTACCTAATACAATCACAAAATCCAAAAAAAAGTAAAAACAATCAAAAACCAAAAAAAAATTGGAAAAATTAAAAACACCAAAAAGAATCTTCTTTGCTCATCCCCACGTTGTACGTGACGTTTATGCAAACTCGCAACCAAGATAGACGTGCACGTAAACGAAGAAACCGAAAGGAAACCACACCTAATCTTTCTAGTGAGGAGTCTCCTATTGACGAACCCATCGTAGAACAAGAAGCTCCCATGGGTAATCGTACTATGATGGAGTTGCTTCAAGCACCCACCGAGGGTTATGGAGAAGCGATTGTGATTCCCGCTATCCTTGCGGAGAATTTTGAGGTTAAGACGGGTTTGTTGTCCATGATTCAAAACAACAAGTTTCGTGGTGACGAAAAGGACAACCCTCATAACCACATTCGCCAATTCAATCGTCTTACCGCCACTTGCAAGTTTAAGGACGTCTCTAACGACTCGATTAAGATGATGCTTTTTCCATATTCCTTAGCGGGGCCCGCTAAAATTTGGTTAGAGAAAGAGCCACCCAATTCTATATTGACGTGGAAGGATCTCGTTTCAAAGTTCGTGAACCAATTTTTTCTGCCCTCTAAGACTACGCATTTGAAAAACGAGATTTCAAAGTTTTCACAAGAGTATAATGAGAGTTTTTCGACGGCTTGGAATAGGTTTAAGGAAATGTTGCACGAATGTCCTCATCATGGTTTTTCCGACTTGCATCAAATTGACACGTTTTACAATGGTTTAAATGATCATGAAAGGGATTATCTTAATGCCACCGCGGGTGGTAATTTTTTGTGTAAAACGGTCGAGGAAGCGTTGTTGATCAGTGAGAATAGGTCTAAGGTCTATAGTCCTCGTAGCACGTCGAGTGTTCGTAAGACATCGTCTTCACCTTCGCCTTCATTGTCACAAACCATTGATGCTTGCCAAATCGAGGATAATTTAGAAAATAAGATTTTTGATAAGCTTAAGGGATTGATAATTGAGTTTAAAGTTGGTGAACAACCACCACCCGCTACGGCTAAAGCGGTTGAGGTTTCTTGTATGTATTGTGGTGGAGCTCACGATTACTCCGAGTGCATTACCAACGGTGGTAACACTTCGAGTGCCTACGCGACCGCGTGAACTTATAACCAACACGGTCAAGTTACCCGCACTAATCAATTGACTCCACCGGGTTTTCCACCAAATTAAAATGCTAACAATCATCGAAACAATCAAGTTGGTTATCAAGGAAATCAAAGGAACAATTATAAGGGAAACAACTATAGGAATCAAGGGGGTAGTAGTCAATTGCAAAATCAAAACCAAAACCGTAATTTTCAAAACCCAAGTCAAGGTCTTCAAAATGCTTACACTAAAGAGCTTCCAAATGACTTTTTGAATTACGCTACGGAAAATGATAAGATTTTGGAAAACATTCAAGAACAATTGACTAGTCAAGCTAGGGAAACGGCTAAAAACGCAAAGGAGTTAGCTAATTTTGCTAAGGAAAATGCCAATATGAAAAATGAGTTGAAAAACGATTTTGCTAATCAAATTAGAGGGCAAAACAATAAAATTGAGCAAAGTCATTCTAGGCTTGAACAAAGGATAGACCAAAAAGCCGCTAGTCAAGATGTTAAGCTAAATGCTATTTTGGAAGCAGTCATGGGGAACAAAGCCTCTACTTCGGGTAGTCTACCTAGTAACACCATATCAAAACCGAAGGGAGAGATGAAAGTGATTACCACACGAAGTGGTAAGACACTTAAGGAACCAATTCCTCAACCAATTGCTCCTACGGAGGATGCAATTGAGGAAGAACCCGAGGTTATGGTCGAAAAGGAGCATATCTCAAGCCCACGAAGTACCGCTCATGCCACACCTACGGTTGACCCATTACCAACATTAGAACCCGAGATTCCAAAGGCTATGCCTATGTCCCAACCCACACCACCCTTACCTTACCCATCGAGACTTAGAAAGGAGAAACGTCAAGAGCGCGACAATTACCAATTTGAACTTTTTATGAAAATGTTTCGTGATTTGCATTTCAATATAAGTTTTGCTGACGCTTTCGTCATGATGCCTCGATTTGCCGCTAACTTCAAGAGTATATTGAACAACAAGGAGAAATTGCAACAATTGTCTAGTTGTTCATCGGTTTATCTTAACCGCATACCTCAAAAAGTCAGTGATCCCGGTAAATTCTTGATTCCTTGTGCAATTCAAGATATGGAAGAATGCTATGCCTTGGCCGATCTTGGTGCTAGTATTAACTTGATGACACTTGCAATCTTCAAGTCGCTCAATCTTCCTAATCTTACTCCTTCACTAATGTCTATCGAGTTAGCTGATCATTCCATGATTCCCACATGTGGATTGGCGGAAGACGTTTTTGTGAAAGTGAGAAAGTTCTATTATCCGGACGACTTTATCGTTGTCGATATTCCCACGGATCCTCAAGTTCCCCTCATTTTAGGTCGTTCGTTTTTATATACGTCTATGGCTTTAATTGATGTGCATGCTAGAAATATCACCTTACGTTTCAACGACGAGGAACTTGTTATAAACGCAACTCAAAATTCTCAACTTTCTCATGTTTATTCCGTTTCTACCATAAACCTGGTTGATATGATAGACGTTTTTTGAGAGGAAATTTCACAAGAAGTTCTAGGTTTTGGTGATGTTGAAGATAGTGGCAATCCCACTATGTAAGATCCCATTCTTGATAACTCGACACCAACCTTCACTACATTTGAAGGTGGTGGTTTTACGTTGGAAGAATTCGATGTTCCACGTACTTGTAATGAAGACCTCGACAATGATGAGGACTTCTCGATTATCAAGGATTTTCTTAACAATTTCCCATTTCCTCCACCCGAGGAGGTTATGAGTATCGAGCCCAAATCTTCAATTGAGGAACCACCAATCCTCGAGTTGAAATATTTACCTCCTCATCTTGAATATGTATTTTTGGAGGAGGACGATAAGTTGCCGGTTATTATTGCGAAGGATCTTTCGAATGATGAAAAAACCGGACTTGTCGATGTTCTAAAGGATCACAAAGGGGCAATTGTGTGGAAGTTATCCGACATTAAGGGGACTGATCCCAAATTTTGTACCCACAAAGTCTTAATGGAGGAGGATTACAAACCCGCAATCCAATGTCAAAGGAGGGTGAACCCCAAAATTCACGACGTCATCAAAAAGGAAGTCCTAAAACTCCTTGACGCGGGAATGATTTACCCTATTTCTGATAGCCCTTGGGTGAGTCCTATTCATTGTGTCCCTAAAAAGGGAGGAATGACCGTTGTGCCAAATGATGCCAACGAGTTAATTCCAACTAGACTCGTGACCGGATGGAGAGTATGCATTGCCACTCGAAAATACCATTTTCCCTTGCCCTTCATGGACCAAATGTTGGAGCGTCTTGCGGGAAACGATTTTTATTGCTTTTTAGATGGTTTTTCCGGTTACTTCCAAATCCCCATCGATCCTCGTGATCAAGAAAAAACTACGTTTACGTGTCCATATGGAACGTTTGCCTATCATAGAATGCCATTCAGACTTTGCAATGCACCAGGAACCTTTCAAAGGTGCATGATGGCTATTTTTCATGATATGATCGAGAAGACGATGGAAGTCTTCATGGATGACTTTTCCGTGTTTGGTAGTTCGTTCACTTCATGTTTATCAAATCTTGAGGGAATGTTAAAGCGTTGTGAGGAAACCAACCTTGTGCTTAATTGGGAAAAATGTCATTTTATGGTTAAAAGTAGAATCGTCTTAAGGCACAAGGTTTCGAAAGCGGGGATTGAGGTAGATCAAGCTAAGGTAGACATCATCGCCAAATTACCTCATCCCAAAACCGTCAAGGGAGTTAGGAGTTTCCTAGGCCACGCGGGCTTTTATCGTCGATTCATCAAGGATTTTTTGAAGATTTCTCGACCTATTACACATCTCCTCGGAAAAGATGCATGTTTTGTCTTTGACGAAGATTGTGTACGAGCCTTTGAAATCCTTAAGAGGAAACTTACCGAAGCTCCTATTCTTGTTGCTCCCAATTGGAACCTCCCCTTTGAGCTCATGTGTGATGCTAGTGACTACGCTATTGGGGCCGTATTTAGGCAACGTCATGAAAAACACTACTTGCCTATTCACTATGCTAGCAAGACGATGACCGAGGCTCAACTAAAATACACTACAACGGAAAAGGAGTTCCTTGCCGTGGTGTATGCATTTGAGAAATTCCGACCTTATCTCGTCTTGACTAAATGCATAGTGTATACGGATCATTCGGCGATCAAGTATCTTATGGCTAAACAAGATGCAAAGCCGAGATTACTTCGTTGGATTCTCCTCCTTCAAGAATTTGATCATAAAATCGTTGACAAAAAAGGAGCCGAGAATCTAGCGGCCGATCATCTTTCTCATTTGGAAGATCCTCACCAAAGTGTTTACGAGCCCAAGGAAATCACCGAAACATTTCCGCTCGAGACACTTGGTGTAGTGAATTCTAGGCTTGATTCTTCTACCCCATGGTTTACGGACATCGCAAATTACCATGCGGGGAACTTCATCATTAAGGGTATGACGACTCAAGAAAAACGAAAATTCTTTCGTGATGTCAACTTCTATTTTTGGAACGACCCTTACTTGTTTTGAACTTGTGAGGATCAAATCATTCGACGTTGTGTCTTTGGTACCGAGGCTTCTAACATCCTTAGAGCTTGTCACGAGGGACCCACGGGTGGTCACCACGGTGCTAATCTCACGGCTAAGAAGGTTTTTAATGCCGGTTTCTTTTGGCCTACTATTTACCGAGATGCACATGCACTTGTGAAGTCATGCGACTCATGCCAACGACAAGGAAAAGCCTCACAAAACAATGAAATGCCACAAAATATCATCCAAGTGTATGAGATCTTTGACATTTGGGGCATTGACTTTATGGGGGCCGTTCTCATCATCTCGTGGTAATAAGTACATCCTTGTCGCTGTTGACTACCTATCTAATTGGGTGGAAGCTAAGGCTTTGACCACCAATGATTCTCGTGTGGTAGTCAAGTTTTTGAAAAGCTTGTTTCTCGGTTTGGAACCCGTCGGCCGATCATAAGCGATCGTGGAACCCATTTTTGTAACGACCAATTCGAAAGGGTCCTAATGAAATATGGGGTTACACATAGTCTTTCTACGGCTTATCACCCACAAACGAGTGGGCAAGTCGAGGTTTCAAACCGAGCTTTGAAGAGGATCTTGGAGAGATCTGTTGGGAATAAATCTATGCTTACTTGTTCCCCCTGCTAGTTGATTATTCATACCCCTGCTAGAGTAAGTTCCCCCTGCTAAATAACAAAGGCAGGGGGATCCGTTCCCCTGCTGGAGTCAAAGGCCCTGCCGTCAAGATAAACATGGAATAGATTTTTACGCGTTTCAGTTATTATTCCTTAATACTTTCCATAGTTTGTTAGTAGTGATCTTGTGCGTGGGTCCTTGTATCTATAAAAGGACTCACTAGGTTAGCATGCAAAGTGTGTCTTTCTCATTTCGTTTTTCATTATTATTACTTTAAGGTTTTGTAAACCCTAATACCACTTTGGGTATTCGTATATCTTTGATATATTAAAGTTCAACATTTGAATCTCATTTGTTCTTGTGCTAAACATTACATTCCGCATCTGGTTTAGTTACTTTGCTTTGCAAAGTTTCTCTAGTGTTAGATTGAATTCTTTCTCTCTATCACAACCCTTAAACAAGCTATTAAGGTTTAAGATCTGACTTTGGGATCAACAAGTGGTATCAGAGCTTGTTGAGAAACTTTGTCTAAATCAAGAACAAAATCCTCATAGCAAAACATGTCTTCAGACTCATCCACAAACAGCAACAACCACAATAACCTCAAGTTACCCATGTTGGATCCTGAAAACTTTGAATTATGGGAATTCAGAATCCAACAATACCTGAAAATGGAACACTATGTTCTCTGGGAGATCATAGAGTTTGGTGATCAATTCAACAAAATGGTGGCAGTTGAAGAAGGCAAGGATGAAGGTGAAAGTTCCAAAGGTAAGGACAAGAAGAAATCTGCTGCTCTATGTGATAAGGAAATACTGGCTAGAAGGCATGATGTCAGGGCTCACAGCTCATTGCTGTTGGCCCTACCTGATAGACATCAACTCAGATTCAGGAAATACAAAACAGCTAAGGAACTATGGGAAGCCATAGGCACAACCTTTGGAGGAAATGAAGCCACAAAGAAGAAGAAGAAGAACCAAATGCTGGATGATTTTGCTTCTTTCAAAGCAATTGGTGATGAATCAATTGGAGCTATCTACAATAGGCTTCAAGACATGGTGGCCCACTTGGAATTCTTTGATATTGAGGTAACAAGAGAGCAGGTGAATACCAGGTTTCTTAACAGTCTCCAGAAAGAATGGTTTGTCTATAAGGCAATCTGGCAGAATAAGGATGACTTGGACAACAAGAATATTGATGATATATACAATAACTTAAAAGTTTTTGAACCTATTGTCAATGAAATGAAGTCAAAAGGGACAATTCCCACCAACTCAAGTGGAGTCGTTGATTCCCCTGCTAACATGGCATTCATATCACAAAGCAGTGGAATCTCCAAGAACAGTGGAATAGAAGTAGCCCCTGCTACTTATTCCCCTGTTACCAGGTCTGGACCTTCCTATGATGAAGAAAGACCAGCTACATTCAACCTTGATACTGCATGTGCCTTCATAGCATCTCAAGGGCCACAAGGATCTACAGTGTTACATGAAGATCTGAGTCAAATCAGTAAGCAAGCACTAGAAGAATTGGATATCAAGTGGAATATGGCTTTGCTAAGCATGAGAGCCAACAGGTTCCACAAGAAGTATGGGAAGAAGATCACAATCAATCCATCTGATGTGGCTGGGTTTGATAAAGCAAAAGTTGAATGTTACAATTGTGGCAAGATGGGTCATTTTGCCAGGGAATGCAGAGGACCTAAGTCTGGAAATAGCCATAGAAATGATGAGGATTCTGGTGCTAAAGCCATGGTAGCAATGCAGGGGATAGATGGAGCTAATGGATGGGACTGGAGTGCTATGACAGAAAGTGTGGAAAGAAATCAAGCTTTGATGGCTGAGGAAAAGGAAGAAGACTTTGCACTTATGGCCATGTCAAGTTCCAGCTCTGACAATGAGGTATATGATGACTCATACTGTACTAAAGCTTGTAGGAAAAATACTGAATCTTTAAATGACCAAATCAGAAAGGTAAAAGCTGACTATACCAATTGTGATAATGATCTTGATAATTACAAACGTGCTTTAGAACAACTAGAGTCCACCATAAGAGAGTATAGGCAAAGAGAAAGTGAGTATAGGGATCACATTGTGATTCTAGAAAGAGATGCCAAGGAGAATAACCAATCTATAAATGTTTTAACTGCTGAACTTGAAATTTTTAAAGCTAACCAAAAGATAGATGAGGAAACTGTTGAAAAATTTGGAAAAGCTTCAAAAGATTTAACCAAGGCATTTGAAATTGGTCAATCTCCTAAGGACAAAACAGGGTTTGGAATTAAGAATATGAATGCTACTATACCACCACCCCCTGCTAACATCCATGCTGCCTATCCTAGAAAAGACTTGTCATGGACTGGTCTCCCTTGTTTTGAAAAACAGGATGACATTGAGTTTGACTTGAGTGCTTATATACCTAATAACCTTGATACAGAAGAGTCTCTAGTTAAAACTAGTGTCATTAGGGACGTTAAACAGGAACAGGTTGGTTTAAAGCAAATTGACAACCCTGTTAGATTTTCAAAAGAAGGATTTTCTAGCAGCAATCCAAACTCTAAGAGCATCTCTTCCAAATCTAAGGCTAGGCCACAGTCTCCTAAACCTACCATTAAATATGCTGGTATGTACAGGAATGTCAGAGGTAATCAAAGAAATTGGAATGACCAAAAGTTTCATCAATTAGGAAAAGACTTTGTGATCAACACCAAGCCCTGCTTCACATGTGGCAGTTTTGAACACACTTATCAAGAGTGTAAGGCACCAATGGAGATGGTGGCTGCAAATCCCTTAAAGGATATGCAACCTAAATCCATTCTTCTAAATGCAGGGGCAAAATCCTTTTCCCCTGCCAAGTATGTTGCCCCTGCCTTGAGAAATAGAGTAGCTGAGAAATATGTTGCTCCAGCCCTTAGAAAGGAAAATGATGTTCACCCAAAGCCCAACACTTCTGTGACCACCCCAACACCTTATACTGCATATAGATCTGGCCCTAGACCTTACCAACACATGAACAGAGGCCAAAACAAAAGGTGGGTTCCCTCTGCTAAGCATGGGGTATCCCCTGCTAGAAAAGGTGTACATTCTAGGAACATTGGAAGATGGGGAAAAGCTATGAAAGCCTCAGCTCGTTGGGTTTGGGCACCCAAAAGGGGTACTCAATCTAATGGTGTATCTCTAGTTTTCGATAAGCCATCCTACATTGATACACGAGGTAGATCCAAGTCTGTAATGGCTTGGGTCCCCAAGAAAAACTAATTTGTTTTTCCTTTTGCAGGTGACAAAGAAGACAAGGGATGATAGAGCATATTGGGATAGTGGATGCTCAAGAAGTATGACTGGACACAAAGCTTACTTGTCTAACTTTGTACCCCTGCATGACAATGATGGTGTTTCTTTTGGAGATGGGCATGGAACTATAACTGGAAAAGGAACTATTGTCACAAATGGGATGACTTTTGACAATGTGTATTTGGTGAAAGAACTCAAGTATAATCTCTTCAGTGTCACAGATGACTGATAACAAGAATTTTGTCTTGTTTACTGACACTGAATGCTTGGTATTAGGAAAGGAGTTTGTCTTGCCAAAAGACACTCCAATTGTTCTCAGAACACCAAGACAGAAGAACATGTACACAATTGATCTCAAGGACATCTCTCTCCAAGACAATGAAACATGTTTCATTGCCAAAGCTTCAGCAGATGAATGTAAGAAATGGCATAGAAGACTTGGTCATCTTAATTTCAAGAACATGAACAAACTAGTAAAGCATAATCTGGTTCATGGTCTTCCTTCCAAGTCTTTTGCCACTGAACTTACTTGTGCAGCATGTCTGAAAGGGAAGCAACACAGAGCATCTTGCAAGTCAAAAACAAGTATGTCCACCACCAAGCCATTGGAACTACTACATATGGACCTTTTTGGTCCTACTTCTGTGGCAAGTATAATGAAGAAATGGTACTGCTTAGTGATTACTGACGATTTTTCAAGATTTACATGGACATTCTTTCTATTTGAAAAGAGTGACACTGCTGATGTACTCATTGGGTTCATCAATCAAATTGAACTGTCAAAAAGCATGAAGGTAGTTACCATAAGATCAGACAATGGTGGTGAGTTCAGAAATCAGAAGCTGGATTCTTTCTGCATAAACAAAGGCATCAAGAGGCAATTTAGCATTGCTAGAACACCTCAACAGAATGGAGTGGCAGAAAGAAGGAATAGGACACTCATTGAAGCTGCAAGAACTATGCTGTCTGATTCCAAACTTCTAGTTATCTTTTGGGCTGAAGCTGTATCCACTGCTTGCTATGTGCAAAACAGGGCCTTGGTTGTCAAGGCACACAACAAGACCCCTTATCAGCTGTTTAATGGAAGACCTCCCTTAATTGACTTTTTCAGACCTTTTGGGTGTCATGTTATCATCTTGAACACCATTGACAATCTTGGTAAGTTTAGTGAAAAGGGTGATGATGGATACTTTGTGGGTTATTCCTTAAACATCAAGGGATATAGGGTCTTCAACAAGAAGACAAGCAAAGTCACAGAAAATCTTCATGTGAATTTTCTTGAAGACAAACCTGAAGATGTTCAAACAGGTCCGGACTGGTTCTTTGATATAGATGTACTTTCCAAGTCCATGAATTATGTACCTGTTGTCTTGCAGAACACTAACATTTCAGGTACTCAAGACACAATTGATGCTGAGAAGTCACCTCTGAGGTACATGAATGTACCCTCATTGTTTCCTAGTGAAGCTGATAAACAAGAAGAAAATTCTGCTTCAGGAAAAGAACAGCCAATCTCATCCCCTGCTATGTCTGAAGGCAGTGGAATGGCTGAAAGCAGTGGAATCCTGGATTCCCCTGCTAGAGGAATTGATTCCTCTTTCACAAAAGATCATGAGACTACTGATGCAGAAAGAGAATCCCCACTCATCTCATCATCTACACCCATAAATGATGGTCCTATCATATCCAGCAGTGGAAGCAGAATCATCAGGAGTGGAGGTCCTAGTTATTCAGAGCTTCATTCTGCTCACAAGCACCCATCTTTAGGTCATGCTGTCTCATTTGGAAGTTCCTTTGAGGACTTCTTTCCTAATCAAAATAGCCCCATCAATTCTGATTTGGAAGAAGATGAGACAGAAGTCATCATGCAGCCTACCTATAGAATCAATAAGGATCATCCTATCTCTCAGATCATTGGTGATCCTGAAGCTCCCAGACATACAAGGTATACAGCAAAGGAGCACAGCTTCATTGCTAACATCACTATGAAGTTCAATCATGACAACATGCAATGTTGTCTGTTTACTGCATTTTTGTCACAAGAAGAGCCAAAGAAGATTTTTCAGGCTTTAAATGACCCAAGCTGGGTTGAAGCTATGCAAGAGGAGCTCTTACAATTCGACATACAAGAGGTTTGGATTCTGGTTGATTGTCCCAAATGGGCAAGGCCTATTGGGACCAAGTGGGTACTAAGGAACAAAAAGGATGAAAGGGGAATAGTTGTCAGGAACAAAGCAAGGTTAGTAGCACAAGGGTATACTCAGGAAGAAGGGATTGATTATGAAGAGGTGTTTGCTCCAGTAGCAAGGATTGAAGCTATCAGATTATTTCTTGCTTGTGCCTCATTCATGGACTTCACTGTTTTCCAGATGGATGTGAAAAGTGCCTTCTTATATGGCACCATTGATGAAGAAGTCTATGTCATGCAACCACCAGGGTTTGAAGATCCAGAACATCCTGACAAAGTATACAAGGTGAAAAAGGCCATGTATGGCCTTCACCAAGCTCCCAGAGCCTGGTATGGTACTCTTTCCAAATATCTCCTAGACAATGGATTCAGCAGGGGCAAGATTGATCAGACCCTGTTTACCAAGAAACAAAAGGGTGACCTTCTGCTAGTACAAGTCTATGTGGATGACATCATTTTTGGATCAACCAACTCCATGCTTAGCAAAGAGTTTGCCAAATTGATGCAGGATAAATTTCAAATGAGTGCTATGGGAGAACTAAACTTCTTTTTGGGGTTACAAGTTCAGCAGCGGAAAGATGGGATATTTATCTCACAAGACAAATATGTAGCTGAGATTGTAAAGAAGTTTGGCATGTCTGATGGGAAGAAGGTGTCCACTCCCATGGACAAGGATCATCCATGGGGTAAGGATGGTCCTGGAAAGCCTATAGATGTCAGGAATTACAGGTCTATGATTAGGTCTCTTATGTATCTTACTGCTTCAAGACCTGACATCATGGTTGCAGTCTGCTTATGTGCAAGATACCAGGTGTCACCAACAGAGTGTCACTTATTTGCTGTGAAAAGGATTTTTAGGTATCTAAAATGTCATCCCACCTTAGGACTCTGGTATCCAAAGGAGTCACCATTTGAGCTGATAGCTTATTCAGATAGTGATTATGCTGGTGACAACAATGATAGGAAGTCTACAACAGGGGGATGCCAATTTTTGGGGAGCAGGCTTATATCTTGGCAATGTAAGAAGCAGACTATCATGGCAACGTCCACAACTGAAGCTGAGTATGTAGCAGCTGCTGCATGCTGTGGTCAAGTTCTTTGGGTACAAAATCAATTGCTTGATTATGGGTACAACTTTCTTACAACCAAGATATTTATTGACAACAACAGCACTATTTGCATCATAAAGAACCCTGTTTTTCATAGCAAAACCAAGCACATTGAAATTAGACATCACTTTATCAGAGATTGTTTTGAAAAAGGACTGATTGTCCCTGAGAAAATTGATACAGAACTTAATGTTTCTGATCTTTTAACAAAAGCTTTTGAGGTAGGGAGGTTTCAGTATCTGGTTGCAGGTATTGGAATGGTTACTCCTTAAAATCTGATGTCTATTTTTGTCATGTGTAATCAGGGTTACTTCACTGCTGTTGTTGTATAATTGTTAGTCAATTTTACCATTTCTTTCATTCCACTGCTTTTTAACACTGATTCCCCTGCCTGGGGTTCATTCCCCTGCCAAGAGAATTTTTCTCTTAAGCTGGGTGTGTTCTTTTTACAAAAGTGGTTTTATGTGGTTTTAGACTAACAATGCAGAGGTTCATATGGTGCATACTATTCTCCTTGGTGGATCAGGTATATACTCTATGTTTCAGGGGAGGTTAGGTCAAACCTTTAGGATTCAGGGTATTCTTAGGATACTCATATATGATTCTAGATCATATCCATTGGTGAGTGGGGGTTCAGGGTAATGATGACTTGCTGCACAGCTTGTCTGAACTCTGAAACCTTGAGGCACTGTAGTGTGTGTTTACATTTCTTTATTCAAGCAGCTTGCTGTTCAAAATACAGATGTGTGGCACACATTGCCAAGACTAACTGACCATAGGTAAGGGACAAGGTTGGGATGGTGACTGTGGTATGCATGATTTCTTGGGATTACCTGGTGTAGGGGGACTTATGTATTAACTTTTTGTATTGGGACAATTGCTGAATAGAGGACTCTTGAGTTTCTATGTATCTATCTTGTGTATACAAGTGTGTGCATTAGAGCGGAGCTAGTTAGCATTAGTCTCTTCATGACTAGTTTAATACCCCTAGGAAAGTTTCCCCTGCTTTTATCTTTTATTCCCCTGCCTTCACAACATTCCCCTGTTTGACCATTGACCGACAATACCGTTACCCTGTTCATAGCCGTTGGGCCTGCTTGCTTCAATTTTGGTTAGGGAATATTTTATTCTTTTTAAAAGATATTTAAGGCGCTTTCTTCGTTGATTGGTAATCTTTTCCTTCTATTTCAAATATATTAATTTTTTATCAAGATTTATCCTTGATATTTTTGCAATTTGAAAATTTTGGTCCAATCACAGCCCTTCAATTTGTCTATATAAACTTAATTCCCTTTACCAGCAGGTCCACAAATCTCTCTCGACCTAATCCCACTTACCTCCCATTTCTATAAACCTCTAAACTATTTTCCAAATTCATCATGACCCTTAAAATTGCTCCTAATCATAACCAAATTGCTTTGCTTCATGATGAACCAGCCGAGTTTGCTGAGGCTGTGGCCTTTCTAAAGTCTTCGTACTTCAGAGTGGCCCTTCTCATCAATCCTCGCATTTATACCTCACACATTCAACAGTTCTGGTCTAAAGCCATGACCAAAATAGTGAATGGAGAGGTCATAATTCAAAGCACAGTTGATGGTCATTCCAAGGTAATCACACTTGCCTCCATCAGGGAGAATCTCCTCCTTGATGATGAGGATGGAATAACCAACTTTTCTGAGGCTGAAATTTTTGAAGGTCTTGATAAATTGGGGTATAAACTTTCTGAAAATCAAAAATTAAAGTTTGCTAAAGGCCAGTTTGCCCCTCATTGGAAATTTTTGATTCATACTATTATGCAATGTTTGTCACCCAAAACCACTGCTTTTAATGAAGTTGGTAGTGAGATAGCTTCTGCCCTGATCTGCTTTGCAACAGGAAGGAAGTATTGTTTTTCTCAAATGATTTTTAAAGGCATGGTTAAAAATGTTTCAAGCACCTCAAAGTTTTGTATGTATCCAAGGTTTATAGAAGTTTTGCTGAATATGAGTGATCATGGTCCCATTACACACAGAAACTATTTTTCAGCAACCAAACACACAACCAAACTTTTCACCACATTACTTGCACCATCACCTTTGTTCTCTGGCAGAAACATTCCATTCACTTCAATTATGCTGAACCAAATCAGACGGGAAGAAGCCAAAAATCAAACAGCCATAAATCAACATGCTGAATCCCCTGCCAAGAACCTACCACCTGCTGATCCACAACAAGAAAGGCGTTCAAAATCCAGGTTTGCCAGGTCTCCCTTGCCTGGTGAATCTTCACAAGCAGCAGAGAGGAGAGTCTCCAAGAGTTTGGAGCAACCTGGGGGTTTGGCTGCCACTACTGTCTCATCCTCAAGGGGTAAGCAGGATAGTGACACCATCAATAAGTCCTCTCCCCCACTCCATGATATCCAACAAGGGGAGAAATTCCCTTCTAGGATTGAGAGCAGTATGAAACCTTTGACAAATCTGGAATTGACGAAAATGTGCATGAGTCTGAAAAGGCAGAATGCACAACTAGTACAAGATGTCAAAAAGCAAGGTCTGGTTATCTCTCACCTGGAAACCAGACTTGCTACTCTTGAGGGGAGGAGAAAGCCCAGACTGATTCTTTCCACAGATGAGGATGCTTCCAAAGGGGAGGAAATTCCAACCAAAGAAGGATCTACTGAGTATTATTCATATCCTGGTGGGGAGCATGGAAAGATAACAAGTGCTAAGGAAGGAATGGAGAGAGAAAGTGCTGATAAGGGAAGTGACAAGGGGAGTGCAACCAAAGATATTGCTCAAACATTGCTCACCATGGGCAATCAAGAAGAAGCCCCTGCTTCAAAAGTTTCCCCTGCCATTGCTGATCCCACTGCTGTAAGTTTATCCCCTGCTAAGAACATTACTCAAAAATTTGTTAGGAAGAACAGAAAGCAACCAGCTCAGAAGGGGATAACAATCAAAGAACCTACATCTAAAGCAAAACCAGCACCAGCAGTGGATCCTAAAGACAAAGGAAAAGGAATCATGGTGCAACAGCCCAAGAGAAAATACAAGCATCTGACTCCTGAACAGCAGAAGATCCAAGAAGCTCATGATGCACAAGTAGCCCTCAGGCTACAACAAGAGGAAATGGATATGCAGGATCAAAGGATGGAGAAGATGAGGCCCAAAGATATGCTAAAACAGGTTGAGATTATGCATAGGGAACTAGATGATAGGGTACCTCATGTTGAAGAGTTTCTTGATCAATGGGAGAAGGAGTTGAAAAATGCTCCTTTGGAAGACAGGTATGAGTTGACTTGCCTTGTTTACAAATATCAAACTGAATATCTGGAAAGAAGGGCAATGCAAATTCAGAGTGAGAAGTATAGAACGTCAGAGAAAGGGCAACTTGATCACTACAAAGTTCTGCTGAAAAGGCATAGAAAGTGGAAGGATGGTGACTTCAGAGATATGAGCTTTGAAGCCATAAAGAGAGCAGTCAGACCAGTTCTAAAGTTGTATGATGTGGAGGATTGGATGACTATCAACACTCCTGAGGAAGCTGAGTATCTTAGGAGACAAAGTGAAGTGCTACAGAAAGCTAGAGCAACAAAGAAAAGAAAAGCTGGAGAGACTACACAAGCAGGTGCATCATCCCAAACAGGGGCATCGCACCAAGCAGGTGAAAGTTTTCCAGAAGTACTTGAGAAGTCTGTACTTAATGCACAAAGAGCAGCAAAGAGACTCAAGAGAATGGAGCAAGTGGGCATAATCACTAAAGAGTCTCAAGGGCCATCAAATGATAAAATTGATAAACAACTGATTTTGCAGGAAAATGATGAAATCTCACCTAGTGAACTTGGAAAGAAGTTTGCTATTATAGAGTACGCTGTTTATGAACACAAAGGGAGAACTTGGTGGAAGCTTACAAGAGCTGACAATACAGCACAGACATTTCTAAGCCTAGATGTCATGTTTCAAATTTTGGATAGTGAAGACTTAGAAGATCTGTGGAAAATATTGAAGAAAACGTTTGCTGCAAAACGTCCTACCATGGATGGTGTGGAGAAGGATTGGGTAATCTGGGAGTGCATGCATCGAATGTATGAACATGAATTATTTGATCCTCTATTTGATGCAGTGAATAAAGGAGATTTGGTGTATTGGAAGCTATTTACAAATTCTGGGGTTTATGAGGTAGTAATGGAAGGTGTGAGTGTTTATCTACTCAATCATAGGTATTATCCCTTCTCTCATGAAACCTTGAAGAAGTTAGCACAGGCTAAGTTAATTGTTGATGCCAAAAAGCCTGTTGCTTATGATCTGGTAAGAATGGTTCATAGTCAGATTTGGCCAGAGAGTTTGTAAGCATCCTCATCAACTAGCATTTATTCAGAAACTTGTCTTTTAGGGGAAAGCACAAGTTTAGGGGAGGATTGTTGGAAATAAATCTATGCTTACTTGTTCCCCCTGCTAGTTGATTATTCATACCCCTGCTAGAGTAAGTTCCCCCTGCTAAATAACAAAGGCAGGGGGATCCGTTCCCCTGCTGGAGTCAAAGGCCCTGCCGTCAAGATAAACATGGAATAGATTTTTACGCGTTTCAGTTATTATTCCTTAATACTTTCCATAGTTTGTTAGTAGTGATCTTGTGCGTGGGTCCTTGTATCTGTAAAAGGACTCACTAGGTTAGCATGCAAAGTGTGTCTTTCTCATTTCGTTTTTCATTATTATTACTTTAAGGTTTTGTAAACCCTAATACCACTTTGGGTATTCGTATATCTTTGATATATTAAAGTTCAACATTTGAATCTCATTTGTTCTTGTGCTAAACATTACATTCCGCATCTTGTTTAGTTACTTTGCTTTGCAAAGTTTCTCTAGTGTTAGATTGAATTATTTCTCTCTATCACAACCCTTAAACAAGCTATTAAGGTTTAAGATCTGACTTTGGGATCAACAAGATCTATTGGGGAAAACCGACAATCTTGGTCAGATAAGTTGGACGATGCTTTATGGGCCTTTAGGACCGCTCATAAGACACCCATTGGGTGCACTCCCTATAAGCTTGTGTATGGGAAGAATTGTTGTTAGCCTCAAAATATTGAGTCAAACAAGAATGTTCGGTCATAGGTTTCTATTGTATTATTTATTAGAACGTTGTAATAAGTAGTTATTTAGTCGTGATTCACGGGCTTGGATTTAAACTAATTAAAGTCCAAAATACAAGCCCGGCCCAATATATAGTCCATTAAAGCCCGCATGTGGGTGGACTATATATACTACCCTCCTAGCATGTTAGGAGGGTGGTTGGTTCATTTGTATTCTCATTCCTTAATCTAACATTCACCTAGTACCAACCATTTTCTATCTACTTTCTCTCACTACTTTCTCTCTCTAGAAGTCTTCTCATTTCTACCTTTCTTTCTTAATAATTCGTATTATATCATTCATATATCAGGGACAACATTTGGTATCAATCGCCAAGGGGTAGATTTGTTATTGGTTGTTCTTCTTATATTTGATTCGTGTGATTTCTTCCATAAATCAACTCGAATTCAAATTTTTTTGTGGTTTTCGTGTTCTTTATCTTGCTACAAATCATCTATATACTTGTTGTAGAGATTTGGTTGTTTTGGTTTGGTAAAAATCACGAATTTGTTGCCTAAAAGTTGCTAACTTGTTGCCTAAAAGTTGCCAAAAATCGTTGCCTAAAAAGTTGGAAGAAAAAGTACTATCATTGCGACAGCTTGAATTTCGGAAAAGGAAAGCACGGTTTCGATCGCAATAACCCTAGGGTTTTACTTTGCGATCAGTATTGCGATAGCCCCTTATTCCGATCTGAACATTCCGATCGTTATTGCGATCTGGATTGCGACGGATTTAAGGCAATCTTGAAACGTTACTCTGCCCACATTGCGACAGCCACATTCCGATCTGGGATTCCGATCTGGCATTCCGATCTGGGATTTCGATAGGTACACATTCATTGCGATCTAAAGGACATTCCGATCTGAACATTTCGACAGTGCATTGCGATCTAAAGGACATTCCGATGGGCATTCCGATGACACATTCCGATGGACATTCCGATGACATGTTTAGCCAAATTTTTGTTTGAGTATTTTTTAGACTTAGCCACCATCTAGACTAGTTTCGGAACGTAGTTTACACGAAGATTAAAAAAAAAAAAAAAAAAAAAAAGAGTTAAAAAATTTAGGTCAAGTAAAATCAAATTTTTTCCATACTAGTTTTAGGACATTTCTAGCTCAATTTCAAAATTTGGTGATTACAAATTTTTGGACTACCGTTTTTGTCGGACTGGAGAATTTATTGTCGGCCTGGAGAAAAATTGCAATTTTCGGAATTTAAACCACAACAACAATCACAACAAATCTACTTAAGATCCATATTCACTTCATCATTTCAGAGAATTTTGGGATGGATTCTACTGCAGAATATCGTGTGACGAACAACAACATCATGGTCGCGGGTAATAAAGAGAGACCACCAATGCTTGTGGCTGGTCGATATGCTCAATGGCAATCACGCTTTCTTCGCTATCTTGATACAAGACCTAATGGTGATGCCTTGAGACAATGTATTAACCATGGCCCATATGTCTTTTCTGAAATTGATGTTCCTTATACACCAGCCACAGACACATGTCCAGAAGTACCTGCAACAAAGAAAAAGGAAACTTTATCTGACCTTACACCCGAGAAACGTGCTTGGCATGATGCAGAAAAAGAAGCGATCTATATGATCCTAAGTGGAATTGGAGATGATATTTATTCCACAGTCGATGCATGTCCTACAGCACAAGAAATGTGGACGGCCATTGAACGCTTGCAACAAGGAGAGTCTCTCAACAAGCAAGATGTCAAAACAAACTTGTTTTGGAACTTTGGTAAGTTTACTGCATTGGATGGAGAATCAATTGAGTCCTATTATTCAAGATTTTACAAGATGATGAATGATATGACAAGAAACAACTTGGAAGTCTCCACCATGCAAGTCAATGTGCAATTTCTACAACAACTCCAACCAGAGTGGACATGTTTTGTCACTTTGGTGAAACAACAGAAGCAGTTAGACAAGGTAAACTATCACACTCTCTTTGATATCTTGAAACAATTTCAGCATGAAGCAAATGAGATTCGAGCTGAACGAGTTGCAAAGACGGCTAATCCACTTGCTTTATTAACTACCACTCAAAATGTCCAAGATCATCGATCTCGTGCTCCTAAGCCATACTCTAGCCCATCATCCTCACCACGATATTCCACATCATCCAAGTCTTCATCATCCACAAGATCACGCGGCAAAGCACCAAGAGCACCTTCACCACCATCTGAGTCATCTTCTGCAGAAGATAGTGATGAAGATCAAGCTCAGAAGAATCGTGAGATGAAACAACAAATTGCTTTCATTATGAAGACTTACCAGAAGATCTACAAACCCACCAACAACAATCTTCGAACATCATCTAACACAAAGAACCGATATGTTGCGAGTCCTCCAAGGTATGACACACGTCGACGTGGTGAAAGTCCTTCTAGGTATGATCGACATAATCCAACGCATGTTGAGGCTTCTGCAAGATATGATCGACAAACTGCAAAGTATGATACTCAGAGGATTGCTGCTGCTACTGGGAATAGGGAAACGGTTGGAAGTCAAGTGGTTCAGCAGAGTGGGATTCAATGTTTTAATTGCCAAGGATATGGGCATATGGCAAAGGAATGCAGGAAGCCGAAAAGGGTTAGAGACTCCAGCTATCACAAGGAAAAGATGTTGCTATGCAAAAAGATGGAAGCAGGGGTCAAACTGTCAGCTGAGGAAGGAGCTATGCTTGATGACACTGATGATGAAGCCTCCGACCAGGAATTAGAAGCACATTACTCGTACATGGCACATGTTGAAGAAGTTCTCAAAGTCACTGAAGATGACAATGGTCCTATCTTTGACACTGAGCCAATCGATAAGGTACACACTACTGATGAATATAATGTGTTTGGTGATATTCCTGAGCATAGTGATCTACCCAATGCCATTAATGACACGTGTATGATGGAAACGGTTGATAGTAATACCACACCCGATTCATCAGACATGTGCAATAATGAGTCTGAGGATGATCAACATGCAAATGAATATGATGAAGAGGAACGTATTGCGCTTGCTAATTTAATTGCTACTTTACAAAAAGATGTCACTGAAAATAAAAAGAGTCAAAAGCAATTAAAGAAGGCAAACGCTACGCTCACTCAAAGTTTTGAAGAATGCAAAGCTGCTCTTATCAAATCTACTGAGATGACTGAAAGCTATAGAGATGAGCTCCTTCAGAAAACCAAAGAGCTTGAGGGGTACAAGGGAAGTGCGTTAAAAGGTCAAAAGGACGATTTTGAAAACAAATATAATACCACTCTTGAGTTATTAGCTAAAGAAAAGCGTCAATATAATGTTTTCTTAATGGATGAACGTCAAAAAACGTACCTTGCCAATACCAAAGTTAATGAACTTGAACAAAAGCTCTCTATGACCACTACTGATTCTGCTAAAATTCTAGAGGATAAGAAACAAGAGGTAGATGCGTTAAAACAAGACTTCAAAAGTAGATATGATAAAGAAACCGAAAAAGTTACGAAACTAGAAGCACAAGTCGACTTTTTGAAGAACGTTGTTTATAAAACGCATGATTCTATTCAATCCGTAAGAATGCTAGCACCTCCATCGATGTTTAAGGGTCAAGCTAGCTTTGCAAGTCCTGAGTACCTTGCCAAAGCTCAAGCTGCGAACCCGCATCTTTATCTTGATAAGACTGAAAGGACAGATCTTGATTGCATGCCTCTAAGTGCCAATAGTGAAGAGACTGCCCTTTGGGATGCTGATAGTCAACCATCAGTTAATAAGGAGTTTGTGAAACCATATAATTATGCTTATGAGAATAGTCTTTATGGTCTGTTCCACAAACAAACTCAGAAATCTCGTGAGGAAGTATTTTTAGAATGCAGGGAAAAGAGAATTCAATGGAAGAAAGCGTTTGCCACTAAGAAAACAAACGTTTCTAAGTTCATCAACTACTTGCCCCTAGATGCTTCTAAAAGCAAGAGTAGGCAGATATTTGGGTTTCTTACTCATTACATAGATAATATTAAGTCCATTATTGATAATGATTGGAAACAACGACAAAATGACGAGTGGAAGAAACCAATTCCTCAAGACATAACTGTGCTTGTCAAACAAATCTTAATACCGAACGCGGCCACACTAAAAGAAAATGTTCTTAAATTCGAAAGCTTAATTCGGTCTGAAATGTTTGATGATTTACAATATGTTGAGTCTCTTGAGAAAGCAATTGATGATCTTCAAATGGACAAGTCCGTTTTCTCTGATGAATATGATTTACTCTTGCAAGAATGCGTTTCTAAAGATATTATGTGTGCTTATTTTACATCTTGTGCCGATATTGATGAATATTCTGAAATTGCATGCCAATATCTTGATAAGCTCAAAGAATGTGAACGTCTTGAAATTGAGCTTTCGAAACGTAAAGAAAATGTTGACAAAAAGGCTTTTGAGTTACTTCAACACAAAACTGATTTCCTTCAAAAACATTGTCATTCACTTGAACTTGCTTTGCAAAAAGATGTTGGTCGTTTTCCACATGATAATAAATTGCAAGAAAAACTTTCGCAAACATTTCGAGAAATGAATGAACAGAATTTGGAAATTAAAGGGTTGAAAGCTCAATTACAAGACAGGGACAGAGCGATAGCTGAGTTGCAGAAACTTATTGCTAAAATGGGTGGGAAAATTGTGGAACCTAGCATTAAGAAAAATGTTGTTAGACAACCCAATGCCTCTAAAGAGAATAGATCCTCTATCTTGGGAAAACCATCTGCTTTATCTAATTCCTCGTTTGCAAAACCTGTGTTTGCCCCCAAGATGGATGGAAAGGAAAGGTTACCACAAGCTCAACCCATAAGGAACCCTGTAGCACCAAGCGTTAAGCACAATAATGTGATTAAACCAGGGATGTATAGAATGCCCACTAAGCCCACAAACAAAGATACTCACTCGCCTCAGACTTCTAGAAACACTAATATTCGTGTGTCTTCTACTACAGGAATAGTCTCCACTACTAGTGTTAGCCGGCCTCAGCTTAAGAGCACTCAAGAGAATGATAAGGTCTGGAAACACAAGAATCAAGGGAAGATGAAGCAAGTAGAAGAACACCCTAGGATTTTCAATGTTTCTAAGAATAAAACGTCTGTAATCGCGTGTCATGACGATTTGAATGATTCAACTTTGAATGCTATGAATGTGAAATTTGTTTGTGTCAAATGTGGCAAGTGTGCTAATGCTAATCATTCTATGTGTGCTATGAATAATGTTAAAGGCGTAGAAACTAGAACTAAGAAGCAAACTGTGATGCCTATTAGTGCTAGTAAACCCAAACGCAAAGTGAACCATTCTGGTGCTACCCCCACTAAGAAAAGTATTGCATCAGACTCCACTACTAAGAATCCTAGAAGCAAAATTAAGGAATTATATGAGTCTGCCAGTAAGTCTTGGAAATGGTGGTTTGCTAATCAATGTCCTCCCGGATATAAATGGATGCCTAAAGTTAGGACAGAAAATGTGAAAATGAGTGTTAGTTTGCCTTTAAATGTTGATAAGGACACTAATGATTCTACCATCACAACTACTGTGGTATCCAATTTAGCAAATGCTCCATCGTGTTCTAACTCTTCTGCAGGTGATACAAATAATTCTCTTTATAATGGACTCCGGATGCACGAAGCACATGACGGGGAATCTCAAGCTTCTAATTAACTTCGTGGAGAAGTTCCTAGGTACGGTCCGATTCGGAAATGATCAATTTGCACCGATCCTAGGATATGGAGATTTGGTTCAGGGGAATATCACGATTAAAAGGGTATACTACGTCGAAGGGCTCAATCACAATCTTTTCTCGGTTGGTCAATTCTGTGATGCGGATTTGGAAGTTGCTTTCAGAAAGAAGACATGTTTTGTTCGTGATTATGATAGGAATGACTTACTTACCGGTACACGGGGTACTGATCTTTATACAATTTCACTTCAAGACACAACTTCATCAACTCCAATTTGCTTCATGGCTAAAGCTTCAACGACTCAGGCATGGTTATGGCATCAACGTCTTTCTCATCTCAACTTTGATACCATTAACTTGCTTTCCAAGAAAGATATTGTGAGAGGCCTTCCAAGCTTGAAATTCATCAAAGATCATCTTTGTTCTTCTTGTGAACTTTGTAAAGCTAAACGAAGTAGCTTCAAAACAAAGACCACACCAAGCTCTAAAGGACGGTTAGATCTTCTTCATATGGATCTATGTGGTCCCATGCGTGTTCAGAGTATCAATGGAAAGAAATATATTCTAGTAATTGTCGATGATTACTCAAGGTACACATGGACTCACTTCTTGAGGTCCAAGGATGAAACACCCGACGTTCTCATCAACTTCCTTAAATTGATACAACGTGGTCTTCAGGCTCAAGTTAAAGTGGTTCGTACTGACAGAGGTACAGAATTTTTGAATTCAAATCTGAGAAAGTATTTTGAAGCCGAAGGGATTGAACATGAAACATCCATTGCTCGAACACCCGAACAAAACGGTGTTGTTGAAAGACGAAACCGTACTTTGGTTGAAGCTGCTCGAACATTATTATCCGCTTCAAAACTTCCACTGTACTTTTGGGCCGAAGCTGTGTCAACCGCATGCTATACACAAAACCGTTCCTTAATTATCCCAAGACATGAAAAGACACCATATCACATAATTCATGATCGAAAACCTTCACTCAAACACATTCATGTTTTTGGATGTACTTGCTACATTATTCGAGATGGTGAAAATTTGGATAAGATGAAAGAGAAAGGTGATGCATGTATTCTTGTGGGATATGCAACTCAGTCTAAGGGATATAGAGTGTTCAACAAAAGAACAAAATTGATTGTCGAGACAATTCACATCCGATTTGATGAATCTCAAGAAATGGCACTTGAACAAAACAGTTTAAGTCCCGATCCACAACGACAAACGACTTCCGTTCACAACTGCACGGAACTCGAAACTCAAGACCACAGCAATGAACCGTCAAGTTCAACGCTGGTTCCAGAAAATGTTCCTAGAGCTGATATGACAGTCGACACGACAATTGAAGAGTTGGAAATGTTATATGGACCAATGTATGATGAATATTTCACGGGGGAGAAACAAGTTGTATCGAAGTCTTCCGCTGTCACTCATGATAAGAATGATGAAACCGATCATCGCCAACAACAAGATACAACTTCATCTACTTCAACACGGGTTGCTGCAGATTTACCTCCTCAGAATATTACTTCAACAATCGATCCTACAACATCCACAACTACTGTCATTGCTCCAGAGAACACAAATCAAGCAGACAATGCATTATCTGACGAAGACGAATTCATCAACCCATTCGGTACACCGGTACACGAAACTGGAGAGTCTTCTACTCGCCATGTTGATCCGTCAAATATGCATACGTTTTATCAACGACATCCTTCAACACATCATTGGACCCGAGATCATCCTTTGGTTCACGTAATTGGAAACCCTTCACAGCCTGTTCGTACAAGACGACAACTAGCCACTGATGGCGATGTTTGTATGTTCGCACTCGCCGTGAGTACTGTCGAACCGAAAAACATCAAAGAAGCCATGGCTGATCATGCTTGGATTGAATCGATGACGGATGAACTTCAACAATTTGAAAGACTTAAAGTCTGGGAACTTGTTGACAGACCATACGAAGTGACTCCATTAAATCTTCGTTGGATCTGGAAAAACAAGATGGATGAAGAGAATACGATCATCAAGAATAAAGCTAGGCTAGTGGCTAAGGGGTATGGCCAGAAAGAGGGAATTGATTTTGAAGAATCATTTGCACCAGTAGCTCGAATGGAAGCAGTCAGGATTTTTCTTGCTTATGCTGCACATAAGGGATTCACTGTCTATCAAATGGACGTAAAGACAGCATTTCTTAACGGTCCTTTGAAAGAAGAAGTCTATGTCACGCAGCCGGAAGGATTCGTCAATCCTCATTATCCTGACAAGGTGTATCGTCTCCACAAGGCACTATATGGACTCAAGCAAGCTCCAAGGGCGTGGTACGACGAGCTCTCAAAATTTCTGGTATCCAAAGGTTTCTCAAAAGGTTCCATTGATTTAACTTTGTTCACTTATAAATATGGGGATGACATTTTGCTTGTGCAAATTTATGTTGATGACATTATTTTCGGGTCTACAAACCCAAAACTTTCAAAATGGTTTGAAAAAGTAATGCACAGCAAATTTGAAATGTCAATGATGGGCGAACTAAAATTCTTTCTAGGAATTCAAGTTCACCAATCCCCAAGTGGTATCTTTATAAACCAAGCTAAGTATTGTCAAGAGATAATCAAAAAGCATGGTATGACTTCATGTGACCCCGTTGGGACACCATTATCAACCACATCGCTAGATGCTGACTTGGAGGGAATTGCCATCGATCAAACGAGATATCGTTCCATGATTGGTTCCCTCATGTACTTGACAGCAAGAAGACCTGATATTCATCATGCTACATGTTATTGTGCACGATATCAAGCACGACCCACTGAAAAGCACCTCAAGGAGGTTAAACGGATCTTTCGGTACCTCAAGAATACCATTCATTTGGGACTCTGGTATCCGAGGGAAACCGGTTTCTTTCTAACGGCCTATTCAGATTCTGATCATGCAGGGTGTCTTGATACACGAAAAAGTACTTCTGGTGGTGCACAATTTCTAGGTCAAGATAAGCTTGTGGGATGGTCTTCCAAGAAGCAGGATTGCACGTCACTTTCATCAGCCGAAGCGGAGTATGTGTCTCTATCTGCGTGTTGTGCCCAAGTTCTATGGATGAGAACACAACTCACGGATTATGGCTTCCACTTTGATAAAGTACCTATGTACTGTGACTCAAAGTCGGCCATAGCCATCTCCTGCAATCCAGTACAGCATTCCCGCACGAAGCACATTGATGTCCGATATCACTTCATAAAGGAACAAGTTGAAAGAGGTATCGTTGAATTATACTTTGTTGGAACGGATTACCAATTAGCCGACTTGTTTACGAAAGCTCTGTCGAAAGATAGGTTTGAGTACCTCGTTAGGCAAATTGGTATGAGATGTTTGACTCCAGCAGACCTGGAGATTCTGGCAAAGGTGCCTGCTTGATTTATCTATCAAACATCAACTTGTAAATATCTTTGAAAAAGCAAAATACAAAAATAGAAAACACATAAAAGCAAAACACAAAATTAAAAATCTTTCAAAATCCAAAAATATTCTTCTCGACATGTCTTTCAGTATCGATAATATGGACGTACCTAGAAATGTCGCTCAATAACGACACGGGTGTGTACATAAAGCTCGAATGAAAGTTGTAAATATTTTTCAAAACATGTCATTTCTATCTTTTCAAAAGGAAATTGTCTATTTTGGACAATATTTCCAACAACGGGTAGAGCAATCTATCTTGGGTTGAGCTTGTCACAAAACATTCAACGTTTTGAGCTCAACACAATGGCTTGTAATTACTTTCAAATTTCAACCCGGAACTATATTCACGGGGGAGTGTACGATTTCGTGCTCTTACCCTTAGCAAAAGAAGTTAAATCTTCTTACACTTGAGTGGATTCGTCAAGACATTCAAAGTCTATGAACTCAAGTTTATGCTTTAGAAACACCTCTTCGACAAAAAGAAATAGGATTTTTCAAAAAGCGTTGAACACAATTTTTTCAAGAATTTCTCAATGATTATTCAAAATCTTTCAAAAATTGTGTGTTCAACAACTCCCATCCTCAAAAAGCGAAATGTGGATCATATCCTCATAATGACAATTCAATTGGATCAATTTTTGAGGGGGAGCATTTTAAACTTCATGCAAAAGATTAACACATCTTTCTCCCAGAGATTTCAAGACTATTTTTTCAAAATATATTTTAATCAAATTTGGTATCTCTAATATCAAAAGGTTTTATATATTAGAGATAGGGGGAGAAATTGTGATTAAAATGTGATCTAATATAAGACTCAAGCACTTTAACTCTTACCTACATGTGCGAAACACTTTCGATTATCGATGCACTTGTGAAGGGGGAGCATTTCTAAAACGACAAAACTAGCAAGGTGTTAAATGTTTTTCAAACACTTTGTTAGAATTTAAAGTGGTTTTCATGGTTACGATCAAATACCCACATCTTTAATTCACGACGTTATTGGTGTCAAAAGGGTGGTTAGGTTTAAGTCCTATGATCCAACCAGAACCGGAGGGATCTTCCCAGGGACAATCCAATAGATTATTAGAAGTCCTTAGGAAAGATGGAGTAGAATGTGAACGTAGCTGAATGCCGACTAAGTACTGATGCTAGCACTGGAACAATCACAACAAGGTGCTAGTAATGATGTCTTGGTAAGCATTGAAGGGGTTGAAGAATGAAAAAGAAATGTAAGGATAAAGGGTGTAAAGAAAGAAGCCCTCCATACAACTTAGGCAGAAACTGGGTCAACTCATCATGAAGACAAACTCATCATGGACCCAGTGATGTGAAGCACAACCCTTTCCTAGCCACTCAGGCTTCTCTCAAAAGAAGTTTGTTTTATTGTCACGGAGAACAACATGACTTCTATTGACTTTCTCACTTCGAGATAGTTGATATTGAATAGGTGGCATCTGCTCCAGCCTCCGACCACTAAAAGTGCACAAATCGAGTCTAGAGCCAAGAGATCAATCAAATCTCGTTAGGACACACGGATGAAGATTAACAGAGTCCTACGCTATATCCTTGTGATATTGCTAGAACACTCAGAGTGATACTACTTAGTATTCACAATGATGAGTGGAAATCCTTCCAGTGTTAACATCAAACAGCACTGCGGTAGGTCATATGCAAGATTCTTTATGAATTGAACATGTGCAAAACTGAAAAGCAACAGTGGTTTGATTCTGAATTGATTCAAACTCGTTTCAGGTTTCTACGCAATATCTTTATGGTCTTGCCAGAACATTCAGAGTGATATTCATTAATATTCACAGTGACGAATGGAAATCCTTCTAGCGTCAACCTCAAACAGCGCTACGGTAGGTGACTTGTGAGATTCTTATGAATCAAACTTGTGTCAACTGGAAAGCAACAATGGTAAGATTCGTTAAGAATCAAACTTGTTCCAGGAATTTGAATTGACGACTTTAATCAAGCGGATATCAATCCAATTGATTCACTCTTTATGTTCGCAGTCTTGCTTTGAGACGGTCGAGTAAAGAGAACGGCTAGTACTGCCGCGAAACCCTGTCAAGGAGATTCTTAATTGAATCTACCTGATCACAGGTACGATATTTAATATCGTATAACGGTCTTCACCGACCGGAGGTAAAACGCTACCGATTTAGGACGAATGTCAAAGCCATTCAGTCCGTGTCCATGTTTTGTCTCGAGAAGGTGGCGTCACGGTGTACTCAGCAAAGTCAGATATACTCAACCACATATTCATGCCCAAAGACTTATCCAACAATTGATAGTGTGAGCATGTGGATAAAGACACAAGATCACAAGATGGCAAAGACAAGTCAAGAATGATTTGAAGATCTCAAGACTTAAAGACAAAGTCGAAAGACAACGACAAAGGCTCAAAGATCACAGCATGAAAGAACAAAACTACTGTTACACGTTCAAGACTCATTTATGACGAAATTCATAAATCTCCATTGGAATCCAAATATCAAAGAGGAATGACCTCACATTGGGGGAGATTGTTAGCCTCAAAATATTGAGTCAAACAAGAATGTTCGGTCATAGGTTTCTATTGTATTATTTATTAGAACGTTGTAATAAGTAGTTATTTAGTCGTGATTCACGGGCTTGGATTTAAACTAATTAAAGTCCAAAATACAAGCCCGGCCCAATATATAGTCCATTAAAGCCCGCATGTGGGTGGACTATATATACTACCCTCCTAGCATGTTAGGAGGGTGGTTGGTTCATTTGTATTCTCATTCCTTAATCTAACATTCACCTAGTACCAACCATTTTCTCTCTACTTTCTCTCACTACTTTCTCTCTCTATAAGTCTTCTCATTTCTACCTTTCTTTCTTAATAATTCGTATTATATCATTCATATATCAGGGACAACAATTGTCACTTGCAAATTGAACTTGAACACAAAGCTTATTGGGCCCTTAAGCATTGTAATGATGATATGGAGACCGCGGGAAAACACCAGAAAATGCAACTTAATGAATTAGATGAATTGAGGGATATTGTTTATGAAAATTCATTGATTTATAAAGAAGAGACTAAAAAGTTTCATGATTCAAAAATTAAAAACCGGGTTTCTAACATTGGAGTTCAAGTGTTGCTTTTTAACTCTCGTTTGAAAATATTTTCCGGTAAGTTGAAATCCCGTTGGTCCGGTCCATTCACCGTGACTCAAGTTTTTCCTTATGGGACCATCGAGCTAGCTCAAAATGATGGCCCCAATTTCAAGGTGAATGGACATAGGTTGAAGCACTACTTTGGCGGGGAAGTTCCATCCTTGAACTACCTCGACCAAATCACCTTCCCCAATGATAATTAGTATTGAGGGGATCGAGTCGAGCTCATGACTCGGTAATCAAAAACGAGGTGCCTCGTGGGGGAGTCCCATGCTTATCCTATGTACATATTATCGCTTTCTAATGTAGTAACGTTTGGGGATTTGTGCCCTTCCAACCTTTGTTCCGTTGTTGTTTGTGAATTGTGGATTTTAGATGATCATGATCTTCACGATTGGAGCCTCTCGTGTTCGTTTTATGGGAGCACTCGATCGTTTGCTTGGAAGAATTTCTCGATATCCATGATATATCCTTTTATGTTCTAACCTTAGGTTTTTAACACACTTCATAAACGGCTTTAAATTTAACGGTTACACCCTTTCCATGCTAGATTAAGCATTCTACTACGTCTCTAGTATGGGGGTTTCCAACCCTTAGACTCGAAACATTGAGGACAATGTTTAACTTTAGTATGGGGGGTGAATAGATACTTGCCTTGCCAAACCTTCACGCTTTCCAAAGTTTATCGTTTTGTTTATCGTTTTGTTGAAAAATAAGGCTAAAAATGGCCAAATTTTAAAAATTTTCTCATGTTTTATAAGTGTTTGAAGACACGAATGTAGATTTTCCGATGGAGAGAATAAGAGTAATTTTTGACTCGACCGTGCGTGTTGAGCACTTAGCTTCGATTCCTTAACTTTATATTAGGCTAAGTCTCTTAAATGAGGACGAGAAATGATAGAGTTAATTATAAGTTACTATGCTAAACGTAGAGTACTCGTATTCTTTCAAAAACTCATGTGTTCTCGTTGTTTGCTTATTCTCCCTTTGCTTGTAAATATTTTTTGCTTAATAAATATTGACTTATTAGTCTTGATTGTTGGTTTCTAATCTTTTCTAGTAGCTTCCATGTAATTAAAATGGGAAGACATTAAGGTATCACCAGCGTCACAGTTTTGAAGTATTGGCAACCCGAATAATCAAAAGCTTCACCCAATAATAAGATTTCAAGTGCTCACCTAAATCAAGCAAACAATTTGAAGCTCACAAGGCTGAAAAATCTATGCAAAATTGAAAGTGAATTATGCCTTAATCTTTGAAGCTTTAAAGATCCAAAATTCGCTTTAGCGTGAGGATATACGTCTTTGGCCATAATAAAACCACCGATGAGGAGGATAATAAAAGGCAAGGCAAGACCGAAGTCATAATAAAAGCTTCATGGCGAAGTTGAATAAAAGATGGAGGTAAACCTATGATAATAAGGCCCTTCCGTTAGGGGGCATATAAAAGTCTTAGTAATAAGTCTCATGTTCAAAACCGTTATAAAACCGTGTTTATCGATCCTTCTTGTTGACTTAATTTTTTGACATCGTTGTCTATTAGGAGGGGTTATTAATTTGATGGTCGTGGTTACACCGTTAGGACTCTATTTTTAGACCTAAATCTCTATTATCGCATAAGTCAAACAATGTATCCTCGTGAAACATTCAAGACAAAATAAAATATAAGAGATACAACTTAGGAAAATGGGAGGATAAGTACGTGATTAGGGCATATGAGTAGTGTTAGCATTACTAACTTATAATGACAATGATCTCGTTGCACGCTTAGCATGAAATTGGGGTGAAAATCGAGGATGATGAAATTATTTCTAACGAAGCATTCACGTGTTCTTGTTCTGTGAACCTAAACGTCCCATTTTGCGATGAAAATCATACATTATGTCTAAAACGCAAGTAGAAGTAATAGTAGTAGTGTAGCTAGTTTAGCATTCAATAAAAGTGAATAAAAATGAATTTTGGAGATGCTACGATACTTTATTCTAGCATTACGTGAGGGCACGGCAATGGTTTAGTATGGGGGAGTGATGAGACTGCCTTTATACATAGTCTCATCGTCCAAAACGGGCTTTAAATGCATAAAATATCATGAAAAATGGCAAAATATATGCTTGTGTTTGTTACTTGTGTATTTTAGGTACGGATATGAGAAAATGACAAAAGATCACAAAGAACAAGCAAAAACGAACACGGGAAACGAAGCCGCACAATGAACCAAGCCCTAATGAAGATTTTCCAAGAAAACCTTTGAAGATATGAAGATTATGCAAGAATGGTCCTCTAATATTGAAGAATTGACACTTTAAAACCCTTGTATATTCATAATTACAAGATTGGTCCTTAAAGTTAGTCAAATTTACAAAAAGGACCCTCCACTTTGAAGAATTCGCAAATTCAGTCCCTCAACAAAGCTAAATTATCAATATTAGTCCTCCTCAAATTCAAACATGCCATGAAGACTTTCAAGATTGAAGATATGTCAAGTTTGGTCCTTCAAATATCATGAATTGGCAAAACAAGTCCTTGGTTAAACCTTTGTAAAGTTTTTGGGGAAAAATTATAAAAAACCAAACTTTCATAACAAAGGGTTATAGTATTTGGGTTGTCTAAAGTTTAAGTGACAAAGTTGTGGGAGTATAGGGACCATTTGTTGCAGACAGCCAAAGCCATCACCACCAACCAGCAACTGACCCGTCATCCTCCAACCAATAAACACTCACCACCTCACTCTCCCTCTCCACGTCATTTCCCACTAACCCATATTTTTTAAACCGGTTTTATTAAGTTTAAAACTGGTGGCAACCATATTTTTTTAAACTTAATACTTCCTAAACAGATTAAAACACCCCCTAATCCCATGTTCTTCCCACATAAACCCTAAAATCCCCCAGTTTCAATCCACCTTAATCTAAAGGGTTTTTATGCCTAATTGTGCATATTAGCAATTAACAACCTTCTAATCAAAACCCACAAACCAAAAGCCTTTCACTCTCACTCATGTGACACCCCAGACCCTCCCCTGTACAAGAAAACAAATGAGTACAAGCTCATCTATGGCTATATGGACTTTTCTTGGCATCCAATGTTCCAAAAGCATCTTGGTATACCTGTCATCCCACAACAAGCCAAGAAACATCACATGTCACTGAATCCAACACATGATCAAGACTTCAAGAGGGCATTTTCGGATTTTCATCTCATTAGGGTTTTATGTTTAATATTTGTTTATTTTAGCATTCTAGGACATTCTACTAGCTCTATAAAGAGAGAACTCGACATGTGAGTCTCCTCTTGTTCTTGTTTTTTCTCCTTTTTCACAAACCTTGTAAATCCAGTTTTATTAAAGGAATGAAATGGTATTGAGTTTGATGATGAGAAAGAATGAGTCCCCATTTACTTTTCATGTTTAGTTTTCTTTGAATGAGTTTTCAAAAAGCAATCTTTAAGTTTCTATAAACCTGTTTTAAGTTTCAAATACTTTTTCAGTTAAGCAAGAAAATTTATAGGCCACATAAGCTGCTTATTTGGGCTCTTATATGACCATAGAACCCTGATATCAAACAGATATCAAGATTCAGTGGGTATAGATCTTGGGTAAAAAGGATTGTGAGGTGGTAATTTTCTTGTTTGTTTGGTCCCATTTACTTGTTCTTACCATTACTGTTTAAGTGAGCTTATGCTAATAAGCTTGACAAGCTGCTTGGCAATAAGCTCATTTAAACTTGAAGTTTAGTTCTTTGGTCTTGTGGTGTTTGTGCAGGAACAAAACAAGCCCTAACTCCATTTCATTTCATTTTGTATTGAACACATTTACAGCTTTGGGTCCTACTTTGGATTCCATCAACAAAGCTACTCTACACTGTTTCAATAGCTCTCGTTCGTGCCCCTTTAAGCTGATTTGGTGAAGGCATCAGCAGGTTACTGCTTGAACCCACTAATATTACTTTTTGGATTGAAAATTGCATGCTTTATGAGATTTATGTGATTTTTGGGAGTAACTTGTTATATGTTAGTAGGATTGCTTGTTTATGCTTTATTCAGTTTTCTTTACATGTTTAGATTGCTTGTTATCAGTTTAGTTAAGATTTGGATGCATGTCATTTGTTAAATTTTGGTTTTCAGTTATTAAATGGTGTTTTGATTTGGGTTTTAAAGTAAATGTTTAACAAACTTTTGGTTTGAAAACCACTCTAACACACTTAATTATATATAAAAAGGTTATATCAGTAAGGTTGTTTTAAGTTTGGTTAGTTTTGGTAAGATTGGTATGCTTATTTTTAGTGAGAACTAGCTATAAAATCAGTAATCCACTTTTCTGCTTTGTCTTAGTTAATTTGACCACCAAATTTGGTAAATTGATAGTAGTTCTGGTATCTTAGGATTTGGTAGAGGTTTGTTGAGTTTTGGTTAGGATTTGAGCAAGATTTGGTGAGCCAAAACTCACCAAATTGCCATCTGAATCAGCAATTTCTGCCCAGTCCCTTACTTGTGCATCCAGTAACTGTATTTGTGCTTGATCTTGTGTGTTTTGTGCTTGAATATGTTGTTTCTGTGTTATTTGTAACTCCCACAAGTGAACTTACTTGTAGGGTTCCTTATTTTGCCCAAACATTCAATCAAGCAAGGCTTTCCTAAGCCAAACCAGGTCACCAAGTATCAGTTAAGTTTTCTGTGTCATCAGAGAACGACTTGGTTCTCGGACGTAACTAATTCTTGGGAAAAATTGTACTGTAGCATTTTTATAAAATCTAGACACATTTTTGCTTGGTTTTGTATTGATTCTTGATCATTTTTAGCTTTGGTTAGTGTTTTTGGCATTAGTAAATCATCAGGATCAAGTTTTTGCAAAAAGAAAAGTTAAAAAAATAGAGATTTTAAAAAGGACGAGGCCAGTACTCGAACCTGCGCCACTCCTCTCACACACCAACGCGTTTACTAGTTGCCCTAGGGTCTTTGACTGGTAATCCTTTGCTTGGTTTATTAATTAAAGTGTTTTAACTTTTGGCTTATTTAAACATTCAGCTTATAAATAAGCTGATTTCAGCTTATTTATTAAGGTTTGTTACTGTTTTTCATTTTTCCTGCATTCTAGACTTAGTTTAAGACTTTTTAGTATAAAAAGTTTATTTTTCACGTCATTTATTAATTTTTTATGATTATTCTTAGTTTTAATTTTAGAAAGTAATTAAAAAATAGAGAAAATTATTTTAAAATTTTGGAAAAATCATTTTTAGGTTTTAATTAAGTAATTTGAGGTTTACATCCATTAAAGTTTTCAAATTTACTTATTTTTTATTTTATTTAATTTTAGGGTTTTTAATTAAATTTAAAAATTAATATAAAATTATTAAAAAGGTTTTGGAAATTTTTTTTTGCATTTTTGTCTTAATTACATTTTTCTTTATTTTAGGTAATTTTTTGGTAATTTTTAGGACACTTTCATTTTTCGTCGAATTTTACGATGTTACGTTTTTTACGTTGTAGGGTAATTTTTAGCGTAATCCGTCTTTTTCTTTCTCTTTTCTCATCAATCTAATAACAAATTAATGATCTCTTAACACACACACCAAGCCTCCTTGAGAACGATCCCACACAAAGGGTCATAAGTGCTTTCGTTTTCCTAAACGAACACTTAATACTTACCGCTTTATACGCTCTTTTTCCTAAAAGACGTATTCATACAACCATCAGCATTGCACGGGGAAGACAGTGAATAATTTGCATGCAATGCTCATTGACTACGAAAAGGGGTTAAAGGACAAGTCATCTACTTCTAATCCTCCTGTGCTTTATGTACAAAAGGGTGGAGTGAGTAAGGCAAAACCGAACAAGAACAACAAGAAAGGAAAAGGCAAAGGCAAGGGTGATAAGGGCAAACAATTTACGACTTACTCTAAACCCAAGCAAAACTTTGTCAAGAAGAATCAATCTCAGAAGGACGAGACTTGTTTCCATTGCAAGGCAAGTGGACATTGGAAGAGGAACTGCCCTCTTTATCTCGAGGAGTTGCGAGAAATAAAGAAGAAGGCTGAGCTTGGTGCTGCAACATCTTCAGGTAACTTATATTTGATAGAGTTATTTAATCGTACATACAAATCAAATTCCTGGGTATATGATACGGGGTGTGGTATTAACATTTGTAATAGTAAGCAGGGATTTGAGTTGGAGAGGAAGCTTACCTATGGGGAACAATTTCTTCATGTGGGCAATGGCGCACAAGTAGCGGTTGAAGCTATAGGAACATTTAATCTAGTTTTACCTTCGGGTCTAGTACTGAGATTAAATAATTGTCATTTTGCACCTAATATTGTTAGGGGTGTTATTTCCTTTTTGTGTATGTTGGATCTTGGATTTATTCACACTATTGATAATAATAGAATTTTTTTTTTGAAAGATGGTTTGTTCTATTTTGATGCAATTTATGTGAGTGGTGTTTTTGAAATTAACATGCATGATAATAATTCCATGAGAAAGATTAATTTTGTGTTTAGCATGAATAAGAAGAGGAAGTTAGACAAGAACTCTTCTTATCTTTGGCATTGTAGACTTGCCCATATTGGGAAGACTCGCATACAAAAGCTTCAACGTGATGGTCTTTTGGAAAATATCAATGATGAATCATTTGATAAATGTGAGTCTTGTATCTTTGGAAAGATGACCAAGAAAACTTTTAATAGCAATATTGAAAGGGATACTGATCTACTTGGATTAATGCATACTGATGTGTGTGGACCACTTAGACATGCGTCAAGGAGAGGTGCTAGCTACTTCTTAACATTTACGGATAATTATAGTCGCTATGGTTATGTTTATTTACTTAAGCATAAACATGAGGTATTTGAAACATTCAAAGTGTTTAAGGCAGAAGTAGAACTGCAACTAGGAAAGAAGATTAAAGCTCTTCGTTCTGATCGAGGTGGTGAATATTTAAGTCAAGAGTTTAAAGATTATTTAAGTGAAAACGGAATTGTTCAGAAACTCACTTCTCCATATACTCCACAACAAAATGGTGTATCCGAAAAGAGAAATCGTACATTATTAGATATGGTACGATCTATGTTTAATCTTACAACTTTACCTTTATCCTTTTGGCATTATGCTTTAGAATCTGCTGTTCGTATTCTGAATATGGTTCCCATAAAAAGGTTGATAAGACACCATATGAACTATGGCATGGCAAGAAGCCATATTTGTCTTATTTAAAGATTTGGGGTTGTGAGGCGTATCTGAAACGTGACTCTGGAGATAAACTCCAACAACGCTCTATAAAATGTATCTTTGTAGGTTACCCTAAGGAAACTATGGGTTACTACTTTTATTATCCGGCTGAGAACAAAGTAGTTGTGGCTCGGTATAGAAACTTCCTTGAAAGTGATCTTGTAAATCAAGAATTCAGTGGGAGAGATTATGATCTTGAAGAAATTGAAGAAGATACATTGCCTTCTGAAAATACTAGCGAAGAAATTCTAATAGAGCCAGAAAGTCTGGGAGCTCCACCGGAATTAATTCCTCTATGTAGTTCTGCAAGGACTATACGTGCGCCAAGCAAACTATGTCTTAACATAGAGGATCATAAGGAGGAGGTAGGGGATCTTGGTGAACCTGCTAACTATCGATCCACAATGCTTGATCCAGAAAAGTTAAAATGGATAGTTGCGATGAATGAGGAAATGAAATCCATGAAAGTCAATGATGTTTGGATTCTTGTTGACGCACCTAAAAATGCTAAAGTAGTGAAAAATAGGTGGATTTTCAAGAAGAAAACTGACATGGATGGTGAAGTACAATCCTATAAAGCACGTTTAGTAGCTAAAGGTTTTACTCAAACTTTTGGCGTAGACTACGAGGAGACATTTTCTCCTGTAGCAGACTTACGAGCTATTAGGATTCTCATAGCTATAGGAGCATACTATGACTATGAGATATGGCAAATGGATGTTAAAAATTCTTTCTTGAACGGTCGCTTAGATGAGGAAATCTATATGCAACAACCGGAAGGGTACGTTGATCCTAAATATCCAAAACACGTGTGCAAACTTCAAAGATCTATTTATGGTTTGAAGCAAGCATCACGTCAATGGAATAAACGATTTGATGAAGAAATCAAAAGTTCGGATTTATTCAAAATCGTGATGATCCATGTGTATATCGTAAAGCTAGTGGGAATGATGTAGTGTTCATAATTTTATATGTCGATGACATATTAATCATGGGAAGTAACATTCTAAGACTTAAGGAAGTTAAGGATTATCTTGGTAAATGTTTTTCTATGAAGGAATTCGGAGATGCTGCATATATTCTGGAATTAAAATCTATCGAGATAGGAAAAGACGGTTAATTAATCTAAGTCAAGATGCTTATATTGATAAGATATTGAAGAAGTATAACATGCATAATTACAAGAAAGGTTTTTCAACCTGTGAAAGTTAAGCATAATCTGAGTCATGAGATGGATGCATCAACTCCTGAAGAGGAGACATACATGCAGAAGGTGCCTTATGCTTCGGCTGTAGGATCTATAATGTATGTTGTTAGATGCACAAAGGCCTAATGTGGCGTTTGCTCAGAATTTGGTCAGTAGCCATACAGATAACTAAATGTGGTTTCGATTAGGAAGTTTATTGAAGATCTTGGAGTGATGCCTTCAATTAAAGAACCTATTGATATATATTGCGACAATTCTACGGCAACTATATTCGCCAATGATCCTGGAGTCATGAAGGGCGCCAGACACTTTAAACGTAGATATCACTACGTACGAGAACAAGTGGAAGCTCGTGAAATAAAATTAATAAAAGTTCACACAGATGATAATGTAGCTGATCCTTTTACTAAGGCTTTGCCTAGACCAAAGGTAGTTAAGCACGCCAAGGTGATTGGGCTGCAACTAGCTAGCGAATTCATGCAATAAATCTGTTGATTAGTATTTGGATAAAGGATGTTAGACATTATTGAATTGATGAAATAAAGATAAAGTTTCGTTTATTTTCTGTTATTTGATTTTTTATTCTATTTTACATGTTTTATATCCATGAATAATAGTTATGTTCTAAACGACCGTTGTCGATTAATAATATGGGAATATTATTAAGCTAAGACAATTCAAAATAGTGACAGAGTATACTTGAAAGTATATTGGTCAATTTTGGATGATATTTGATGGATCAAATATTGGACTTACCCCAACTATATGATTTTACTTTATGGATCTTCGTCTTAAGTAAATCATAAATAGTTATCCTTAGACCTGAGATACCAGGAAACTGAATAGAATGTAGTGCATTTTTTTGAGATAACCTAACGCTAAACGTAACTGGTAGCCATAAGGGTTATTTTTAGAAGTGTTGCAAAGTTCGTAGGTTTCGCTTGTAGTCAAAATGGGATTTGTTTCCTTCAAATTATTTTGAAGTATAATTACAGTTGGGCCCCTCGTGGGAGAAGTAAGATGTCCGTACAGCCGTATCCAAATGTGTTTTGGTAATCTTGCTATGTCCATAAACGAAAAACAGAATGGTTAATGAAGGAATGACTAAGATCCATATCCTATTAACGTTGTATTTGAAATAAAAGATAATAATAAATGATGAATCATTTAAAAGGTTTTGCCAGGAGACCTCACTCGAGTTGTACTAGTTACATTGCTAGTGTAACTAGACGCTAGTCAATGTAATCATGATATTCATTTTTGTCCAAATGGGAGCTGAAAGTTTATGAACATAAAATTAATAGTCGTGTGATAGGATCGAACTCGGGATTAGGGATTGCACACAATACGTAAAGGGTTAATTTTATTTATTAAATATATTTTATATATTTGTTAAATCAAACCCAACTTAACTAAACAATGATTAATTAAGTTAAAATTTAAGTTAAAAAATCATTAAGGAATTATATGAGAAAAGGAAAGTTGGAAAAGTTCCGGAACACCCTTTGGGGTGGTGTTCGACCGGCGGCCAAAGGGGGAGGGAAAAGGAAACAATTTGTTTCCTAATTCTTGTGTTTAACTTAGAGAACAAGTTTAGTTAGCCTATATAAACACATTAATCCCCTCATAATTTTTGTCCCTCCTCCCTTCTTTCTCTCTTGCGATCGCAAGACCAAACCCAAAGAGGGTTTTCGTTGGTTTTTTATTTAGCTAAAATTCTACAAGAGTTGAAGTCCCGGTTTGCAAGTGCTAGACTCACGGTTAGCCCGTTACATTACGTGTGTACAAGAGCGTAATATAGTTTTGCTTTAAACTATATCTTGGTATAATTCTTCACAAACCCTAATTGGTGATTCGTCGGTGTTCTTGTGGATCTACGCTAGGATAAAGGTATGTAACCCTAATCGATTAATTATAATTGTGTTATTAATGATCTTGTTAAATCGCTTCAGCTATAACGTGCTTTGATCTTTGTTATGATTATATAATTGTTATGAACATCATAAACCATCACCTATGTGGTGTCATATGTTCAATTTTACGTTGATAGGCGGTGCTCGTACATGGTTCGACAATCTCCCCAAGTGAAGTATTGATGGCTTCGAACAGCTGCACATGCTTTCCTAAGCAACTACACACACCGAAAGAAGTACACCAAAAACCTAGTGGAGCTTCATCGCATCAAGCAGCGAGAGGGCAAGTCTTTGGACACGTTCATGAAACGTGTCCAGAATGAGATCGTACATGTCAAGGCATGCCCCGAGATTCTGAAAATCTCCATTTCATGAATGGAATCACCAGTCAGGAACTGATCAAACGCTTGATTGGCAAGGTTCCCCCAACCGCAGATGAGATGATGGAATGCACCAGGGCCTTCATTCGCTCCATTGCGTTGTAAAAAAAATGTTTCTACTACTAAACATGCTCACAATATCGCGTTACTTTTACTTACTCGCAAGCCTATGCAACAATAGAGTTGAGATCAATGTAAACCATCTTTTTAGCATAGACCACTTCAACCAATCACATTCAATTAAACCAACTTTCCACCTTTTTCTTAAAAATTAAATATCTCACAAATGGTAAATCATCTATACAATGAGAATTAAATTATCTTTCTATCAAGGGGCACATTATATACTTTCGACGAATTTTTTCTGAGAAAATCATGTATGATTGTATCATGGTTGATATATGATTCTCGATAAAAAGATGATATAATTATGTTTTGTTCTGCGTAACAGTTAACGGTTTATTAGATATATAATTTTTTTAAAATGGCATGAAAAAAATAAACGTCTGTAATTGTTGATCGAGTATAACAACAATATCACATTTGATTTTATCAGTCTAAAGTTCGGGGTTTTAGCTACTTCGCGTTCTTTTTAATAACTTGCACAAAATTGTCATAGACTCTATTACATCAATAACACGTGGCACAAAGTGATTGGAATTTAAATCGTCATCAAGAAAATTTACTCCTCCTAGCATCCTCCTATAAATGTAAAAATAGTGAATATATTTTATTGATTCAATGAATATTACATAACATTGGATATCTATTTATAATAGAACATGACTTAGAGAATAAGCTAATATAAACCTAAACCCTAATGGGATCAAAGCCCATAGGCCAATGACTCGTCTAATATTCCCACGCAGTTTGAACGGGAGCAATTCGGACGGACAAACTGGAATGAACGCTGAAAGCTGCATCTTCTTTTCTTCACCTTTTTTGTTTGACTGAGCGGAAGCATTGTATTTCGCTGCATAGTTGGTTATTGCTTGCGGCATCCTCCTTTTTCGTGAAGATTGCTTTTTTTTCGTCATGGCTTGCTTTGCCTTTTGAAGGGAGTGACAATTTGATGATCAAATTTGTTGTCAAAAACAATGATCTTTGACAATAAAAACAAATAGATGGTGAAGAAGAAAAAAACTATATATAGTTGATTGATCTTTTTTACGGCTAGGGTTTAGGGTTTATGAATAACATACGAAAAAAATCCAAAATAACAGAAAAAAACAATAAAGCGGAAAATAACGAGGATCCTCCGGATCACCGACATGTAGGCCGATGACCGAAGGATAGCAATTTTTTTTTTTTTTGAATCTAACCTGCTCTTGATACCATGTAAAAATACTGAATATATTTTATTGATTCAATGAATATTACATAACATTGGATATCTATTTATAATAGAACATGGATTAGAGAATAAGCTAACATAAGCCCATAGGCCAATGATTCATCTAATAATAAATACCACAAGAATATGAAAACTCACAAATCCCATCAAAACAAACCCTAAAAAACACAAATATGACTACGTCACCATGCATAAAATCAGTAAACAGATCAGCATTAGCTACGTTTTCACCACACGCGCCATTATTAGCTGCTGGAACACGGGCAGAATTCGTAGACTTATCGTTTAGTTCGTCTTCAAATTTGGAGATATTTAAAGTTGATTTTAGTTCAGATGAACGTGAACTTGTGTTGTGCGGTGGGATATCTTGTTCGGAGTCGTTTAATAGGTTGTCCTGGAGCCAGTCTGGTTCGGAGGAGTTTGAGTTTGGTGTTGTTGCAGGGGGTCTTTCAGATGGGGTTATTGGTGTTTGGAACCCTAAGTTGCTTATTTGGTATAAGTTTATGAATGTGTATGTAATTGTCATTGTGTATGTAGTTGGTAATAATGCTGAATTATATGATTATTTGTAGCTTAGATAGGATCAGAAATTGTTACTTTTGCATAGTTTGAGATCTTGGTAAAGTATATTCATAGGTTTTGTAGTTGTACCCGTAAGTTGCTCTCCAACTAAGTGGTTGTGGCTCAACTTGTGTCTGAACAATGTGATATTTTTGAAGATATTGGGTACTTATGAGGTCATGCTGTATGGTTATTGTGTTATGAATCATGTAATGAAGTTGGTATTGTTGGATTCTAAGATTAATTATAGATTAGATAGGATCGATAAATGTTACTTCAAGTAAATTGAGATTTAATTTGCTGATGTGTTTGTAAAATAGTAGTAACAATATACAATAGTTCATAGGTTACTTATGAAAGTTATGTATGGCGTAATGAAGTTGGCATTGTTGGATTGTCCCATTTCTTGTAGATTTCAAATTTTGAAAAAAGATTTTTATTATGTTTGTAACATAGTAAGGTATATGGGACTGTTAAAAGTGATATAGTGAGAGTTACCGATTGTGTTTGTGTAAAACCCGTAAAAATAAGGTCATAATTTAATTCTATTTTCAATTATTTTGAAGTATTTTATAACATTAAATATTATTATGTTTAACAGTTTAAGTTGAAACCGATATTAAATATTGTATTTTAATATTTTGACAAGCAATGAGGACTACTAGTGATCGCGATACCGACGGATGCCCACAATTTTGTATTTTATTATTGATCGTTTAATTAATACTTTCGACGATATCGTTTTAATTACGTATCGAGTCGTTATATTATTATTTTTCGTGTGCGTTTAAAATTTTAAGTATTTTTACGAAACCCGAGTCCCGTAAATATTTGTAAAATTGACTTTTAGTCATTTCCCGCTTTTTAACTAATATTTACATTTCTGACCAAAACTATCACAAATTGGCAAAAACTATCCTAACCTTACGCTATATAAATGAATTCCACTAACTATATTTCATTAAAAATATTCATTTAACAAAAACAACCATCTTCCTTCCCTTCCCCTTTGTTTTGCCGTACACCCCCATCAACAAACACCCTCAAATTTCTTGATTTCAACTTTGAATCTTCCAAAACAAATTAAAGTCCACTCCTAGATTTTCAAAGGGCTACATTTTGGTATGAAATTTACCTACATGCATCTACTTTTTATTTTTTTGAATTTTGATTAAATTAATCTATTATTTCTTATCGTCTTACCATCAACGCCTTTATCTTATTATTCTCTTTAAGAATTCATACGACATTTGCTTCGTTCTCTTTTGTACCATTGATTTCGTACTAATTGTTGATTATTATTTCCATTCGTATTCGTTTGTTATCTTGTCACATTTCGAAACCCGAATATATCCCATATTTATTTTGAAATAATAAACTCCTTTATGTATTTCTACAACGTATTATAAAATTTTATGGAACTTTTATACATTTTTCCAATGATTTTCAATTATCGAGATAACCATCACAAGTAAAAGGTCAAATTTATACATCATATTTTGTATAACTAAAACTAATGTTTAAAATGAAATTATGTTCTACCTTTTGAACTAATTGACTTATCATACTTTACTTTAAATGTAATGAAATTATCGGTTTAATTTATATTCCTAATAGTGATTTGACTTGGAAATTATATTTTCTAATTGTAACCATCAATACGAGTTTAATTAATAAATTCATCATTCTTTCAAAGTTTCTTAAGACAACCAAAATAAATTTTGAAGCTATTTAACTTCTATCTTTAATATATCATCTATATCAAGAAAGTACCTCAACTGAGTTTTAAGGTAATACAAGTCCGTGACGGATAATTGTGACAAACATTATTTTAATGTTAATATTTAATTCATTCTTCGCTCTCATTTTTCTAGTATTGCAAATTATTATGTTTTACGGTTACGTGAGTCGAGATCCCTCGTCGATCGTCAACCCTAAATCATTTTACCACATCTTGTCCGTTTATGAGTTTATTGAATTCATTTTTATCTCGTTCTGTTCCTCGTATTGAAGATCATTATTTTATTCTGAGTTTAAAATGAATCTCGGGAGCAGTGTATAAGAAGAAACGATAAGTGTCACCAGGATTTATGCGTGTACTTGTGGAATGATTGAGGACCGAGTTATCAATGGCAACATATCATGGATATGAAGTTTTTGTAATTTTACTTGCTACTATCGAAGGATCATAGAAGACTCTGGAGATCAAGTGGTTATTATCAAGGGTTCGTTCAAGGTTTTCTCGATGATTAACGGTGGAGATCTATACTCGATGTTTATGTTCGACCTTTTCTTTTATGTACTTATATGGTGTGTGATCTAGTCAAATGATCGTAAGTTGTGAGAACTTGAGACGGCATCATCCGATGACGTCCGATCATGTGGAGCACATATTATGTAATATCTTTTAGACTTTCAACGACGATGTTTATTGAGTTTTGAAAGCGCGTTGACGAAAGTGAGATGGTGTCTTTATATTATCTTTTGAGTAGGGACCCGCGTGTGAGCACCCTCCGATGACGAAAATGTTTTTCTTGTTAGTTCTTTTGATGTGTGTCCATGGCTATCCGGCCAGTGGCTATCCTTTAAATTTCAACATTACTTTTAGCTGGACTTACCCGAAAATCCTGTCATCTATTCTTGTCGTCGAATGAGCTTCGTGTGATTCATAAAACTTTCATGTGTCGAGCTTGACGGGTGACTGGTGGATAAGGATTTATTTATTCCTTTTTGGTGAGATACAACTTGACGACAAGTTGCGTTTTGTAAAAGAACCAGTGGAGATCGTGGATAGAGATTCACATGTGAACGTGAGGACTTATTTATAAGGAATGCTCTTGATAGGTGTGTAAACACCCATCTTTTTTACCACTTAACTACAATAATAACCGGACCAAAACGTGTATTTTATGTCGTAAATGTCGGAATTATGCATGGTTTGTGTTTTTGTTGTGATTTAGGGCGAAAATGTGGAAAAGGGAGAAAACACGGGCATTCACGGGCTTTTATCGAAGAAAAAGACGAAAGACGAAGTCAAGAAATCAAGAGTGCAAAAAGAACGGAAGTCCAAGACCAATTCTGAAGATTTATCGAAGAAAAAGTCAAAAGACGGAAGTTTACTAAAAGCCGAAGAACTCAAGTCTAATTTATTGAAGAATTACAAGACGAGTTTAAAGAAATCCCGAGACAAAGTCGTTAAAGTCAAAAGATTAAGAAGACAAGGACTTAATCGTGCAATTAAAGAAAGAAGAAAGAAGGGAGGAAGCTTCCTAAGCACCTCCCTAATCTCCCCTATAAATAGATCATTAGTGTTTTCATTTCATTTTGTTGGCTAAAGTGACACTAGTTCTTCCACCATTTTAATTACCTTGCACATTTAATTACATGTCATTTAAATACTTGTCTTGCACCTTAAATTCATTTAATTTCAAGTAAGTTTCCTTTTAATTCTTGTCAATCTTTACTTTTATTGTCAATCTCCTATCTTCCTTTCTTGTTTGATCTTAATCTTTATGCTTTATTGTTCATGTTCATGTTTTTGATGTTTTTATTGATTTGATTTAAGTAGGTTTTGATTATTTTGATTAGTATTTTGATTGTTTTGGATTGTTTGTTTATGATTAGTAGATGTTTATTGATTAGTCTTGCTTAATCTTGTGGTTGATTTTGATTAGTTTTGGTTAGATTCGTATTATTTTGTTCTTCCTTGTTCTTCGCTTTCTGTAACTGTTTCCCAGGATATTCCGAACCAAGCTAAGCCAACTATTCCGAGTGAAGGTATTTTGTTGATTGTTCTGAATCAAGTGAAAGTTCCGAATCAGTTTTGTTCATTCGGAACATTCCGAACGAAGGTTTTGAGAAAGTATTCCGGATCAGCGAGTTCATTCGGAACATTCCGAGTGAAGGAGTTTATTCGGAACATTCCGAATCAAGACATTGTTCCGGATCAGCAAAACATTCCGAACGAAGGATTTTGAGGATTGTTCATTCGGAACATCTATTGTTCCGAAGCAAAGAGTTCATTCGGAACATATTCCGAATCAAGTTGTGTCTTCCGAATCAAGGTCTTCAATCGGAATTTATTCCGAATCAAGGGTCTTTTATTCGGAAAATCAAATATTCCGGATCAGTGAAGCATTATTCCGAGTGAAGGGTTTGTTCCGGATAAGTGACATATTCCGGATGAACCAATTGTTCCGAATAAGTGTTTTATGTTGAAATATTCCGAGTGAAGAAGAAATTATTCCGGACGAAGGTGACATTCCGAACGAGTGATTTATTCCGAACGAAGGTTTATTCCGGATAAGATGTTTTCAGGTTCTTTTTAGTTTCTGTTTTTAAGTTTTAAATTTTTATTTTCAAGCTTTAATTTTCCCGCCTTTTTACTTAGTTGCACTTTAAGATTACTTGCCTTAGATTTATTTTAGCCTTTCCTTAGTTTAAGTTTTAGTTGCGTTTTAAGTTTGCCTTAGATAGTTTTAAGTTGCGTTATTTACTTTTAGTGCCTTATAACTTTCGTCACGTTTTAAATTCTCGTCATTTATTTTAAATTAGAGTTAGATTTACTTTAAAGTCTTGCACTTTTAATATACTACAACGACACCATTATTTGTTTCACCAAAGACAGCTGAGTCGCATAGGAAACCAGGATCAATTCGATTAGACATACGACCACTACTTCGAACTTTAATTTTTATACGGGCAAAAGCCTAATATCAAATGGCGCCGTTGCCGGCTCTTTTCGTAAAGATTAACGGTTTTCTATGAGAGACGCGTTGCTTTTTGGGATCCGTTCATTCGTGAACGTTACTTTCTTGCTCAAAAATTTCAAAAAACCATAAAAATTAAAAATTGTTAAAAAACCATAAAAATTAAAAATTTTCAAAAATCCAAAAAGATTTTATTTTTCTCTTTATAGTGTATATATATTCTCTTTGTGTTTGGTTTCTTTTTCTTCTGCTTTTGTTGGTGTATGCGTACTAGATCTTCTACTTATCAAGAGCCCGAGACTCGTGAAGATTTACGTATGGCAGGTGTGAACAACAACAATAATCCACCACACCTCAATAATAACAACAACAATGTTCTTCCACAGCCCGATCTTCGGACAATGGAGGAGCTTTGTCAACCTACCATGTTTGGACGAGGAGGACCGATTGCGCCGATGCAAATCACGGCTCCGGAGTTTTCGTTGAAGCATCACATGATACAGCAAGTGCAAACAAATCCTTTTCGAGGAATGCCTGATGATGATGCCAACAAAAACCTCGACAAATTCATTACAATCACTCAAAGCATGAAGTTGCCCGGTGCTACAATAGATGTTCTTCGCCTTCAACTCTTCCCACATACTTTATCACACCACGCCGAGAAATGGTTTGATCGTCTTCCGAAGAATTCCATTCACACTTGGGATGACATGACTCAACGCTTTTTGTCGCGCTACTTTCCACCATCTATGGTCACGAGCCTTCGCAATCAAATCAGCGGTTTCATGCAAGAACCCGATGAATCTCTCTTTGATGCTTGGGAAAGATATAATGTTTTGATCGTTCGTTGCCCAAACCACAACATGCTCCCTGTGACCTTAATTGATACTTTCTACAACGGTTTGACTTTTCGTGATCGTGATACGATTAATGCCACATTTATGAAAAGAAGACCCGAGGAGTGTAGAGAGCTTATTGAGAACATAACTACTCATCACAAAAACTGGGATTCCTCCGCTTCTTCAAGGAACAATCCAAGAGTCAATGTTTCTTCTACTTCAGCAAACCCCGATGTGACCGAATTCACCCGCATGATGGCCGAAATGAACAAAAATATCTTGCTTCTCGCTACAAACCAACAACAAGTTAAAGTGGTGGCTAATCCTTGTGAGACATGTGGCGGTCCTCACTCATACACTGATTGTCCTTCTACTCAAGGAAATCCGGAAAACGTGTATGCGGCTTATGGTAATTATTCATCGAAAAATTACCAAGCTCGACCTTAAAGGGGATAGAAATTTGCTAAGTTACCGATCAAACAACTACCTTTCACCCGGTTTTTCTCCTCAAAACCAAAACCCCAACACCAACTACAATAGAAGCAACCAAATCCCACCTAGAGCTTCTAATCCTTATCACCCACCCGCTCAACAAGCCCCACCCATGAATCAAGATGTTGAAGCCTTAATGAGAACCCAAGGAGAGCAAATCAAGAATCTATAGAGCCAAATTATCAATTTGAAAGGAGATATCACCAAGCAAGGGAATGACATTAGATCCGAGCTTCGAGATAATATACAATCCTCCTTTAGCAATCAAACGAATGATTTGAAGAATATGCTGGCTAGTTTCTTGCCCACCATTCAACCTTCTACTTCGAGTTCTCTACCTTCAAACACCGTCACCAATCCGCGAGCGAATGTGAGTGCTATTACTACCCGTAGTGGAGTTACCATAGTAGGACCACCTATCCCGCCCCCATCGTCTACACCTCCTCCACCACCATTTATCCCTACTACTCCTACACCTAGTATTAGTACACCATTACCGTCTCCGCCTCGTCATGACGATGTACCCAAGAAGAACCCTTCAACATCTCAACCTTCACCTGCTACACCTCCACCACACAACCCCAGCATTCCTTACCCTTCTCGACTCAACAAGGCCAAAATGCACACCAAGGATGACATTCAAGTGTCAAACTATTTGAAGAAAGTTTCAGAAATGACCGTTACTTTTCCCCTTGTCGAAGCTCTAGCACAAATGCCAAAATTTGTTAAGATGTTTAAGGAATTGCTTAGCAAAAAGGAGAAGATGGCCGAGTTTGTTAATACTCGATTAAATTAAAATTGTTCTACCGTCCTTCTTAAAGAACATCCGGAGAAACTTGGAGATCCCGGTCGTTTTGTGCTTCCTTGTACTTTTAACCAAACCGACAAATTTATTGCCTTAGCTGATCTCGGGGCAAGTATTAATTTTATGCCTTTAAGTGTTTGGAAAAAGTTATCATTGCCCGACCTTACACCCACCAAAATGACTCTTGAGCTTGCCAATCGCACTCTCGCTTACCCCGTTGGTATTGCCGAAGATGTGTTCATTAAAGTTGGCATATTTACTTTTCCGGTCGACTTTGTCATTGTTGATTATGAAATGGACCCTCGTATTCCGTTAATACTTGGACGCCCATTTTTGAGAACCGGACGAGCTCTAGTTGATGTTGCCGAAGGTGAGCTCATCTTAAGAGTCGAGGATGATGCACAAGTTTTTGAAATGGGGAAGCTTACAAGCAAATCCTTTGGAAGAGAATCAGCGAATATGATTAATGTGCTCGATGATTTTGTCATCTACAACAATCCTCTATTCGAGTCTTGCAATGATAATACACTTTTTCAAGATGATGTGGATGATTCTCCCTCCAATTTGGAACCTTCTCCCATATATGATTCTCCACCGATCTTTGATGCTTATGATGATGATTCTAGCTCAAATTCGGATGATTATGATGATTTTACTTCCGAGTATCCCGACATGCCCACTTATGATGATTTTGATGAGGCCAATACTCTTTCGAGTGATTCTTCTCATGATGAAGATCCTTCGCAATCCATGCTTAATCCTACTTTGGATGACTACTCATTTGAGGAAGACTTCTCAACTTTTCTCAATACTTACTTCCCTCATGAGAGTGATGCTCCTCCTTTAGACTTTGATGATTATGGCCTTGATCCTACTTCAGATTTAAAGGAAATTCTTTCAAAGGAGAAGCAACCGGACGACACCAACATCTGCAGCACGTATGATTTGATACCTCTTTGTCCACCTTTTGAGGATGAGGTTGTGCATTTTCTTCGCGGATCATCTTCAAATTCTGCTGAGCCTGAGTGCTATTTTCCCCTAAAGGAAAAGGTGTTTGACCCCGGTATCGATATTCTTCAGCCATCTCAGTATCCGTCTGATGAAATAAAAGGAAAAATCTTTGGAACTATTGGAGATATGCTTGCACCTCTTCACCCTTGCTTCCACCGTGCTCCATCTTTGCTTAAGGGAACCTTGCCTACTCTTCTTTGGCTTGCCTTGTTCGCCTTAAGCTTGTGCTATTTGATGGACGAAAACTATGTCTTTGATCCCGGTGGATATGATTCATACTTCTTCCTAGGATAATCAAGGTCGAGTCAGGCTCACGACTCGGTGAACAAAAATCAAGCGCTTCTTGGGAGGCAACCCATGTATCTATCTTTTAGCTTTCTTTATCCTAAGTGTAGGGGAGACCCGTTGGTGTTTGCTATTTCCTCTCTTCTTATATTCAGGGATTCGAGCGCTCAATGATCCACTCTTGATGATTTTTGACGACCCGTGATTCCGTGTTTCCGTCTTCCCGGTTCTATCCTAAACTCTTCTCGATTCACTATTTTATATTTTCCAATATTAAAATAGGAATCTCGTTAGTTGTCTTTTCCTTAGCGAGATTTAAACAACGTGCACAATGTCCTAAGTGTACGGGAGTTTACTCCCACATGCTTAAACATTGAGGACAATGTTTATATTAAGTGTAGGGGGACTTCTATCGAAGTTAAGCAATCTTTTCCTTGTATTTGTCCTCATTTTAACCGGAAAATCAATTTTTCGACATTTTTCAAAAATTTTGATCTATTTTGGCCTATTAGTTTTTCCCTTTGTATAGTTATTTTCTTTCTTTACTACAATAAATTTTAATAAAGTGGTATTAATTTTCAAACGTTGTGAATCTTTTGACTCAACCCGAGTTTACTTATCTAAGTTTACTCTAGCTAGTATCCTTAACGTGTTTAAGTCAAGTTTTTCTAGGCTTTTATATAGGGAGCTTTAAAACGCGAAAGTCTTAACTCTCACGGGTTAAGAACAAGAACTTTTCGCAAGTTCCTATAATTGATCCTAGAGAGTCGTTTATCAAGGGAACTTTAAAATGCGAATTTTAAACTTGATAAAGTCTAAGAATTTGCAAGATCCTATAGGCGACTCGAAAACCCAAAACTTTGATTTAATAGGCTAAGCATCCACGAGTCTCATTCCTTGAGATTTTAAACTGTGGAGAACGAGAGATGATAGAGTCAATTATAAGTTTGGTATTCTTTCGTGAATTTATGTGAGTTAATTATGAGCCTATTCTCCCATCGCTTGTGAATAAATTTATCTGCAATAAATAAGGTTGTACGATTTTAAAAGTTACTTAGCTTCTAGCCCAAGATCGTTTAAAAGTTGCTCGGTATGGATTGGAGTTCATAGCCAAGGCATAACTTATTGAAGCGGGATGCAAAGATTGGCTAGTCCAAAAAGGTCCTACCAATACATGAGGGCTACATTTTGTTGCTAAAGATCCAAAGTGATGTGAAGAATCATTTATCAAAGATCAATATGAAGGATCGAGACACACAACGAAAAGCAAAAACTCCCGTAAAGATCATGGAGAAGTCTATCCGAAAAGACCCTAGCAAGGTATGAGGATAAATAGATCCAAGTCCTAAAAGGAGGCGGATCGTTGTATATCAAAGTCCAAAGTAAAGATTGGAGAAAAATTAAGAAGTCATGGTCCAAATGAAGAATCTCTCAAAACTTCAAGTGAAGAAATTCCTATTATGAAGAGAAGACCATTATTTCATGAACGTCTATCAAGATTTGAAGTATGAAGTCTCTGCCAAATATCGGTCCGAGAAAGGTCTCAAATCACGAAGCGAGTTATGCCAAGATATGAACTTTTTGAGGTCCCGAGAAGCAGTTTTAAAAGATTTTGTCCTTTAGCTAACTATTGATTAAATCGTCCCACTTTATTTTCTGCCTAAATAACTATCGAAATAAGTCAACAATGCATCCTCGTGATCATTCAAGACAATAATAAAATATAAGAGATACACCTAGGAATAGGGGAGTCTAAGTAAATAATTGGCCCACATGAGTTCGTGTTAGTTTGCTAACTTATAATAACAATGATCTCGTTTTTAAGCTTGGTGTGGAGAAAGTGAAAACTTGAGGATGATGATCATTCACAACATTTCCAAAATCCGAAGGTATGTTTTTGATTTCTTTACTTTGAATGTTTATAATTTTCTATCTCTTTAATAAAGGCCAACGTGGATTGATTAAGATGAAAAGTGTAATCGTGCTTTGTAACTAATGCATTGCATGAGAACATTGCAATGGTCAAGTGTAGGGGATTTGATAGGTGTGTAAACACCCATCCTTTTTACCACTTAACTACAATAATAACCGGACCAAAACGTGTATTTTATGTCGTAAATGTCGGAATTATGCGTGGTTTGTGTTTTTGTTGTGATTTAGGGCGAAAATGTGGAAAAGGGAGAAAACACGGGCATTCACGGGCTTTTATCGAAGAAAAAGACGAAAGACGAAGTCAAGAAATCAAGAGTGCAAAAAGAACGGAAGTCCAAGACCAATTCTGAAGATTTATCGAAGAAAAAGTCAAAATATGGAAGTTTACTAAAAGCCGAAGAACTCAAGTCTAATTTATTGAAGAATTACAAGACGAGTTTAAAGAAATCCCGAGACAAAGTCGTTAAAGTCAAAAGATTAAGAAGACAAGGACTTAATCGTGCAATTAAAGAAAGAAGAAAGATGGGAGGAAGCTTCCTAAGCACCTCCTTAATCTCCCCTATAAATAGATCATTAGTGTTTTCATTTCATTTTGTTGGCTAGAGTGACACTAGTTCTTCCACCATTTTAATTACCTTACACATTTAATTACATGTCATTTAAATACTTGTCTTGCACCTTAAATTCATTTAATTTCAAGTAAGTTTCCTTTTAATTCTTGTCAATCTTTACTTTTATTTTCAATCTCCTATCTTCCTTTCTTGTTTGATCTTAATCTTTATGCTTTATTGTTCATGTTCATGTTTTTGATGTTTTTATTGATTTGATTTAAGTGGGTTTTGATTATTTTGATTAGTATTGTTAGTTTGATTGTTTTGGATTGTTTGTTTATGATTAGTAGATGTTTATTGATTAGTCTTGCTTAATCTTGTGGTTGATTTTGATTAGTTTTGGTTAGATTCGTATTATTTTGTTCTTCCTTGTTCTTCGCTTTCTGTAACTGTTTCCCAGGATATTCCGAACCAAGCTAAGCCAAATATTCCGAGTGAAGGTATTTTGTTGATTGTTCTGAATCAAGTGAAAGTTCCGAATCAGTTTGGTTCATTCGGAACATTCCGAACGAAGGTTTTGAGAAAGTATTCCGGATCAGCGAGTTCATTCGGAACATTCCGAGTGAAGGAGTTTATTCGGAACATTCCGAATCAAGACATTGTTCTGGATCAGCAAAACATTCCGAACGAAGGATTTTGGGGATTGTTCATTCGGAACATCTATTGTTCCGAATCAAAGAGTTCATTCGGAACATATTCCGAATCAAGTTGTGTCTTCCGAATCAAGGTCTTCAATCGGAATTTATTCCGAATCAAGGGTCTTTTATTCGGAACATCAAATATTCCGGATCAGTGAAGCATTATTCCGAGTGAAGGGTTTGTTCCGGATAAGTGACATATTCCGGATGAACCAATTGTTCCGAATAAGTGTTTTATGTTGAAATATTCCGAGTGAAGAAGAAGTTATTCCGGACGAAGGTGACATTCCGAACGAGTGATTTATTCCGAACGAAGGTTTAATCCGGATGAGATGTTTTCAGGTTCTTTTTAGTTTCTGTTTTTAAGTTTTAAATTTTTATTTTCAAGCTTTAATTTTCTCGCCTTTTTACTTAGTTGCACTTTAAGATTACTTGCCTTAGATTTATTTTAGCCTTGCCTTAGTTTAAGTTTTAGTTGCGTTTTAAGTTTGCCTTAGATAGTTTTAAGTTTGCGTTATTTACTTTTAGTGCCTTTTAATTTTTGTCACGTTTTAAATTCTCGTCATTTATTTTAAATTAGAGTTAGATTTACTTTAAAGTCTTGCACTTTTAATATACTACAACGACACCATTATTTGTTTCACCAAAGACAGCTGAGTCGCATAGGAAACCAGGATCAATTCGATTAGACATACGACCACTACTTCGAACTTTAATTTTTATACGGGCAAAAGCCTAATATCAGCTCTCATCCTTTCGGGTAGTGAACAACTCGAGTATGAGAAGAGTTGAGCGCCGGGACGTCGCTCCCTTAAGGTGGTGGATGTAAAACCCGTAAAAATAAGGTCATAATTTAATTCTATTTTCAATTATTTTGAAGTATTTTATAACGTTAAATATTATTATATTTAACGGTTTAAGTTGAAACCGATATTAAATATTCTATTTTAATATTTTGACAAGCAACAAGGACTACTAGTGATCGCGATACCGACGGATGCCCACAATTTTGTATTTTATTATTGATCGTTTCGATAATTAATACTTTCGACGATATTGTTTTAATTATGTATCGAGTCGTTATATTATTATTTTTCGTTTGCGTTTAAACTTTTAAGTATTTTTACGAAACCCAAGTCCCGTAAATATTTGTAAAATTGACTTTTAGTCATTTCCCGCTTTTTAACTAATATTTACATTTTGGACCAAAACTATCACAAATTGGCAAAAACTATCCTAACCTTACACTATATAAATGAATTCCACTAACTATATTTCATTAAAAAATTCATTTAACAAAAACAACCATCTTCCTTCCCTTCCCCTTTGTTTTGTCGTACACCCCCATCAACAAACACCCTCAAATTTCTTGATTTCAACTTTGAATCTTCCAAAACAAATTAAAGTCCACTCCTAGATTTTCAAAGGGCTATATTTTGGTATGAAATTTACCTACATGCATCTACTTTTTATTTTTTTGAATTTTGATTAAATTAATCTATTGTATGATCATCTTATTATAATGTATATTAATATGGCTAGTGATTCTACTAGTTGTTGTGTTTAAATTTTTGAATAAATTTTGTAAAAGGGTCATGCAAGTGTGTTAGAGGTTTCATCATAGTGTATAATTGTTAGAATGATCATAGTTGTGGTATAGAAATGGGTAAAATATGTTGAAAAATTGATTTTTTATGGTTTTTAAATGGTCAGTTTTAGGCAGTAGGTTTGAGGCCATTTTCAGGGGCCTTAAGTCTGAATATAGGTCGTTATTATGGGATTATGTTGTAGAGAATTTCGTTAGCTTCGATTTTATATAAGGTGGGCCTTCCAACTCCAAACGAGGTGGAAGATACACTAGTTTGATTTTTGTGTACCAGGAGACGAGTGTTGACACAATCCGAAAATTGTTGTCGATATTTGGATCGAATCTCGGGGACTATAAAATGAGTTTCAAAATGATTCAAGGGCTACTCTCAGGCTCAAAGTTTAGTATTTTGAGTCTATTTTTTGAATCAAGTGTCGGTTTTATAAATGGAGTTGTTTAGAATGGTCAAAATGGTTTCGTAAGTCAAGGTCGCTAAACTGTCCGGATTTTGTGATTCAAAGATGAGTCAGGCAGGGAACTTTAGAAGTAAAATCTTTTAATGGGCTCTTGGGAGGACTTTCTACATATAGTAAGTAAGTTCTCTGAGTAGTATCATAAAAATTTGATGTGTCTAAGTATGGGAAAACGGCTTGGACATTTGGTATGTTCTGGCAGATTTTTATTAAAGGCATGGAATAATAAAGTCAACGTATAAGAGAGTATAATAGAACCACTTGTGTCGTTTTCACTCGAGTTGTCGTGATTTTATACTTGAGTTTGATTTTATTATGTATCATTTATTTCTCGAGTCTATTATTAATGTACGCACCTTATTTGCTAGGTTGTGGTTGTCGTGTTTTTCGGGCATCTACTATCGTCGGCGATCGTCTTCAACTACTTCTACTACTTAAGGTGAGTCTATAGCCTCGTTTGTGCAATTATATGATTTTAAAAACCCGCGAGGGGGAATACATGTTTTATAAACTTAGAACGCAAGATTTTTACGGTATGCTTGTCCTTCTATGAATGGACCCGTGGTTGCCTTTAAATTGCGTTAAGTGATTGCCTTTGTTAAAGCCTCAATTATGGACCGTTAAGTAGCTTATGATTGGCTAGCCGCTAGCACAATTAATGGATCTATGGGGGAAGCCGACCCGGTTCAGTTTGTGTGGACTTGTAACACAAGCTTAGGCCCGACCTCCACACTGTTTGGACATATTGTATTGAGAAGTCAGGTATACGGCAATGTACCAAAAATCTAGAGGTAACCGACAATTAATAAATCTCTTGTCTTATCAGACCTCTAAAAGGAGTGTTTAAGGGCTCGGTTCCATGAGCTTATTGCAATTTATGCTATATACAATTATCATTGTTGATGCAAATTATTATTTGATGCTTATAAGCATGCCACAAACTTATAATCTTTGCTTGTGTTCAAATTGATTACATAAACCAATAGATTCACTCGGCAGTTTTGCTGATTGTTTTACTCACATGTATTTCAGGTAATCTAGAAGTGGAAGCTTGAGGTCACGGGAATGAAGTTGTGCACTGCTTTTGTTATTCAAACTCTTTGATTTATTTATCGTTCCATTTTTAAAACAAACTAATATGTTGTTTTAACTTATCTTTTGGTAACGATTACTTGGGACTACGCTACTCTGATAAATGTTTTAGGAACGGTAAATTTGAAACGTCTCTTTTCGAGTCGTTCTTTATAAATTATGAGTTATTGTATCATTGTTTAGCACCCAAAGATGTATTCCACTGCGTGTAAATTTGGGGGTGTTAAAGATCTTTAACACCCCCAAATTTACACGCAGCGGAATACATCTTTGGGTGCTAAACAATGATACAACAACACATAATTTATAAAGAACGACTCGAAAAGAGACGTTTTAGATTTATCGTTCCTAAAATATTCATCAGAGTAGCGTAGTCCCAAGTAATCGTTACCAAAAGATAAGTTAAAACAACATATTAGTTTGTTTTAAAAATGGAACGATAAATAAGTCAAAGAGTTTGAACAACATAGCAGTGCACAACTTCATTCCCCGTGACCTCCAAGCTTCCACTTCTTGATTACCTGAAATACATGTGAGTAAAACAATCAGCAAAAATGCCGAGTGAATCTATAGGTTTATGTAATCAATTTGAACACAAGCAAAGATTATAAGTTTGTGGCATGCTTATAAGCATCAAATAATAATTTGCATCAACAATGATAATTGTATATAGCATGAATTGCAATAAGCTCATGGAACCGAGCCCTTAAACACTCCCTTTAGAGGTCTGACAAGACAGGAGATTAATTAATTGTCGGTTACCTCTAGATTTTTGGTACATTGCCGTATACCTGACTTCTCAATACAATATGTCCAAACAGTGTGGAGGTCGGGCCTAAGCTTCTGTGACAAGTCCACACAAACTGAACCGGGGCGGCTTCCCCCATAGATCTATTAATTGTACTAGCGGTTAACCCATCATAGGTTAATTAACGGTCCATAATTGAGGCTTTAATAATGGCAATCACTTAATGCAATTTAAAGGCAACCACGGGTCCATTCATAGAGGGACAAGCACACCATAAAAGACTTGTGTTCTAAGTTTATAAAAAAACATGTATTCCCCTCGCGGGTTCTTAAAACGATTTAATGTGCACAAGCGAGGCTATAGACTCACCTTAGCCAATAGTGGTAATGAGACGATCGCCGACGATAGATGATGCCTTTCAAACGCGAGAACTGCAACCTATCAAATAAGGTGCGTTCATTAATAATAGACTCGAGAAATAAACCATACATAAGAATATAAAACTCGACTCATAAAATCACGACAAACTCGAGAGAAAATGACATAAATAATTTCATTATACTCTACTACATATTTACTTAACCATTTTATACTTTTAACAAAGTCCGCCGGTACATACTACATGTACTAGCTTATTTACCCCTTTTAAACTCGTCAACCGTTTGTGAAACGACTCGATAAACTAACTTAATATATATAGAAAGTCCTCCTACAAGTTTATCAAATGAAATTACTTTTAAAGTCTTTTACCCGACTCATTTCCAAACTACAAAATCCGGACAGATTTACGTTAATTTTTCATACAACCGTTTTAACTTATTTAAACGACTCCGTTAACAAAACCGACACCGGGTTTTAAAGTAAACTCAGTCCACCACTGGCCCTTCCCCTTTCCGCGTCTGGATTTTTCGCGTCGTTTCTGTCGTCGTGGTCGACGGGGAAGAAAGAAATGAATGAATGTTCTTTTGGGAAAATGTAGAATAATACACCTACCGAGACGAAAGCCAAAGGTGAGTCTAGTAGGTGGACGTATCGAACCGAAATAAGATCTAAGATTGACATCTTGATACACTGATTTACCATAATAATAAATAGAGTCAATGCAGACTCCGCCGTGGGAAGAGCCGCTTCTTTCTTGCTTGATAGGGGGGCTTCCATTCACCAACGCAGACTAAAAGTGCTCTCCGAACCGTGCTGGATAGTCGCCCATCACACGGCTCTCAAAACCAACCTGTGGTGGATCCCGGGTGACAAAGTAAAAGCCTTTGATCCTTTGCCCCATACTTTGAGATGCTCCTCCCCGCCGATCAAGCGGCGACGCTGCTCTTAGCTTTAAAAGCCGCTATCGTTCGGTTCGGATAAGTCAAGTCCCTTCGGTCAGTTCGCTCAGGTGATCCTCTCTTATCTTCCCTAACGTTCAGAGTTGTTCTGGTTTGAGAAAGGAGCACCGGCCGAGCGCCCTGAATGAATAAGAAATTGACAGCAGAGGTAATTGCAAATTCTTATTCGAACGAGTTGAGTCGATTACACACCGGGGGTTGCTAAGAACTGAGGGACAATGCCCCTCTAACCTAAGTGGGTCTACCTGCGAAGCAACTGGTACTTGAGCGGGCGGGGGGGGGGGGGGGGGGGGGGGGTTTGGTTTCGTGCAAGGCCCTCGCAGCAGGAAGAGGCAGTTGTCATTTGAAAGAAAACGCTCTTTGTTTGTATAAGGTTCCAAACCTCCGCACCCTGATGAAAAAGCCCTTTCTTTTCTATCTTATTAGTAAAGCCTAAACGCGCTTATTGAAGCCTAGCTAACCAGAAATCAAAGCGATAACGCACCTTTCCTAAGATTAGAATCGAAATAGAAGAGAAGGCCTTTCTTTCTCAAAGTCAACTTTCTCCCGTCCCTTCCTATAAAATAAAAACCTTATTATCAGTAGGTTACAAATTTCAAAACATCCATTTAAAATCCCCGAGATTCGATCCAAATATCGACAACAACTATTTGTAGTGCCGATACTCGTCTCCCGGTACACGATCATTCAAAACATCATAACTTCGCGCTCGTTTGGAGCTAGAAGCTCTACCTTATATCAAATAGAAGCTAATAAAATTATCTACAACCCTAGGCCATAAGTTAAGCCATTTTCAAAACATAAAAATTCGGATTTTACAGTTTACTTACTGTTATAAAATGACTATTAAAAACTTGTATAAAATCAACTTTTTGATCAAAACCAACCATAGAAATGTTCATTCCTATACCCTAACATCAACATATATGAACCATAACATCTAAATCATCATAAAAATTAAAACCTTTGAATCAAAATGAAGTTTTTAACAAAGTTTTTAGCAAGAACACCATGGATCATGCCAAGAACACCATGAATGATCATGGTTTCTACCTACCCACATCAAGAAAATAAAAAGTGCTTGCATGTAAGAATTTCTTATACCATTGTGATCCTTGATCAAAAATAAGAATGGGTCTAGCTTTGGTTTAGCTCAAATCATCCTAATCTTGAGTTAAATTGAAAATTGTATGGATTTGTGATGGTGGTGGATGTTTCGGCAGTTAGAGAGAGAGAAGAGAGATAGTTGAAATTTTTGAGTGGAGAAAATGTGTAGTGTGTGTTTATTTAGGCTTTTTATATAGTGGTGGAGGGACCTTGGTTGCAATTTGGCAATAGTTGTGGCTAAAAATGAAAATAGTTAGCTAAAAAGCGGGAAATAACTATTAGTTAATTTTACAAATATTTACGGGACTCGGGTTTCATAAAAAATCTTTTTAAAAATTTAAACGCACACGAAAAATAATAATATAACGACTCGATACGTAATTAAAACGATAGCGTCGAAAGTATTAAATATCGAAACGATCGATAATGAAATATAAAATATTAGGCATCCGTCGGTATCGCGATCACTAGTAGTCCTCGTTACTCGTCAAAATATTAAAATATAATATTTAATATCGGTTTCAACTTAAACCGTTAAACATAATAATATTTAACGTTACAAAATACTTCAAAATGATTAAAAAATATAATTAAATTATGACCTTATTTTTACGGGTTTTACATCCTCACCACCTTAAGGGAGCGACGTCCCGGCGCTCAACTCACCTCATACTCGAGTTGTTCACTACCCGGAAGGATGATGGCATTTCTTATAAAGAAGTCCTCACGTTCACACGTGAATCTCGATCCACGATCTCCACTGGTTCTTTTACAAAACGCAACTTGTCGTCAAGTTGTATCTCACCAAAAAGGAATAAATAAATCCTTATCCACCAGTCACCCGTCAGGCTCGACACATGAAAATTTTATGGATCACACGAAGCTCATTCGACAACAAGAGTAGATGACAGGATTTTCAGGTAAGTCCAGTTAAAAGGAAGGTTGCAATTTAAAGGATAACCATCGGTCTGATAGCCATGGACACACATAAAAAAGAACTAACAAGAAAAACATTTTCGTCATCGGAGGGTGCTAACACGCGGGTCCCTACTCAAAAGATAATACAAAGATACCATCTCACTTTCGCCAACGCGCATTAAAGTCTCAATAAACATCATCGTTGAAAGTCAAGAAGGTATTACATAATATGTGTTCTACATGATCGGACGTCATCGGATGATGCATTCTTAAGTTCTCACAACTTACGATCATTTGACTAGATCACACACCATATAAGTACATAAAGGAAAAGGTCGAACATAAACATCGACTATAGATCTCCACCGTAAATCATCGAGAAAACCTTAAACGAACCCTTGATAATAACCACTTGATCTCAAGAGTCTTTCCACTTGCGGTGTCGGCTTCAACATACTCCTCGAGGTCATAACGAATTTATTAACTCCATTCATTAAGAGATTCGGTCCATAATCATTCCACAAGTACACGCATAAATCCTGGTGACACTTATCGTTTCTTCTTATACACTGCTTCCCGAGATTCATTTTAAACTTAGAATAAAATAGTGATCTTCAATAAGAGGAACAGAACGAGATAAAAATGAATTTAATAAACGCATAAACGGATAAGATGTGGTAAAATGATTTAAGGTTGACGATCGACGAGGGATCTCGACTCACGTAACCGTAAAACATAATAAATCACAATACTAGAAAAATGAGAGCGAAGAAAGAATTAAATATTAACATTAAAGTAACATTTGTCACAATTATCCATCCCCGATTTTGTATTACCTTAAAACTCATTTGAGGTACTTTCTTGACAAAGATGATATATCAAAATAGAAGTTAAATAGCTTCATAATTTATGTTGGTTGTCTTAAGAAACTTTGAAAGAATGACATGAATTTATTAATTAAACTCATATTGATGGTTACGATTTAGAAAATATAATTTCCAAATTAAATCATTATTAGGAATATAAATTAAACCGGTAATTTCATTACATTAAAAATAAAGTATGATAAATTAATTACTTCAATAGATAGAACATGACTTCATTTTAAACATTAGTTTTAGTTATACAAAATATGATGTATAAATTTGACCTTTTTCTTATGATAGTTATTTCATTAATTGAAAATCATTAGAAAATGTAGACAAGTTCCATAAAATTATTATAATATGTTGTAGAAGTTCATAAAGGTGTTTATTATTTCAAAATAAACATGGGATATATTCGGGTTTCGAAATATGACAAGATAACAAACGAATACGAATGGAAATAATGGTCAACAATTAGTACGAAATCAGCGGTACAAAAGGGGACGAAGCAAATGTCGTATGAATTCTTAAAGAGAATAATAAAATAAAGGCGCTGATGGTAAGACGATAAGAAATAATATATTAAACAAGTTGTCAATTTTGTTAGTGCGGTCGATGGTTCACCAACATCAGCTCGTTAACTTAGCGGTGGTCGATACACGATCGGAAATAAAATCCATACAAAAATTTTAATAAAAGAAAATTACTAATCATCACTTGTAACTAAAACAAATCAAATGAACGATGTTAGTTTTTAAAGAGAGAAGTCAAAGCATGGTTCACAAGAGTGGATTTCGAGACAAACGAGAGTGACGGACGTCATCCCGGATATACGGAAATCACTCTAGTGATAATTCATTATTCACGTGCGGAGACATTCCAAAGATCTACCCAGTCGCATAAAGAAGATTGGACGAGAAGGAAGGATAAAACATCGAGACTTTCAAGTCATTTATCAACAGTCAGTAATTAAACGAACGGTCAAAAGAAATCAGTTATAAGACAAAATGAAGTAACAAGTGGAAAAGCGAGCGTCGAGTAAAAACGTATTCGTAAGCGCGTAATTCTTTTAAGAAAAGGTAAGAAAACGTATGCGGATGCATAGAACTTGCGCCACTTGCATAAAATATAAAGGTTTTCAAAACTACTTTTCACTTTATTTCATTTTATTTATCTTTACCATAAATACAAGTAAAAAAAATTGATTGTTATCAAGATTTTTAAGGTGACTACTATTCAGCCTAGCATGGCTCCTTCTAAATTAGACATAGGTGATCAGGCCATGTATAATTTAGGAATAGCAATGCAATGCTCAGTTTCGTCGAAAAGTATTACGTTTCTTATGTTTATATATAAACCATGCGATTTGTAAAATGGAATTTAAAAATAGTTTATAAATTTATAGGATACAAGTAATTACTGACTGTTGATAAAAGACTTGAAAGTCTTGATGTTTTATCCTTCCTGATTTAATGAGAATATATTGAAGCATCTTCTGTCATTCATTATGCTATATTTTTATTTAATGCTCATTATGAGATTTATTTTTCATTGTTATAAAATCCACAAGACATGTGTGTGTGTGTGTGTATATATATATATATATATATATATATATATATATATATATATATATATATATATATATATATATATATATATATATATATATATATATATATATATATATATATATATATATATATTGAGCCGTTAGGAAGTGTCAAAAAATATATTTAATGGAGAAACTATAGGGGGTGTATAAACAGGTCAAAACTTAAAAGTAAAACCTGCGTTTTCAAAATAAAATAGTCAAACCTGCACAGAACTTACAGGGGTATTTTGGTCAGTTTATATTGGGTTTCAGGTCTCGGGTAAAACTAGAAAGTCGTCTGAAACATCGTTTTGCATCAAAATGCTTTAGACTCCGAGTCTTGGAGATGTCGTTTATCGGGTCAATTAATCGGCTCATATTTAAAAAGTCAAATCTGATAGAAAATTCGGAACATGGGTTTTAAATGTTTCTAAGCAGTTTTGATTTCGTTTGAGATCGTAAAATTTTAATGAATATTATTTTACAACTAACGAATACTAGTTGCATGTGAAAATGTTTAAAAATAGAAACATTACAGGATTATCAATTACCGGATTAATGGTGTAATTTGAAAACGAATAACATACTTTCTTAAAAACATGTTGTGTCGAGTATCTTACATAGAATACACATATGGATTGATTTATTCTTTTTATATATATGACTCATTTGTCATTCGATGTTATTTTATTTTTATTTTCTTCTAACCTTCCACTGATTTGGGTTGAATTTTGAAGTTTTGCCTTCACACTCTTCTTCGACATTCTTGTCACGTGTCTCATGGCGTTTTCGTCTAAATCTTATAACCCTTTGAAACCTTAACAACTTGTAACCATTTCATTGGTTGTTTTATGAGCTACTATTTGCAATTTTTTGCAAACCTTTGGTTATTATATACTTCATCAAATGTCACCTTATATTTTTAATTGACATTTTTATTACGATTATTTTCACCAATTGTTTTTACTTTGGTCTTATAAAATACTTTTTGTAACATTAAAAGTTGCTTATTGAGTATCTCACAAATTACTTGTATCCTATAAATTTATAAACTATTTTTAAATTCCATTTTACAAATGGCATGGTTTATATAAACATAAGAAACGTAATACTTTTCGACGAAACGGAGCACTGCATTGCTAGCCCTAAATTATACATGGCCTGATCACCTATGTCTAATTTAGAGGGAGCCATGCTAGGCTGAATAGTAGTCACCTTAAAAATCTTGATAATAATCAACTTTTTACTTGTATTTATTATAAAGATAAATAGAATGAAATAAAGTGAAAAGAAGTTTTGAAAACCTTCATATTTTATGCAAGTAGTGCAATTTCTATGCATCCGCATATGTTTTCTTACCTTCTCTTGGATGAATTACGCGCTTACGAATACGTTTTTACTTGACGATTGTTTTTCAACTTGTTACTTCATTTTGTCCTATAACTGATTTCTTTTGACCGTTCGTCTAATTACTGATTGTTGATAAAAGACTTGAAAGTCTCAATGTTTTATCCTTCCTTCTCGTCCAATCTTCTTTATGCGACTGGGTAGATCTTTGGAATGTCTCCGCACGTGAATAATGAATTATCATTAGAGTGATTTCCGTATATCCGGGATGACGTCCGTCACTCTCGTTTGTCTCGAAATCCACTCTTGTGAACCGTGTTTTGACTTCTCTCTTTAAACACTAACATCGTTCATTTGATTTGTTTTAATTACAAGTGATTATTAGGAATTTTATTTGATTAAAATTTTTGTATGGATCTTATTTCCGATCGTGTATCGACCACCGCTAAGTTAACGAGCTGATATTGGTGAACCATCGACCACACTAACAAAATTGACAACTTGTTTAACCTACTATTTCTTATCATCTTACCATCAACGCCTTTATCTTGTTATTCTCTTAAAGAATTCATACGACATTTGCTTCGTTCTCTTTTGTGCCATTGATTTCGTACTAATTGTTGACTATTATTTCCATTCGTATTCGTTTGTTATCTTGTCACATTTCGAAACCCGAATATATCCCATATTTATTTTGAAATAATAAACACCTTTATGTATTTCTACAACGTATTATAAAATTTTATGGAACTTTTATACATTTTTCTAATGATTTTCAATTATCGAGATAACCATCACAAGTAAAAGGTCAAATTTATACATCATATTTTTTATAACTAAAACTAATGTTTAAAATGAAATTATGTTCTACCTTTTGAACTAATTGACTTATCATACTTTACTTTAAATGTAATGAAATTATCGGTTTAATTTATATTCCTAATAGTTATTTGACTTGGAAATTATATTTTCTAATTGTAACCATCAATACGAGTTTAATTAATAAATTCATCATTCTTTCAAAGTTTCTTAAGACAACCAAAATAAATTTTGAAGCTATTTAACTTCTATCTTTAATATATCATCTATATCAAGAAAGTATCTCAACTGAGTTTTAAGGTAATACAAGTCCAGGACGGATAATTGTGACAAACATTATTTTAATGTTAATATTTAATTCATTCTTCGCTCTCATTTTCCTAGTATTGCGAATTATTATGTTTTACGGTTACGTGAGTCGAGATCCCTCATCGATCGTCAACCCTAAATCATTTTACCACATCTTGTCCGTTTATGCGTTTATTGAATTCATTTTTATCTCGTTCTGTTCCTCGTATTGAAGATCACTATTTTATTCTGAGTTTAAAATGAATCTCGGGAAGCAGTGTATAAGAAGAAACGATAAGTGTCACCAGGATTTATGCGTGTACTTGTGGAATGATTGAGGACCGAGTTATCAATGGCAACATATCATAGATATGAAGTTTTTGTAATTTTACTTGCTACTATCGAAGGATCATAGAAGACTCTGGAGATCAAGTGGTTATTATCAATGGTTCGTTCAAGGTTTTCTCGATGATTAACGGTGGAGATCTATACTCGATGTTTATGTTCGACCTTTTCTTTTATGTACTTATATGGTGTGTGATCTAGTCAAATGATCGTAAGTTGTGAGAACTTGAGACGGCATCATCCGATGACGTCCGATCATGTGGAGCACATATTATGTAATATCTTTTAGACTTTCAACGACGGTGTTTATTGAGTTTTGAATGCGCGTTGACGAAAGTGAGATGGTGTCTTTGTATTATCTTTTGAGTAGAGACCCGCGTGTGAGCACCCTCCGGTGACGAAAATGTTTTTCTTGTTAGTTCTTTTGATGTGTGTCCATGGCTATCCGGCCAGTGGCTATCCTTTAAATTTCAACATTACTTTTAGCTGGACTTACCCGAAAATCCTGTCATCTATTCTTGTCGTCGAATGAGCTTCGTGTGATTCATAAAATTTTCATGTGTCGAGCTTGACGGGTGACTGGTGGATAAGGATTTATTTATTCCTTTTTGGTGAGATACAACTTGACGACAAGTTACGTTTTGTAAAAGAACCAGTAGAGATCGTGGATCGAGATTCACATGTGAACGTGAGGACTTCTTTATAAGGAATGCTCTCATCCTTCCGGGTAGTGAACAACTCGAGTATGAGAAGAGTTGAGCGCCGGGACGTCGCTCCCTTAAGGTGGTGAGGATGTAAAACCCATAAAAATAAGGTCATAATTTAATTCTATTTTCAATTATTTTGACGTATTTTATAACGTTAAATATTATTATGTTTAACGGTTTAAGTTGAAACCGATATTAAATATTATATTTTAATTTTTTGACAAGCAACGAGGACTACTAGTGATCGCGATACCGACGGATGCCCACAATTTTGTATTTTATTATTGATCGTTTCGATAATTAATACTTTCGACGATATCGTTTTAATTACGTATCGAGTCGTTATATTATTATTTTTCGTGTGCGTTTAAACTTTTAAGTATTTTTACGAAACCCGAGTCCCGTAAATATTTGTAAAATTGACTTTTAGTCATTTCCCGCTTTTTAACTAATATTTACATTTTGGACCAAAACTATCACAAATTGGCAAAACCTATCCTAACCTTACACTATATAAATGAATTCCACTAACTATATTTCATTAAAAAAAATCATTTAACAAAAACAACCATCTTCCTTCCCTTCCCCTTTGTTTTGCCGTACACCCCCATCAACAAGCACCCTCAAATTTCTTGATTTCAACTTTGAATCTTCCAAAACAAATTAAAGTCCACTCCTAGATTTTCAAAGGGCTACACTTTGGTATGAAATTTACCTACATGCATCTACTTTTTATTTTTTTGAATTTTGATTAAATTAATCTATTGTGTGATCATCTTATTATATTGTATTTCAATATGGCTAGTGATTCTACTAGTTGTTGTGTTTAAATTTTTGAATAAATTTTGTAAAAGGGTCATGCAAGTGTGTTAGAGGTTTGATCATAGTGTAGGAGTGTTAGAATGATCATAGTAGTGGTATAGAAATGGGTAAAATGAGTTGAAAAATTGATTTTTTATGGTTTTTAAATGGTCAATTTTAGGCAGTAGGTTTGAGGCCATTTTCAGGGGCCTTAAGTCTGAATATAGGTTGTTATTATGGGATTACGGTGTAGAGAATTTCGTTAGATTCGATTTGATATAAGGTGGGCCTTCCAACTCCAAACGAGGTGGAAGATACACTAGTTTGATTTTCGTGTACCGGGAGACGAGTGTTGACACAATCCGAAAATTGTTGTCGATATTTGGATCGAATCTCGGGGACTATAAAATGAGTTTCAAAATGATTCAAGGGCTGCTCTCGGGCTCAAAATTTAGTATTTTGAGTCTATTTTTAGAATCAAGTGTCGGTTTTATAAATGGAGTTGTTTAGAATGGTCAAAATGGTTTCGTAAGTCAAGGTCGCTAAACTGTCCAGATTTTGTGATTCAAAGATGAGTCGGGCAGGGAACTTTAGAAGTAAAATCTTTTAATGGGCTCTTGGGAGGACTTTCTACATATAGTAAGTGAGTTCTCTGAGTAGTATCATAAAAATTTGATGTGTCTAAGTATAGGAAAACGGCTTGGACATTTGGTATGTTTCGGCAGATTTTTATTAAAGGCATAGAATAATAAAGTCAACGTATAAGAGAGTATAATAGAACCACTTGTGTCGTTTTCACTCGAGTTGTCGTGATTTTATACTTGAGTTTGATTTTATTATGTATCATTTATTTCTCGAGTCTATTATTAATGTACGCACCTTATTTGCTAGGTTGCGGTTGTCGTGTTTTTTGGGCATCTACTATCGTCGGCGATCGTCTTCAACTACTTCTACTACTTAAGGTGAGTCTATAGCCTCGTTTGCGCAATTATATGATTTTAAAAACCCGCGAGGGGGAATACATGTTTTATAAACTTAGAACGCAAGATTTTTACGGTATGCTTGTCCTTCTATGAATGGACCCGTGGTTGCCTTTAAATTGCATTAAGTGATTGCCTTTGTTAAAGCCTCAATTATGGATCGTTAACTAGCTTATGATGGGCTAGCCGCTAGTACAATTAATAGATCTATGGGGGAAGCCGCCCCGGTTCAGTTTGTGTGGACTTGTCACAGAAGCTTAGGCCCGACCTCCACACTGTTTGGACATATTGTATTGTGAAGTCAAGTATACGGCAATGTACCAAAAATCTAGAGGTAACCGACAATTAATAAATCTCCTGTCTTATCAGACCTCTAAAAGGAGTGTTTAAGGGCTCGTTTCCATGAGCTTATTGCAATTTATGCTATATACAATTATCGTTGTTGATGAAAATTATTATTTGATGCTTATAAGCATGCCACAAACTTATAATCTTTGCTTGTGTTCAAACTGATTACATAAACCTATAGATTCACTCGGCAGTTTTGCTGATTGTTTTACTCACATGTATTTCAGGTAATCTAGAAGTGGAAGCTTGAAGGTCACGGGAATGAAGTTGTGCACTGCTTAGTCGATGGTGCTTAGCTTAGTCTGAGTTTATTTTCTTTGTTGTACTTTTGTCTAGCTTCTTGCTAGTCTTTTAGTATTCTTAATAATAACTAAAAGATTCTAGGCATGTTCGTTTGAGGAACAAATAGCGTTAAGGACTTAAGGTAGTACATTAGTGTGAATATTTGGAAGTATATTTCTTTGTCTTGAAACTATTATTGAGTAAATTTGGACATTGACATGAATTGTTTGTCTTGTAAATAACTAGCTAAATATTGCCTAGATTGAAATCACGCATGAAAGTTAATACTATATTCATTTAAAGGTCTGTATATATTAAAGGTCTGTGTTCATTTATTTCATTTCATTTTTGTGTATTCATTTATGTATCTTTAATGTATATATTTCATTCTTGTGTGTGTATCTTCAATATTACATCTGATATAAATTTCATTTCTATTTTTGTGCATTGTGCATAAAAGGAGATTGATATTTCTTGTCTCCTTGACAGCGGCCATCATTAAGTGATTGAATTAAGGTTATATACTTGGACAGTTGGACCATTATTGAAGCTTTACTTTTTTATACCTTTTGAACAAATTATTTATGTGCTACAATTGGCCTTTCCTACAGAAAACCACATTTACGGAGTAAAGTATATGTGACTAAGGATCAAAGGTCTTATACACATGTTCATAACTTGTGAACATGTGAATCACAAGTGACGTGTAACGTTGGTTGTATCAATATTTGCTAATGATTGTTGACTTGTCAAACTTATCATACGTTCTATACTTTTGTGCCTTTTATGTGTTTTCTCATTTTGCAGGGGGCTTTGTTGTTACTTGGTGGTTTTGTATTCTTGGGCTTCTATCTGGGCCAAGAGGTGGGCTCAACGGTTGGCCCTTTGGTTTGTTTCTTACTTCAACCTAACTGGAGCTAGGGTTTCAACTCATTCATTCATAACACACGCACATTAGTGTGTTGGCTCTCTCTCTCTCTTCTATCAGTCGTCTGAGGCTTGCAACATGGGAGGATCTTCATCTTATCTTCTTATTGTTATTGTTTAGATTGAGTGTCAGTGAATCTGTAGTGAGGGATATTGGATCAACTAGTTGGGACAATCTCACAATTTATCTTGTATATGTATGATTAGCATCCATTTAGGGACTAATCTTTTATTTTCTGTTTGTACTTGAATCTTGTTTTAATAAATCACCAAGGGGTGGATGGTTGCGTGATAAGATCTGATGTCTCTATGTGTTTTTCATGTTCTTTACATGGTATCAGAGCCATAAGAACTTAGATCGTATCACCAATCTTGCTCTATCATGGTTATTTGTTGATTTCTCAAAAAAAAAAATTAGGGTTTCTTGAAACCCTAATTTACTTTTTGGGGATTCTTGATTATGTGGTCTTTGGAGGCTTCCCTATGTGTTGCCGTTGATCATTCTGGTGGTGCCGTAAGTTTCCTTGCTAAATAGAGTTAGGGTTTCGTGAAACCCTAATTATATTTTTGGGGATCCTTACCTCTTGGGGTCCTGGAAGCTGCTATAGGGGTTGCCGTTGATCAATTTGGTGCTGTCGTTGCTTGATTTAGTGATTCTCGGGTTTAATTAAAATTAGGGTTTTGAAACCCTAATTTATTTTACTTGGGGGTTCTTGTTGTTGACTCACCCATCCTCTAGACTAAGTGAATCTAGAGATTGGGTCCTTTTGCTGGTTGTTGTATAGCATTGTAAGTCCTTCTTATACTTCCTTTAGTCTCTCGTTTCTTGGCTACTTCTTGGGTTACTTTTGCTTGTTCTGTGGGTGCAAACGGATTGGTTAGCACCTTGACCCTCCAGCCACAACTGGCATTTCTGGTAACTCAGATTCTGGGTGTTTTTTTCTTATCTTACTTGTGGTTATTTGATTCTTCATACATGTTTTTTTATACTTATCTTGCTTTCTTGGCTTGTTACTTGTTTGATTTATACCTTTTTTGGTTGTGATCTCTCTGCTATTTGTTCTTTTTTATCTGTTTTTCTTTCTATCTCTTTTATCATGAGTGCTGATGTTGTTACTGATCCCTTGGTTAACAGGGGGTGGTGGTGTGACTGAACCTATTTTGATTAGTAGTCTTGATATTGGTGATCCTTTACATGTTCAGAACAGTGATAGTATTACTTTTGCTTAAATTCCTTTTAAACTGCCTGGTACTGCTAATTATAGAATGTGGAACAATGTCATGAAACTTGTTCTTAAAGCTAGAAATAAAATTGGATTTATTAATGGTACTTGTTTAAAGGATACTTATGCTGTGTTATTTGCTCAATGGGATAGATGTAATGCCATGGTTTTGAATTGGCTTATGAACTCTGTCTCTCAAGATGTTTATATGGGGTTGGTTTACTCCGAAAATGCGTCTGCTGTTTGGAATTAATTATCTGAAACTTATGATAAGGTAGATGGGTCTGTTGTTTACAATCTTCTCCAAAAGATTAACTTTATGAAGCAAGGAGGCACATTTGTTGCTGAATACTATCACATGCTTAATTCTTTATGGAGAGAATTTGATGCTTTGACCAAATTGCCTAAATGTGTTTGCCCCATTAAATGCTCTTGCCCTGCTAGCACTGAATCTATCTTAAATCAGCAGATTGTGAAGCTCATGTAGTTTCTAATGGGTCTTGATGATTGTTATCAACCTGTTAGAACTGCCCTTCTCACTAGGGACCCTCTCCGTGATGTGAAGGATGCTTATGTGATGGTTTCTAGGGAGGAGTTACAAAGGGGTATCCCTGAACCCTCTGGTGTGACTAATCCCAAGCTTAATGCCACCTCCTTTGCTGCCAAGACTTTTGGTCAGCAAAGGAAAGGAAAATTTTCTAATTCTAACAAGAACAATTCCAAAGGTGGAAATCAATCTTATCCTAATAGGGGTCCCAATCCTAATCTTAACTGTACCAACTGTGGGATGATAGGTCACACTATGGATAGATGTTATATGATCATAGGGTACCCCTGGTTACAAAAGGCCCTCTAATGCTAAATCTTATGTGTCTAAACCTAATTTCAATGCTAATTGTGATACTAAGTTGAATGATGCTAAGATGATTGAGAAACCTACTGCTTGTGATGTCCCCTCTTCCTTCACTTCTGATCAAATGAAGAAACTTCTACATTTGATCAATGACTCTTCTGCTGAGAACATTCATTCCAACATGGCAGGTAGATACTCCTTCAATAACTTCAATGTCTTGTTCAATATTAATTTTTCTAGATACTTTTGTGGAAACTTGAAATGGTTGGTTAGTACTATTACTCTTGGGTGGATTATTGACTCTGGGTGTAACCAACGCTTGACTGTCTCCAATGTGGGTATGTTTAATGTTGTTGATGTTGGCAATCTAAATCTCGCCGTGGGGCATCCTAATGGGACTAGTGCCACCATAAGTCATGTGGGTCACTTGAGACTGTCCAACAATGTTATCTTATATGATGTTCTTGTTGTCCCTCGCTACTGTGTCAATTAAGTTGATAAAAGATAGTAAGTTGTTTGTTGGTTTTGATGAGGATAAATGCTACATTTAGGATTTGACCAAGGGGACTACTCTGGGGACTGGTAGTGAGTCTGGGGGCCTCTACTTGTTTGACTTAGATAAAAACAACAAGTGTGTAGGTAAGTATAATATGATCTTGTCTTTTAATGTGTCCAAAGACTTGTGGCATTGTAGACTTGGTCATCCTGCTGACCAAGTTCTTTCTGTCCTCAAAACTGACCTCAACCTCACCAAAAACACTTGTGTCTCTATCTGTGATGTTTGCCATATGGCCAAATAGACAAGAGAACCTTTTCCCTTGAGTGATAATAAGTCCACCCATCTGGGTGAACTTGTCCACCTTGACTTGTGGGGTCCCTACAGGGTCTCTAACAGAGAGAGATACAAGTATTTCTTGACCATTCTTGATGACTATTCTAGGGCAGTTTGGACTTATCATTTAGAAAATAAATATGAAGTTTTTGACACCTTTTCTAACTACATTAAAATGATTAAAAATCAATTTAACATGTGTATCAAAGTTGTCAGATCTGACAATGGAACTGAATTTATCAACAAGAAAATGAGTTCTTTGTTCACTAACCTTGGAATAGTCCATCAAACTTCTTGTACTTACACCCCTTAACAAAATGGCATTGCTTAAAGGAAACATAGGCACTTGCTAAATGTTGCAAGGAACCTTATGTTTCAGGGGGATTCCTCTGGTGTTTTATTCTGATTGCTACCTAACTGTTGTTTACTTAATCAACAGGCTTCCCTCATCTGTCCTAAAAGGTAAATCACCATATGAAATGGTTTATAACAAAAAACCAAATCTCTCTCACATTAGGTGTTTTGGGTGTCTTTGTTTTTCTACTAATTTAAACAACAGCGATAAGCTCACCCCTAGGTCTGAAAAATGTGTTTTGATTGGGTACTCTTCTGGTAAAAAGGCTTACAAGCTCTTAAGTTTGGACACTAGGGGTGTCCTATTCTCTAGGGATGTGAGATTTTATGAAACTGTGTTTCCTTTTAAAATGAAAAACAATAAGGATGGTGATTTGGCTGATGTTGATACAAGTGATGTTGAACACCTTTCTTTCTTTGATAATCCTACTCCTTTAAGATCCAATGATGAGGAGAGAGCAACATCTACTGAGGATGGTAGAAACCCTTCAAGTGATGAGTCTAACACTCAGCAAGCACTTGAAGTGGATTTTGCAACCCAAATAGATGATAAAAATCTATCAGAGGGCAATGTTTTAATTACTTTGCCTATTTCTTCTGAACCAGTTCTTAATAATGATAATCCTGTGACTCATTAGGTGTCTGTCCCTATAAGAAAGTCTGGTAGAATTACTAAGTTGCCTACTAAATTGAATGATTATGTTGTTGATAGCAAACTTAGATATGGGATTGAAAAACATGTCAATTACTCCAGACTTAACTCTGTGAATTTGTGCTTTGCTACCACCCTTAACAAATCTGTTGAAACTTGTTCTTTTAATGATGCTAAGAATGACCCTAATTGGATTGAGGCCATGAACAATGAAATAGAGACTCTCATTAGGAACAACACTTAGACCATTACTGACCTTCCCTTAGGCAGAGCTCTTGGTTGCAAATGGTTGCACAAAATCAATTATGGGTCTTCTGGGTTAATAGATAAGTATAAGGCCAGGGTTGTGGCAAAAGGGTATGGGCAGAAGGAAGGTATTGATTTTGATGAAACCTTTAGTCCTGTGGTTAAGATGGTTATAGTTAGATGTATAATGTGCCTTGCTATTTCTAATGACTGACCCTTATGTCAAATAGATGTCAACAATGCTTTCCTTTATGGTGACTTGGAGGAGGATGTCTATAAGACTTTACCTCCAAGATTTGATAACCCCAATCCTTCCAAGGTCTGCAAATTGAACAAATCCCTTTATGGACTTAAGCAAGCCAAAAGGCAGTAGAATGCCAAACTTACCACTGCTCTGGCTGAGCATGGATTTGTTCAAATCAAATTAGACTACTCCCTTTAAATTAAACATACTGGCAACATCTTCATTGTCATTCTTGTGTATGTTGATGACCTGGTGGTCACTGGCAATGATATGTCTGAAATCGAGAAGTTTAAAAGCTTTCTCAAAAACAAGTTTATGATTAATGACCTTGGTATTATGAAGTATTTCCTTGGCATTGAGGTCCTACACAATAGATCTGGTGTGTGTATGACTCAAAGGAAGTATTGTCATGATTTAATTCATGAGTTTGTCTTGTTAGCTACTAAACCTGTCACCACACCCCTACCTGAGAATTGTGGTCTAGCTGTAGATGAGAGTGACTCTGATAAGTTTCTTATCAATGTGTTTAACTATCAAAAACTTATTGGCAAACTCATTTATTTGACCCACACTAGGCCATATATCTCCTATGATGTTCAATGTCTGAGTCAGCATATGCATGCCATTACATTCTCACCTTAAAATTGCCTTACGGGTCATCAGATACCTGAAAGGTGCTCCTGGTTCTGGTATCCAAATTTATAAGGATAAACACCTTAATTTGTCTTGCTATACTGACTCTGATTGGGCTAAGTGTTTGAAGACCAGAAAGTCTGTTTCTGGCTATTGTGTGTTTTTTGGTAACACTCTTGTCTCTTGGAAAAGTAAAAAGCAGCCAACTATATCTAGATCCTCTGCTAAAGTAGAGTATAGGTGCATGGCTAGTGCTACTTGTGAGGTAATTTGGATTTCCAACTTGCTCAATGATCTAAATATTCCAAGGGTGTTCCCTGTGAACATGTATAGTGACAGCTCTTCTGCCATTTAAATTGCTGCCAATCCTGTCTTCCATGAGAGGACTAATCACTTTGAAGTTGATGTTCACCTTATAAGAGAAAAGGTGCAGTGTGGCATTATTAAAACTATTAAAGTGGCTTCTGCTGATCAAACAGTATATATGTTTACTAAAGTTCATGGCACTTATCAACATTCCAAATTGTGTAAACAGTTGGAAATGGTTGACATGTTCAAAAGGTAACCCTACATTAGTGTGTTGGCTCTCTCTCTTCTATCAGTCGTCTGACGCTTGCAACATGGGAGGATCTTCATGTTATCTTCTTATTGTTATAGTTTAGATTGAGTGTGAGTGAATATGTAGTGAGGGAGACTGGATCAACCTAGTTGGGAAAATCTCACAATTCCTTGTATTTGTATGATTAACATCTATTTGGGGACTAATCTTTTATTTTCTAGTTGTACTTGAATCTTGTTTTAATAAATCACCAAGGGGTGGATGGTTGTGTGATAAGATGTGGTGTCTCTATTTGTTTTTCATGTTCTTTACAATGATAAATACATAAATTTGATGAACAAGCAAGGCAGAGGCATAATACTACAAGTCAAATGGGATCATTAACGTTTTCGGCGTAGATAATAAGTAACCATCACCACTACTCAATACATCAACTACGGGTCTTTTTCAGTCTTAGCTTGCTGCATCAAAGTTGATTCTATAAATTTCATAAGTGTATTTTTTGAATCTTATTAATCATCATGCATATATTTCTCATGTAACGACTGCCGGGAATAAACTAAATTATGAGGCCCAAATAATTTATCAGGCTAACTTGGATTGGGCCTTACCATGTAGCTTTCAAATTTTGAATGGTCAAGTTATTGTCCATTCATGATTGATTTGATACTGAGGATTTTGAGTATATATGCAATGAATTTGGGTCTGATTTTTTTTTGAACGGTAATTTTATTAAAAAAAACTACTAGCAAAGAGCTAGAAATTACAAGGAAATAAAACGAGGGTTTTTAAGCCACTCATTCAAACTAAATGAACCATTACATTGATACCTATACCAATTAAATGAGTCGCAATTGTTGTAGATCCTGAACCTGTTCAAGAGCACTTTTGAGATGATTCAAGTTGTCACGTGTTGAAAATTCATTGTGATTCAAGTTGTTCGTCTCTTTAAGGTATCATGTAGGAGGAGTTGTTCGTAAGTTTCTTTTAGGTGTTTGGTTCTATAGGTTGAGGTTTTGTTTGTGTTCGGTGTTTCAGGATGCAATAATAGAAAAAATCCAAAACTACTTAGTGGGTGTTTAGATGTGCTTATTGAAAACAAATTATTCATTTTGAAAACTCTATTTTGAAAAATCATCATTTTGAAAACTCCATATTAAAAAATAGTGTTTGGATTTGATATTTCAGTTTGAAATCGCAATAATCAAATAATCACTTTTTTGAGTGTTTTGCAAATTTGATTATTTGATAATATACTATATTTTGAAAGCTTACTTTTTCAAAACTCCACTTTGAAAATGAAATAAGTAGCTCCTCACTAACTTTTTCAAAACTCCATTTTGAAGCTTTTTTTTGGTAAAGGGGAACAACCCCGGTAAAATACCATTTTGAAGCTTTTAAACGCAAATAATCACTTATCTCCATTTATTACCCAAACACTTTTTTTTAATTTATCTCCATTTTGAAACTGAGATTTGGAGATAATCTCCTCCTAACCGCACATCTAAACACCCCCTTAACAAGTTCAAACAAAAGACGCCTAATAAAGATTACTAGTAACCATGTCTAACACAACAACTTCAAGCATACATAGTAACTACTGACACAGCAAGAACAACAATCACGACACATGCAAACGAGCCCATTGCGACCAACACCTTGGAGAAGAAGTGGCGAATAAGAAACAATGTCGCAACAAAGAAACACCAAATAAAGTATCAAACTTGAAAGTTAAATCTTCAAACTTGAATGTATGAATTAAAATCTATAACAACGAAGATTCAAATACTCTTAAATAAACATTAGAAGATGCAAAGTTTCATACCGTACAATTTTTATTTCTTTTTCACTTGTTTGATAAACTAGTGATTGACAAAAGCTGCAAGTAGTTGGTGTTCATTTAATATAAAAAATAATGGTCAAATAAATTAAAGATCTGTTGTGTTCTTTAATATCAAAAGAAGAATTTATATTAGAGAGATTATTCAAGATCCTGAGTTATTATTTACAGTAATTAAATCTTACTACTTTATAAAAGATTTAAAACTTATTCTATAATTAAAAGTCTTAAAATTTTCAACCCAAACATTTCTATATTAAGTAAAAATCTGCTAGTCACACCAATTAAAATTAGTTGACCAATTAAATTAAAAAAATGTTATAACAACCCAATCAAATATTAATATTAGTTATAAATTGCAAAACAATCCTGGAAATGTTAATACATACGTTTTTTTGAAAATAAATTAAAATTTAAAATATTAATCGATTTTTTTTATTTAACTTTTTTGAATATTTTTAAAAATAAATTATATTTTTAAAATCTTTTTCAATTTTTTTTCGTTTTTTTTGAAATAATTTTTTTGAAAATAAGTTAATTTTAAAAATCTTTTTCGATTTAATTTTTGTGAAATTATTTTCTTGAAATAATAATTTTTGAAAATAAATTAAAGTTTAAATTTTTTTTCGAATTTAATGAAATTATATAAAGGGGGTTATATATCTATGTGGCTAGGTCATCATCATTATTAAATAGAAAGTCACATTGCTAGCAGGTTTTACACGTAGCCGGTAATAATGTGGCCATATAAACACGAAACACAAAGTACACGTATCATATAGATAATAAAATAAGTACATGTACTATATCGATACACTTAATAAAGTATGTCGCTATTTTATGTGTTAAACCCAGTTACATAGCCTAATTCTTTCAAGTTAATATAACTCTTGATTGTGAAATGCAATAACAAGGTAAGTATTAAGTTACTGCAATGATGAGTTAAAACACGAATTGTCTAGTCAAAGTCGAAATATATAAAAGCTTCAGGTAACTTGTCTTTGAGAAAATACCCAAATTTGCAAATAATTTAAATCAAAGTGAATGAGATTTCGTGAATCTATGTCAAAGAAATAAGTGCATGAGAACTTACACAAAGCCAGTTCTAATGAGCTTATGTGCTCCTATGATACGCTTGAGTGTTTTATACGTTTTTTTATTTTAGCATGTACACTGACCTTTTAGTGTTTTATTACGTACATGATCAATCCTTATCATGTTATATGTTATTTGTGACTGTGGATTGCCTGCCCACCATGGCACTCATAAAGAAAAGACCCCAAAGACACTCGGAGCAAAGACGACAATGTATTCTGAGCATTGTCAAGTTAAACACATTTGTAAAGTTGTTGAAATATCTAAGATCACACAAATAGTAATTAAATTGGATTAACTGAAGTAGCTGATTATATGTGTTAGTATAAGTGCAGTCGTAAGTACTCGGGTTTAATATGTAGGTGGTTTGGTTGCGGAGTCGAAACACTTGAAGCTTGTGTAATGAAGATCTTGTTCTGTATCGTGCATCAAGTCTGTTAAGTACGTGTCAAGTTATTTAACGAAAATAAAGAGGCGAAGGCTAAATCCTTGAATGTGAAATAAACAAATAATGTAATAAGAGAAAATCGATGGAACATGGTATGATTTCTGTTTAGACCATATCTTTTACATAAATGCATGTAATCTTTTGCATCAATTTCGTAGTAATCTATTATCTATCTATCTATCTATTATCTATTACATTATCTATTATCTATTATCTATTATATTTAATAAACACAATTTTTTTCAGCCACCTAATTAATTTTTTTTTAAAATAACTTTTAATATTGGGCTGCCACGTGAAACTTTGAACACGTCAATTCCAAAATTGCTAAACAATAATGTCGAGGAAGTTTGACAGTAAAGCGCAACAATATTGAACATTTAGAAAGTCTTAATTTTGAAAAGGATTATGCTTACATTTGGAAAGTATTCAAAATACAGCCACATAATTTGTTTAGATTTTAGCAATGCATTAGATGATAATAACTATTGCGTTATGCTGGGTCAACTCTTTAATTCGAGTACATTGATATCATACCATCAATCACTCTTAAGTATTCCTTACCAGCTTGGTTAATACAACGATTTTATCTTCTGTAATGTAATTGACTTATAAAAGGCTCCAAACATTGGAGATGAAAAATCAGTCTACGAATCATCACTCCATTACATGTTAGTACATCTCTTTTTTATACATATAACCCTTAGATTGGTTAATATCTGATCTATAAGTCGTGGTGTGAAAGGTAATGTCATGCTAGGTGTAGGCATTCTTAGAGAGGAAGGTGTCATGACTAAGGCATCCTTTAAAATGTTGCCCAGTCACTTGCCAACTCAGAGTCACATCATACCAACACAACTAACCAAAATACTCATTCACTCACAACACATACAACCCCTCTTTATTTGGGCCTACCATTATCTTTTCTTTTTCTTTTCTTCATTTTCACATAAATTTAAAACTATAAATACTTAAACAAAAATTACAAATACTTAAATAAAAACTACAAATTGTTAAATAAAAATACAAATTGTTAAAAAATTACAAATACTTAAATAAAAATTACAAATTGTTAAATAAAAATACAAATTATTAAAAATTACAAATTGTTAAAAATTACAAATACTCAAAATAAACATACTTTAAAAATTTTCAAAAAATAAAAATTTAACTAAAAAAGTGATAACCACCCAAAGATTAAGGGTAAAATTTATAAATAAATATTAAAATATATATATATATACTTATCCCTTCTCCCTTCTCTCTTCTCCCTTCGGTACAACAACACACACACAGTAGATCCAGAAAAAAAATTGCAGAAAAAAGAAAAAGAAGAACAAAAGAAAAAGAAAAAAAATAAAAGAAAGAATACATAAAAAGGAAAAAGGTTGCAACGGCTATATTTGCTGACTTGGCTCGCCGAAAGGATTTCGGTTTCCCGAAATTTGGTTGGCGAAGAGGGGGGTGGGTGTCGCGACTAAAGGCGACGAGGGGCGGCGAGCTATCCACGTGGGATCGGCGAGGGTGGTGCGCTGTGGTACCTTCCTCTCTTAAGGATTGGATGCAAGGTCAAATGAAAAAATGGGATAATAATTTTTATTTTTATTCATGAATATTTAATAAGCCTTTTCATTAATTATATTATGATGTCAAATATTTATAGGAAGGCATTTTGGAAGACACTGATGTTCATTAGGTATCGAATTTGTAGGTATCGAATTAGTTATATATTTGGAAGACACTGAGGTTCATACATGTGGAGGTTAATACATTGATTGGCCAAGGAACACATTTTAAAGGCAGAAAAAGAGTATAGATTATTCATGTGTTCAGTGTGCGTAGTTCGATGGCCCAGGCAGGTAAGCTTGTGTCCAAGATCTACCACTCCCAAGTACTCGATTCATGAAGAGTCGTCGACAAGTTAATTACCATGTTAAAAAAGACTTATGAAAAGCCCTGTTTCAAAGCAATTCTTAACTAAGCGGTTTTGTATTGTTGTTTGATGTTTTGTATTATATAAAGTTGTACAATATCGATCTCTATACATATTCTAGTTTGAAACATTGGCACCTTATGGTTTTGTGTGCCTTTGTCCATCGTCTTGGTGTTTTCATTGAATTCGTAATTAATAAAATACAAGTTATAAATACAATTTAGGATGTTGCTTAAGTATTTTTGTGTCATCAAAAGAGGTGATATCACTACTAGACAAGCCGGGTTTTTCCATGATATATATACTATCGTAGGAAATCCTGTGAAAAATAGTTCTTTTTCACGGTTCCCCTATGCAATCATTCCGTTTGTAAACTCCTTGTGTGTAAATACTTTCCCACTAGATTTCGCATGAGCAAAGATAATGTTTTAGACGTTAGTTGCGGTGGTATTGCATCTTTGCTAAACACCGTTGATGACAAAAGTCTGGGTTCGGATTCACTAAGTCTAAGAGTGCTAGGAGTAGTAACACTCAAATAACAACCGTATCAGTCACATCAACATAACACCAAAACAACAACAACCCCTCTAATCATAATATCAACCAACACCATGTTTTTTTTTCAACCCCCTCCCCCCTTCCCAACAATTATTTCATTCACTAAACAGGCTAATTATTCTATTTATAATTAAAAATACAAAATACATTAAAAATATAAAATATCTTACAAAATAAAAAATAAATTACAAAATAAAAAAAATATTAGAAAAAAAACATTAAAAAAAAATAAAAAAAATGTGGGTTTATATATAGTTTTTGAATCTATAAGGTATAGGGCCTAAAAAATGTGAGCTTATACAATAAACATATACATATTATTAGGGTTTTTTTAAAACAACAGCCACCTAACACTTTGTCTAGTTTCCTTGTAAACCTGCAACTCATTCAAAAAAAAAACCTATTGCACCTATGAAGATCAAACACACATTTTATTTTTTCTTCTTTTTGCCATGTTTCATCCATTTATAAATCAAAGGGGGCGTTTGGAATTTTTATTTTTTTTACAAAAGTTACCCCCAACGGGCGTTGCCCTAGCAACGGCGTTCCTCCGTTTGCGGTATCGTGACGCCTTCCAACGCCTGTTAGGGCGTTACAACACCTAACACTCTAGAAAAAGTTTATCAAAACCAGAAACTCACGTTAAGCTCTTATGCACCGTTATATTTTCTTTTCTTATACTAGCATGGTACCCGCGGAATGCGGCGGCAAGTATCCGGTAACGATTGTTTAGACGAGCAACTGATATTCTCTAACCCATTAAGTTTGTATGCACATTAATGTTAAAATTGTAAAAAATCGAATTAAAATAAACCTATTAAAAAATTAAAAGTTAATATTGAAATAGAAAAAGAAAAGATCAGTTCATAAAATCTACAATTTTAGTCCTTTCGTCAATTATTTACAATTTTTTACATTTTGATAAAAATAACCCCTCCGTGTTTTTCCGTATAATTTAATCTTAAGTAAATAAATAACTATGATTAAACTCCTTGATTGCAAGTAAAAAAAGTACAAAATAACTCAAATCTATACATAAAACATAGAAATAGATAGGTACATATACCAATTTGATTCATCCACCATAAATGAAATTACAAAAAAACTATTATGTCCCCTTTGCAATTAGTCATTATTTGACTTCTTTGAAATCTTCCACTAAACACCCCGTTCTTTGTTTTCCTTGCTCTCATTTTTTTCCAATCGCTTCCACTTAACAATTTGTTTATGCGCTTGGATCAATGTATAGCAACCATGGACGAAGGATAGTAGGGCTGGAAGGGGTTGTGCCCCCCCCCCCCCCCCCCCCCCCCTCATGACTTTGTCTTCTTAGTATACTTTTTTGCTATATTTGTGAAAGTTGAAGATATATATATGTTAATTTGAAGTTTGGTCTCTTCCAAGTTAAAAGATGTACAATACACATACAAGGATATGAAGCCACAATTGATGTTTTGTATATTAGAAACTATATTTTGTATTCAAACTGTTTCGCACCCCCCGTATCAACTCCCATAATATGATTTTACCAAAAAGCTCCAAGTAGTTAGTTTGTTCATTTCTTCAAAACTTAAAAAAACCTAACACCAAAAATAATGGTCAAATATAGTAAGATCTGTTGTTTTCTTTGATATCTGTAGATAGTTTAAAATTATGCCTGATTAGCTGATGGTATTTTCTTATGGATACAAGGCTAGGATTTTTATTACCAAGGGTTTGCTGGTTAAAGCAAATAGAAATATACTTGGTATTAAGATCTCAGGAATCCTCTTAGGGTGTCACAGTCCCAGATCTACAACGAAAACTTGGTACAAACTTTGTTGAATGGGCACTTCATACTGTTGTTGAAAGATAGTCTATCAAGGGACTGTGATGTCGAAAAGAATTGTAAGTGGTTATATATATGTGCGGTTGGATGCCAGCAGTATGATGTGGTCTACATGGTTATATTGGATATGGTTGATCCTGGATTACAAACATGCATGCTTTTTGTGACTTTTGACTACTCTATGGGAAGATCGGTCACTGTCATGGGTAGATCAATCACATGGTACGATTTGATGATACAAGGATGTGCAGAAAGCTGGAAAGCTATGATGTAACTGTTAGCCCTATATTTTATATAGTCGAACAAGAATGTAATAGGTCATCTTAGTCGTTAAAGGTCTTGTATTGTAATAGGTTAGTCGGGAAAACCGGGCTTGGACTTTAAGCTAATATTGTATAAGTTAGGGGCGTAAGCCCAAAACAAAGCCAAGCCCGGCCCAAGTCACTTAAACCCACGGCCCATAAGCCAAGGGTATATATACCCTCTTCCATGTGTGGAAGAGGGTGTTGGTTCATTTTACTTTCTCTCACTAGTAAACATTAACCTTCCAAATTCTCTCTTGCTTCTCTCTCTACTTTCTTCTCTTTTTCTTTCTAAATATCTCTTCTAAATCTTGTGTTATGGATTAAATGGGATTAACATTTGGTATAAGAGCCTATAGTGGATAGGTGATTGAAGATTCGTGTGGTGTGTTCTTGATTTTTCGTGGTCATTTTGATCTATATATCACGTCCAAAAAAAGTTCTTGTGTTTTTTATGGTATTTTCTTGATACAAATCTTCTACATAGTTGTGGTAGAGATTTGGTATAGTTACTTTGGCTAAAAACACAAAAATTTTGGGTGTTTTGATCATTTCTTGGCTTAAAATCACGAATTGGTTGAGTTTTGTCCGAGAAAAGTGGGAATTATTCCGATCAGGTCATCGGAAAAGGGTTTATAGCACATTCCGATCAGTGTAATCGGAATAGGGTTTAGGGATTCCGATTTTGGGTACATTCCGATTAGGTATTCCGATTAGGTATTCCGATTTGAGTATTCCATTTTGGACATTCCGATTAGTCATTCCGATTTGACATTCCGATTGGTCATTCCGATTTGACATTCCGATTTGAGTATTCCAATTTGGACATTCCGATTGGTCATTCCGATTTGACATTCCGATTGGTCATTCCGATTCGACATTCCGATTTGACATTCCAATTTGACATTCCGATTTGACATTCCGATTAGGGTATTCCGATTAGGGTATTCCGATCAAGGTCATTCCGACAAGGTTATTCCGATGGGTATTTTGTTTGAGTAATTGTTTAGACTTAGCCACTATCTAGACTAGTTTCGTAACATCGTTTACACGAAGATTAAAAAAAAAAAAGTTAAAATTTTTAGGTCAAGTAAAATCAAATTTTTTCCCTATTAGTTTTTTGCTATTTCTAACTCAAATTCAAAATTTGGCGATACAAAATTTTTTCGGCTTACCGTTTTGTCAGACTGAGGAATTTATTGTCGGACTGAGAAAAAAAATTTCAGGAAATTTCGGAATTTCAATTTTAACCACGCATCATCACAAAAAATCCACTAAGATCTGCAATTCATTCACAAGTATTCACCATGTCTAACAACAACATCAACATTGCAACTGCTAATCAAATTCGTTTGGAACAAGGTGGCAACGGTAATCCACCTGTGCTCACTGCCGGTTGCTACGTTCAATGGAGATCTCGTTTTCTCAGATTTCTCGACGGAAAAGAAAACCGAACTGCTCTTCGTCACTGCCTTGAGAATCCACCTCCAGTTTTTGAATTCAGACCAATTACCACACAGGCAGAGGATGGTACTTCATCAACTATACGAGCTATGGAGGATTTTGACACATGTTCTGCTGAGAAAAAGAAACTCCTCCAAGCTAAAGTTGATGCTGTAAACTTCATACTCACTGGAATTGATAACGATATCTATTCCACAGTTGATGCATGTCCTAATGCTATGGAAATGTGGAATGCAATTCATCGATTGAAGCAAGGTGAGTCAATCAATGTTCAAGATCTCGAGACTAATCTACTTTGGGAGTTTGGAAAATTCACATCTGAAGATGGTGAATCCATTGACTCATATTACTCGAGATTCTACAAAATGATGAATGAGCTTGTCAAAAATCAGTGCACCATCTCCAACCATCATGCCAATGTTCAGTTTCTACTTCAACTCAAACCGGAATGGCAAAGGTTTGTGACTTTGGTTAAACAAAGGGAAGATATCAAGACCATCTCCTATCACAAACTTTATGATATCTTGAAACAACATCAGAATGAAGTGAATGAACTAAGGGCTGAAAAGTCAGAACGGTCTGCTAATTCTATTGCTTTTGTGGCTGCTACTTCAACAAAACCCGTTCCTCGTCAACAACCACCTACTCATTCCTCGAAGTTATCAAGCTCATCCACCAAACCTCTAGCTGCTGCTAAACACAAAGCAAAAGCAATTGTCCGCACTCCACCTCCAAAGTATGACACCGAGTCAGATGGAGACAGTGATGATGAACAAACTTCAAGTGACAAGAAGATTGAAGAACTCATGTCTTTACTCACCACAACTTATAAGAAGATCTACAAACCTACCAACAACAACCTCAGATCATCATCCAATGCTAGATATAAGGAAGTTGATCATGCACCTAGGTATGATCGTGATGCTAGGTATGATAATCAGAGGATGCTGAATCAAGTTGGGGCTAGAGATACTGTAGGCACTCCGGTTGTGTAGAAGACTGGGATTCAATGCTTCAATTGCAAGGGATTTGGGCACATGGCTAGGGAATGCAAGAATCCAAAACGGGTTAAGGACTCAGGGTATCACAAGGAAAAGATGCTGCTGTGTAAGAAAGAAGAAGCAGGAATTCCACTAACAGCAGATGAAGTTGACTGGCGTGATGACACTGATGATGAAGCCGATGATCAAGAGCTAGAGGCACATTATGTGTACATGGCAAAGATTCAAGAAGTGCTTCCAGAGACTGCTGATACTTCTAGACCTATCTTTGATACTGAGCCAATTGAAAAGGTACCAACAAATGATAACTATAATGTGTTTGCTAATGAACGACGGCATCCTGAGCAACCCGAAAGCATCAATGACACATATGTAATGGACACGGAGGATAGCAATATCTCTACGGATTCACAGCATATGTGTAATGATGACGGTAATGCTGCTCAGGATACTGACTCGGATGAGGACCGTTATTTGCTTGCGTCTATAATTGATTCTTTAAAACATGAAATTGAGGAAAACAAAGATGCTAATAAACGTTTGAAGCAAGCAAACACATCCTTAGCCGAGGAGATAGACAGGCTTAAAGAGTGTGATTATGTAAAAGAAGCTGATCGACGAGTTGCAATAGCTAATGGTTTAGTATATGAACGTAAGGTGCTCAACGAACAATATTGTTCTGAAGTAACACACGAAATTCATATGTCAAAACAGAAGATATCGGAACTTGAAGAACAACTGCTGCTACATAAACTCCAAATTACTGAATTAGAGTCGGTTACAAAGAACAAACTGAGCTTTATAAAACTCGTGAAGAAAAGGATATTGAAAAAATTCTTGCTTTGGAAAAGAGAGTCGACACGTTAAACAACATTGTTTACAAAACGGGTCAGTCTATTCAAACTATGAATATGCTCAATAGAAATATGAAAACGAGTTTTGTCAAGCCTGAATATCTCAAGAAAGTTCAAAGTACCAAGCCTGCTCTTTATGATATCGGTTGTTATGTTGATAATCTTGCTCTTATGCTTTCCCCTGACTGCGACGAAATCATTCGTCAACAAGAAGAAAGTCGATCAAACTTAAGTGATTTAATAAACCTTTCTGATTATAACAATCATATTAAGTCTGTCCCTCAAAAAGAACTTTCAAAAGAACAAAAGATGTATAACAGTGTTCCACCACCAAGTGATGAACCACAAAAGAAAGTTTCTTTAAAAAGGAGTTTCAAAAAGCAATCAATTTTGTTAGAAAAGCGAATTTTGGATGAAAAACGTAAATGGGATGAGAAAAGCAAAAGTGTTCAGCAATTTGAGTTTATAAAACAAGGGGTTTTAAATTTGTACAAAGGTGTCGTCGACTATGAAAAAGTTTCTAGGGATACCATTTGGAATATTAAACCTAACCCACAAGTAGAAGTCGTCATTCAACAATGCATTGTTCCAACCATTGATGATCTTTCAAAAAATGTGGAAATGTTTTATAATGCTCTCACTGAGGAAATGTTAACTGATTTAAGCTATGTCAAATCTCTTGAAGATGAAGTTGATTTTCTTCAAATTAAATTAAAGACACAAGAACACCAACTTTCTAACGAAATTGATCGACTTTCTAAGGAATTTTTTATGCTGACCATATGAATGCTATACTTGGTGTGTATACCGATCTGGATCAATATTGTCATGTAGCATGTCTAGTGTCAGAATCGGACGCGAAATGTCGCAATCTTGAAGTAGAGCTTTCGAAACAAATTCAGTCATATAACAAACTTTCGAAAAGTTTTTCTCAATTTGAGAAACACTCCATTTCTCTTGAACTTGCTTTACAAAAAGGTGAAACATCTCATAATCATAAACAGTGTCAAGAAATGTCAGCTTCTTCGTTTCGTCTACTAAATGAAAAAGATTTCGAAATAAATGATTTGAAAGCTCAGCTAAAAGAAAGGGACATAGCCATTAGTGAGTTACAGAAACTCATTGAGAAAATGAAAGGAAAGTCTGTTTTGGGTAAACCATCCGCCGTTCGTCAACCGAATGCGGTTAATTGCCCTAAATCATCTATTTTGGGACAATCCCCACAGACTTTGCCTAAGATAGGAAATGATAAGAGTACCAATGTGATAGCACCTGGAATGTATAAGATGAACACTAAGCCCACTCAAACTGGAACATCGCGGTTACCTCAGAATATTAAGAAAACTAATCAACGTGTGTCTTCTTCTACAGGAGTAATCCCCACTACTAGCGTTAGCGGACCACAGCTTAAGAGCAATAGAATGCAAGATAAGGTCATGCCTAACAATAGTCAAGGAAAGAAGTTGGAAGTAGAAGACCACCGTAGGAATTTTAAGTTTTCTAAGAATAAAACGTCTGTAACTGCATGTAATGACAGTTTAAATGCTAAGACCTCGAATGTTGAATCTGTTTGTGTTGAATGTGGAAAATGTGTTCGTACTTTCAATCATGATGCTTGTGCTCTTAATCATAATGGCGTGAATACTAGAACTAGGAAGCCTATTCCTGTGCCCACTAGTACTAGAGAACCCACAAGAACTTTGAACCAATCCACTGATCAACCACTTAAGAAATTAAGTGCGTTAGACTCCACTACTCTGCGTAAACAAAACAGATTAAAGAAGCTATATGAGAACATGATTAGGACATGTACACGGGGGTATTCGAGATTTACACCACCCGGATACAAATGGGTACCTAAGTTAACCACTTTAGTGATTGGGTCTAGGAATATCAGCTTGCCTATAGACTTTGCATCTAGGTCCACTACTATTTTGGAACCCGTTTCTATCAAGGGCTCCCATTTGTCAAATGCTACATTATCTTCTACTTCTTCTGCAGCTCGTCGAAATCATTCTATTCATAATGGACTCCGGGTGCACAAAGCACATGACGGTCAATCTCAAGCTTCTCATTAACTTCGTGGAAAAGTTTCTGGGTACGGTACGGTTTGGAAATGATCAATTTGCACCGATACTCGGATATGGAGACTTGGTTCAAGGGAATATCACTATAAAACGGGTTTATTACGTCGAGGGACTGAATCACAATTTATTCTCGGTTGGTCAATTTTGTGATGCGGATTTGGAAGTGGTTTTTCGGAAATCTACTTGCTATGTTAGAGACTACGATGGGAATGACCTTCTTACAGGTTCTCGTGGTTCTGATCTCTACACAGTAACTCTTCAAGACACATCTTCAACAAATCCAATTTGCTTAATGGCTAAAGCTTCTTCATCTCAAGCATGGTTATGGCATCAACGATTGTCACATCTCAACTTTGACACCATCAACTTGCTTTCTAAGAATGATATTGTGACCGATCTTCCTAAGTTAAAATTCGTCAAAGACCATCTTTGTTCTTCTTGTGAGTTGGGGAAAGCAAAACGGAAGTCTTTCAAATCAAAGACTACCCCAAGCTCAAAAGGACGATTGGAACTTCTACACATGGATTTATGTGGTCCCATGCGTGTAGAGAGTATTAACGGGAAAAAGTATATTCTCGTGATTATTGATGATTACTCTAGATACACATGGACTTTCTTCTTAAGGTCCAAAGATGAAACACCAGAGGTTCTCAAAAACTTTCTCAAGATGATACAACGCAATCTTCAAGCTCAAGTCTTAACCGTAAGAACGGATAGGGGTACTGAATTTTTGAACAAGAACTGGCAATCTTACTTTCAAGAAGAAGGCATCGAACATCAAACGTCTATTGCTCGAACTCCTGAACAAAACGGCGTTGTCGAAAGACGGAACCGTACTTTGGTTGAGGCTGCTCGAACAATGCTTTCTGTTTCAAAATTATCGCTATTCTTCTGGGCTGAAGCAATTGCAACTGCCTGTTATACTCAGAATCGTTCTCTCGTCATCCCTAGACATGAAAAGACACCTTACCACATCATCAATGGCAGGAAACCTACTGTCAAATTCTTTCACGTATTTGGATCTTTATGCTACATCCTTAAAGACGGTGAGAATCTCGACAAGATGAAAGAAAAAGGTGATGCATGTATTTTTGTGGGGTATGCTACATTGTCGAAAGGATATCGAGTCTATAACAAGAGAACAAAGATTATTGTCGAAACAATTCATGTGAACTTTGACGAATTTCCACAGATGGTACTTGATCACAACAGCTCAAGTCCCGCACCTCAATGTCCAGCAATGGCACCTACACACAACAGTGTACGTCCCGTGCAAGAATGTCAAGAAAATACTCCTACATCAGACTCGACGGATACGACACAAATGAATGAGTTGGTTGATTTATATGATCCAATGTTTGATGAATATTACTATGGAAACAATCAAGTTGTGTCAAAGCCTTCCGCTGTCAATACTGCTGATGCACCCGCACAAAATCAACAAGACACAACTGCATCTACTTCAGCAACCGTTGCTCAAGAGACAATTCCAGTGGATACTCAACAAACTCAAGAAACTGTCATACAACCAACATCACCAACCGTCAATGCTGAAGGAGGAAACAACAATCAAGCAGTCGATGCACAACCTGACGAAGAAGAACTTATCAATCCGTTCGGTACACCGGTACACGAAGTCGGAGAGTCTTCTACTCAACATGTTGATCCGTCCAACATGCATACATTCTACCAACCATATCCATCCACTCACCATTGGCCACGTGATCATCCATTGGAGCAAGTCATTGGAAATCCTTCACAGCTGGTTCGAACACGCAGACAACTCAAAACTGATGGCGATGTGTGTATGTATGCACTCACCGTGAGTTCAACTGTACCTACAAACATCAAACAAGCCATGACTGATCATGCGTAGATTGAATCAATGCAAGACGAAATTCATCAGTTTGAACGCCTAAATGTTTGGGAACTTGTTGACCGACCCTATGGAATGTCAATTTTAGATTTCAAATGGATCTGGAAAAACAAACTGGATGAAGAACAAACCATCATCAAAAACAAATCTCGTCTTGTGGTTAAGGGGTATCGTCAACAAGAAGGGATAGATTTCGATGAATCATTCGCTCCAGTTGCTCGTTTGGAAGCTGTCAGGATATTCCTTGCTTATGCTGCACATAAGGGCTTCACGGTTTTTCAGATGGACGTTAAAACTGCTTTTCTCAACGGTCATTTGAAGGAAGAAGTGTATGTGAATCAGCCGGAAGGATTCATCGATCCTCATCACCCTGACAAAGTCTATCGTCTCAAGAAGGCTGTATATGGACTTAAACAAGCTCCAAGGGCATGGTACGAAGAACTATCCAACTTCTTGGTCTCGAAAGGATTCTCCAAAGGTTCTATTGATCCTACTCTTTTTATTAATAAAAATGGGGATGACATACTGCTGGTGCAAGTTTATGTTGATGACATCATTTCTGGTTCTACAAACCCAAAACTTTCAAAACGTTTTGAAAAATTAATGCACAGCAGATTTGAAATGTCAATGATGGGGGAGCTAAAATTCTTTTTAGGCCTCCAGATTCATCAATCCCCACGTGGTATCTTCATAAACCAAGCTAAGTATGCTCAAGAGATACTTAAAAAGCATGGTATGACCTCATGTGCTCGCGTTGGTACACCATTGTCGACCACATCCCTAGACGCTGACTTGTACTCATATCCCGTAGATCAAACGCGATATCGCAGTATGATCGGGTCACTTATGTACCTTACAGCCAGCAGGCCTGATATTCATCATGCCACATGCTATTGTGCACGATATCAAGCCAGACCTACTCAAAAGCACCTCAAAGAGGTTAAACGGATCTTTCGGTACCTTAAGAATACCATTCACATGGGACTCTGGTATCCGAAGGGAACCGGTTTTCATCTAACAGCTTTTTCAGATTCTGATCACGCAGGTTGCCTTGATAGTCTAAAAAGCACTTCTGGTAGCATACAATTTCTAGGGGAAGACAAGCTTGTCAGCTGGTCGTCAAAGAAGCAGGATTGCACTTCGCTCTCATCAGCTGAAGCAGAATATGTGGCTCTATCCGCGTGTTGTGCTCAAGTCCTCTGGATGAGAACTCAACTCACGGATTATGGCTTCCACTTTGATAAAATACCTATGTATTGTGACTCAAAGTCGGCCATAGCCATATCTTGCAATCCGGTTCAGCACTCCTGCACCAAGCACATCGATGTCAGATATCACTTCATCAAGGAACAAGTGGAACGTGGCATCGTGGAATTATACTTTGTCAGAACTGAGTACCAGCTGGCAGACTTGTTTACAAAAGCTCTATCGAAAGATAGGTTTGCGTATCTCGTTGGCCGTCTTGGTATGAAGTATATGACTCCCGAAGACTTGGAGGTTTTGGCTAATGAAGCTGCTTGATTTTTCTCTCATAATGACTTCTAAGCACATCACAGCTTAGGACTCGGACCTTAACTAAGGAAAGTTTATCTCGGACGATAACTTATCCTTCTCAACGAGAAATTCATATTTCTCGGTCATGAGCTTCTCATAAAAACATTCAAAGTTTTTAAGTTCATGAAAAACGATTTCTAAGTAAATGTCAGCTTAGAACTCGAACTTCAACTTAAGGAAAGTTTATCACGGATGATAACTTATCCTTCATAACGGGAAATTTATTTTTCTCGGTCATGAGCTAGTCACAAAACAATCAAAGTTTTGAGCTCATGAAAAACGGACCCGAAAGGGGAGTGTACGTTTCAGTGCGCTTTCCCTAAGCAATAGAAGAGAAGTCTTCTATCCTGATTATTTTAAAACCGTTGAACACAATTTTTCAAGAATTTCTCAAAAGGTTTTTCTAAATCTTTCAAAATTGTGTGTTCAACACTCCCTTCCTCATAATAGGTTTTTATATCTAAAAATGTCATAGTTTATTTTGATCAATTTTTGAGGGGGGGCGTTTTAAAATCAAGCCTTTTAATGATGCTGGGTACATCTCTAAAAAATTGTCATATTTTATGTATCCAACACATTCCAAAAATGATATGAAATTGTCAAATGTAATATATTATATCATAAAAGGCATCTCAACTCCGTACCTCAACATATTTTGTGGTGTCGTTTTTCTAAAATTTTGTCAAATTTTGTCTCAAGACACACATATATTGTTGAGGGGGAGCTACCCGACTTAATGTTCCATGATTCATGCGTGCACACATGTTTCTCTCCCAATCGGTTTTTAGAAAATGTCATATTTTAATCAATTAATATCTCTAATATTATGTTTTTATATTAGAGATAGGGGAGAAAATGTGATTAAAATGTAATATATCGCAACATGTGATCTTAAAGACTCAAGTGCAACTCTTTCCTTCACATGCCAAACTATTTCGTATATCGATGCATGTGTGTAGGGGGAGCTTTTCGAAAATATAAAACTTTCAAGTGTTAAAAGTTTTGATTTTTATCAAACACTTTGAATGGTTTTCAATGGTTTATGGTTACGATCTATGCCCAAAACAACCTACTATCCACGACGGAACGATGGAGTCAAAAGGTGGTTTAGGATAGGAAACTAAGTCCTATGATCCAACCAGAACCGGAGGGATCTACCCAAGGACATTCCATAGCTAGAAATAGTTGTCCTTAGGAAAGATGGAGTGGAATGAAGCTGAATGCGGACCAAGTACTTAAGTTAGCACTGGAACAATCACAACAAGGTACTAATGATGACGTATTGGTAAGCATTGAAGGAGTGAATATTCTATGCAACTTAGGCAGAAACCGGGTCAATACATATATTGAAGACAAGTCATCATGGACCCAGTGATGCAATGCACAACCCTTCCCAGCCATTCGAGTTTCTCTAAAAAGAAACTTGTCTCATTGTCACGGAGATCAACACGTATCTATTGACTTTCTCACTCCGAGTCAGTTAATATTGAAAAGGTGGCAGTCTGCTCCAGCCTCCGATTACCAAAAATGCACTTATTGAGTCTAGAGCCAAACGAGATCTATCTATCATCTCATTAGGACACAATCGAGTCCTACGCATTATCCTTGTGATACTGCCAGAACATCTGAGTGATACGATTCACAATGAAGATGGAAATCCTGCTTGAGCCAACATCAAACAAGCTCATGGTAGGTAACTTGTGCGATTCTACACGAATCAAACTTGTGAGAACTGGAAAGCAACTAAGTTTGGATTCTTAATTGATTCAAACTTGATTCCAGGTTTCTTCGCAAAATCCATGTGATCTTTCCAGAACATTCAGAGTGACACTCATTAGTGTTCACAGTGACGAATGGAAATCCTTCCAGTGCCAACATCAAACAGCACTGCGGTAGGTAACTCGCAAGATTCTCTATGAATCAAGCTTGTGACAAACTGGAAAGCAACAATGGTGTGATTCTTTTAGAATCAAACTTGTTCCAGGAAATCTGAATTGACGACTCTAATCAGACGGATAATTTATCCTTATGATTCACTCTTTACGTTCGCAGTCTGCTTTGAGACGGTCGAGTAAAGAGAACTGGCTACTACCGCCGGGAAACCCTGTCAAGGAGATTCTTAATCGAATCTACCCGATCACAGGTACGGTATCTAATACCGTCTAAACGGTCTTCACCGACCAGAGGTAAAACGCTACCGAGTTAGGATGAAATGTTCAAAGCCATTTTATCCGTGTCTATAAATGTTGTTGTATATCAAGAAGATGGCGTAGCTGTGTAACCGATGTCGATTCAGAAGTCACAAGAGCACAAGATGGCGATAATCAAGATACCTAAGAATGTAAGAATGTAATAGGTCATCTTAGCCACAAGGAGCACAGATGAAGATCTCAAGCACTCAAAGTCAAATGACAAAGGCTCAAGATAAAGATCACGAAAGCATGAAGGAACAAAGCTGTTACAAACAAGATCAAGACCAAGATACAAGACCAAAGCAGGAAGATCTCCTCTACAAGAATGTATTCACTCAATCATCTTATGCTTTTTAAGCTTTTTAAGATGACCGATACATTGGGGGAGTTTGTTAGCCCTATATTTTATATAGTCGAACAAGAATGTAATAGGTCACCTTAGTCGTTAAAGGTCTTGTATTGTAATAGGTTAGTCGGGAAAACCGGGCTTGGACTTTAAGCTAATATTGTATAAGTTAGGGGCGTAAGCCCAAAACAAAGCCAAGCCCGGCCCAAGTCACTTAAACCCACAGCCCATAAGCCAAGGGTATATATACCCTCTTCCATGTGTGGAAGAGGGTGTTGGTTCATTTTACTTTCTCTCACTAGTAAACATTAACCTTCCAAATTCTCTCTTGTTTCTCTCTCTACTTTCTTCTCTTTCTCTCTCTAAATATCTCTTCTAAATCTTGTGTTATGGATTAAATGGGATTAACAGTAACAAATTATGGATATATCAATAGTTGAAAGAGACTATATGACACTTAGGAAAGCTATAAAAGAGAATGAATTTGGCTAAAGGAACTCATGTTATTGTCAGGAACTAAACTTAGGTTAGCAGTGGTCATTTTTTACGAGCTCGTGGCAAGGTTCACCAGTGTGGACGTGTGGTGACGAGCTCATGGCGAGCTCTATGTCGAAATTGACAAACAACCTTGCCATGGTATCTAGCTCGCCGAAAATAACTGTATAAATTCACTTTTGTACTATTACTTTACGTAGTGATCTGTTTAGTGTGTCATACCCTTTAATGTTTGTTTTACCCGCAGATTCCTTATTTATGTGTCAAAGTTAACAGTTGGTCATCTTTAACTTTCCTATTAAAAATTCAAAGTTTATGTGAACGACATCTTGATTTTTACAACCTTCTTAGAGAGGAGGGTGTAACGTTGCTGGCTAGCTCGTCGGTATGACGTGGCTAGCTCGCCGCCCCTCGTTGTCCCATGTTGCCACACCCACCCCCCATCTTCGTCGGGGAGATTTCGGTTTTCCGAAATCTGAACGACGTGCCACGTAGGAAACAAATAGTCGTTGGTTGTTCAAAAATATATCCGTTGGCTGTATAATTATTTTTAAAAAAATTATTTTTATTCTTTATGTATACTCTCATAATTTAACATTTTTAACAAACATATTTATTCCCCAAAATCAAAAAATAAAATAAAAATACTAGAATGGCTTGTTCAACTCCACACACTTTTGATCAAATCAAAACATTGGTTGCTAACATAATTAAAGAAGACAACGTTCGGTAAAAAGCGGTTGCGTATTTAGCCCTCAAGTTTGAAAGTGCAGCCATTTCAAAATATGAACTGCAACAAACATGTGAAAAATGCAATGATATTCCAAAATAGTGGCGTGATAAGATAATCGAACTTTTGAAAAAAAAAATCAAACAAAGACGATGCAATACATGATGCTTTGTTTGATGAAGCCGCTAAAATCGAAAGACAGATGGAATTTAAAAAAGAATGGGTGAGAGAATTTTAAATTTAAATAATGTTGTTATTTCATTTTCAATAATGTAATTTTATTTTCAGTAATGTAATTTTATTTTCTATGTTGTAATTTTAATTTCATTAATGAATTTTCCAACGGTTATGTTTTAATTCGAATTTTCCAACGGCTATATTTTGTCTATAAATACTACTTCCATTTAGTATTTTTTTTTTCTCACACAAAACCATACACTCAAACATGTCTAAAAAACACTTCTACAAACAAGAAACTAAATAAATGAAAAGCTACTCGAAGCAACCCATCGACACCGGAAAAGGTACCAGACACAATCCCTCCACAACCGTATCCTCCACAACCTTACCCAAACATGATGGGTGGATCATCAGTTCCTACTGTTGATCAATCAAAGAGCCCTGTTGAAAAATACGAGGTACCTGCTGAGTTTCGTCTTACTGAGGAACAAGAACATCAATTTCTTCTTGATGAAGAAGCATTACGTGAAACATTAGCAGAAGAAGAAAGGGACAAACAAGAGTTGGAGAAGAAAATCAAGTGGGAAAAGACTGCCGAATTCATCAAGAATTCCTGCGGTATTTCATCGAAAATCTGATTCGGATCCCGAAACCGATTAAATTCCGTCGAACCGTACCGTATCGTATCGTATTTTGAAGTTTTGTATTTATATTTTTGATTTCCGTATTTGTAATTTTTATTTCCGTATTTGTAGTATTTAATTTGAATGAAATAAATTTTAATTTACGTGAAAATAAAAAAAATAAAAATAAAAGATAGTGGTTGAGTGTGTTGTGAGTGAGAGGGATTTTTGTTAGTTGTGTTGGTGTGATGTGACACTGATTTGACAACTGTGGGACCCAAATGAAGAGGGTTGGGTGTGTTGTGACACCCTCCTCTCTTAGAGAGCGTGTTTGTGATTGTACATTGCATTGTTTAGTATTAATGTACATATGCATCAATTCCGTCACGTATTTGATCAATCTAATTACAATCAAACCTCATATCATTATGCAAATCTGTGGTAGCCACTAGCTGGTGAATGGTTCTTTTTATTTTATTTTTCTAAAATTAATCCTTATCATTTGTTGTTCGTAAGCTCTTTTTAGGTGTTTCGTTTTCTAGGTCGAGGTTTTGTTCCAGTTCCGTGATTCAAAATGCATAGTACCTTTTAGAGTTTTTGCTACAGTACATCTTAATATATTTGGCATTGGCCAATAGATCCGGTTAAAAAGGTATACATTTTGGACATACTGAAGATACGACCAAGTTATGTAACTAAAAGATTTGTGTAATGCCCATGCTTCTTTTCTTTGGCTATATCTCAAGATTTGTTGGATTTATCGGGTTCGGTTGGTCTAGCATCCCGTTTCACTAAAACCTTTGATGCTATTATTCGTATTACGTCATGGTGATTTGGAAGCATCAAAACAAAAAAGATATTTAAAAACAAAGCGGTGAACACTAACGTTGTGTTGTCTGACTTTAAAGCTATATCTCACCTATGGATTCATAGCACGAGTCGTGCTAATGTCGTTAACTGGAATGATTGGGTGTAAAACCCATGGTGCAACAGTTATTCTTCTTAACTTTTAAGTTTTGAGCTTTGATGTTGTCCTTAGTCGATGGTGCTTAGCTTAGTCTGAGTTTATTTTCTTTGTTGTACTTTTGTCTAGCTTCTTGCTAGTCTTTTAGTATTCTTAATAATAACTAAATGATTCTAGGCATGTTCGTTTGAGGAACAAATAGTGTTAAGGACTTAAGGTAGTACATTAGTGTGAATATTTGGAAGTATATTTCTTTGTCTTGAAACTATTATTGAGTAAATTTGGACATTGACATGAATTGTTTGTCTTGTAAATAACCAGCTAAATATTGCCTAGATTGAAATCACGCATGAAAGTTGATACTATATTCATTTAAAAGTCTGTATATATTAAAGGTCTGTGTTCATTTATTTCATTTCATTTTTGTGTATTCATTTCTGTATCTTTAATGTACATATTTCATTTTTTTGTGTGTATCTTCAATATTACAGCTGATATATATTTCATTTCTATTTTTGTGCATTTTGCATAAAAGGAGATTAATATTTCTTGTCTCCTTGACAGCGGCCATCATTAAGTGACTGAATTAAGGTTATATACTTGGACAGTTGGACCATTATTGAAACTTTACTTTTTTATACCTTTTGAACAAATTATTTATGTGCTACAATTGGCCTTTCCTACAGAAAACCACATTTACGGAGTAAAGTATATGTGACTAAGGATCAAAGGTCTTATACACTTGTTCACAACTTGTGAACATGTGAATCACAAGTGACGTGTAACGTTGGTTGTATCAATATTTGCTAATGATTGTTGACTTGTCAAACTTATCATATGTTCTATACTTTTGTGCCTTTTATGTGTTTTCTCATTGTGCAGGGGGCTTTGTTGTTACTTGGTGGTTTTGTATTCTTGGGCTTCTATCTGGGCCAAGAGGTGGGCTCAACGTTTGGCCCTTTGGTTTGTTGCTTAATTTAACCTAATTGGAGCTAGGGTTTCAACTCATTCATTCATAACACACACACATTAGTGTGTTGGGTCTCTCTCTCTTCTAACAGTCGTCTGAGGCTTGCAACATGGGAGGATCTTCATCTTATCTTCTTATTGTTATTGTTTAGATTGAGTGTCAGTGAATCTGTAGTGAGGGAGATTGGATCAACTAGTTGGGACAATCTCACAATTTATCTTGTATTTGTATGATTAGCATCCATTTGGGGACTAATCTTTTATTTTCTGTTTGTACTTGAATCTTGTTTTAATAAATCACCAAGGGGTGGATGGTTGCGTGATAAGATCTGATGACTCTATGTGTTTTTCATGTTCTTTACATGGTATCAGAGCCATAAGAACTTAGATCCTATCACCAATATTGCTCTATCATGGTTATTTGTTGATTTCTCAAAAAAATTAAATTAGGGTTTCTTGAAACCCTAATTTATTTTTTGGGGATTCTTGATTATGTGGTCTTTGGAGGCTTCCCTATGTGTTGCCGTTGATCTTTCTGGTGGTGCCGTAAGTTTCCTTTCTAAATAGAGTTAGGGTTTCGTGAAACCCTAATTATATTTTTGGGGATCCTTACCTATTGGGGTCCTGGAAGCTGCTATAGGTGTTGCCGTTGATCAATTTGGTGCTTTCGTTGCTTGATTTAGTGATTCTCAGGTTTAATTAAAATTAGGGTTTTGAAACCCTAATTTATTTTACTTGGGGGTTCTTGTTGTTGACTCACCCATCCTCTAGACTAAGTGAATCTAGATATTGGGTCCTTTTGCTGGTTGTTGTATAGCGTTGTAAGTCCTTATTATACTTCCTTTAGTCTCTCCTTTCTTGGCTACTTCTTAGGTTTCTGTTGCTTGTTCTGTGGGTGCAAACGGATTGGTTAACACCTTGACCCTCCAGCCACAACTTGCATTTCTGGTAACTCAGATTCTGGGTGTTTTTTTCTTATCTTACTTGTGGTTATTTGATTCTTCATACATGTTTTTTTATACTTATCTTGCTTTCTTGGCTTGTTACTTGTTTGATTTATACCTTTTTTGGCTGTGATCTATCTGCTATTTGTTCTTTTTTTCTGTTTTTCTTTCTATCTCTTTTATCATGAGTGCTGGTGTTGTTACTGATCCCCTGGTTAACAGGGGGTGGTGGTGTGACTGAACCTATTTTGATTAATAGTCTTGATATTGGTGATCCTTTACATGTTCAGAACAATGATAGTATTACTTCTGCTTAAATTCCTTTTAAACTGCCTGGTACTGCTAATTATAGAATGTGAAACAATGCCATGAAACTTTCTCTTCAAGCTAGAAATAAAATTGGATTTATTAATGGTACTTGTTTAAAGGATACTTATGCTCATAGTAGTGTGTTATCTTCTCAATTGGATAGATGTAATGCCATGGTTTTGACTTGGCTTATGAACTCTGTGTCTCAAGATGTTTATATGGGGTTGGTTTACTCCGAAAATGCTTCTGCTGTTTGGAATTAATTATCTGAAACTTATGATAAGGTAGATGGGTCTGTTGTTTACAATCTTCTCTAAAAGATTAACTCTATGAAGCAAGGAGGCACATCTATTGCTGAATACTATCACATGCTTAATTCTTTATAGAGAGAAATTAATGCTTTGACCAAATTGCCTAAATGTGTTTGCCCCATTAAATGCTCTTGCCCTGCTAGCACTGAATCTATCTTACATCAGCAGCTTATGAAGCTCGTGTAGTTTCTAATGGGTCTTGATTATTGTTATCAACCTGTTAGAACTGCCCTTCTCACTAGGGACCCTCTCCATGATGTGAAGGATGCTTATGTGATGGTTTCTAGGAAGGAGTTACATAGGGGTATCCCTGAACCCTCTAGTGTGACTAATCCCAAGCTTAATGCCACCTCCTTTGCTGCCAAGACTTTTGGTCAGCAAAGGAAAGGAAAATTTTCTAACTCTAACAAGAACAATTCCAAAGGGGGCAATCAATCTTATCCTAATAGGGGTCCCAATCCTAATCTTAACTGTACCAACTGTGGGATGATTGGTCACACTATGGATAGATGTTATGAGATCATTGGGTACCCCCTGGTTACAAAAGGCCCTCTAATGCTAAATCTTATGTGTCTAAACCTAATTTCAATGCTAATTGTGATACTAAGTTGAATGATGCTAAGATGATTGAGAAACCTACTGCTAGTGATGTCCTCTCTTCCTTCACTTCTGATCAAATGAAGAAACTTCTACATTTGATCAATGACTCTTTTGCTGAGAACATTCATTCCAACATGGCAGGTAGATACTCCTTCAATAACTTCAATGTCTTGTTCAATATTAATTTTTATAGATACTTTTGTGGAAACTTGAAAGGGTTGGTTAGTACTATTACTCTTGGGTGGATTATAGACTCTGGGTGTAACCAACGCTTGACTGTCTCCAATGTGGGTATGTTTAATGTTGTTGATGTTGGCAATCTCAATCTCACCGTGGGCATCCTAATGGGACTAGTGCCACCATAAGTCATGTGGGTCACTTGAGACTGTCCAACAATGTTATCTTATATGATGTTCTTGTTGTCCCTCGCTACTGTGTCAGTTTGTTATCTATTAATAAGTTGATAAAAGATAGTAAGTTGTTTATTGGTTTGGTTGAGGATAAATGCTACATTCAGGATTTGACCAAGGGGACTACTATGGGGACTGGTAGTGAGTCTGGGGGCCTCTACTTGTTTGACCTAGATAAAAACAAAAAGTGTGTAGGCAAGTCTAATATGATCTTGTCTTTTAATGTGTCCAAAGACTTGTGGCATTGTATACTTGGTCATCCTGCTGACCAAGTTCTTTTTGTCCTCAAAACTGACCTCAACCTCACCAAAAACACTTGTGTCTCTGTCTGTGATGTTTTCCATATGGCCAAACAGACAATAGAACCTTTTCCCTTGAGTGATAATAAGTCCACCCATCTGGGTGAACTTGTCCACCTGACTTGTGGGGTCCCTATAGGGTCTCTAACAGAGAGAGATACAAGTATTTCTTGACCATTCTTGATGACTATTCTAGGGCAGTTTGGACTTATCATTTAAAAAATAAATATGAAGTTTTTGACACCTTTGCTAACTACATTAAAATGATCAAAAATCAATTTAACATGTGTATCAAAGTTGTTAGATCTGACAATGGAACTGAATTTATCAACAAAAAAATGAGTTCTTTGTTCAGTGACCTTGGAATAGTCCATCAAACTTCTTGTACTTACACCCCTTAACAAAATGGCATTGCTTAAAGGAAACATAGGCACTTGCTAAATGTTTCAAGGAACCTTATGTTTCAGGGGGGTTCCTCTTGTGTTTTATTCTGATTGCTACCTAACTGCTGTTTACTTAATCAACAGGCTTCCCTCATCTGTCCTAAAAGGTAAATCACCATATGAAATGGTTTATAACAAAAAACCAAATCTCTCTCACATTAGGTGTTTTGGGTGTCTTTGTTTTTCTACTAATTTAAACAACAACGATAAGCTCACCCCTAGGTCTGAAAAATGTGTTTTGATTGGGTACTCTTCTGGTAAAAAGGCTTACAAGCTCTTAAGTTTGGACACTTGGGGTGTCCTATTCTCTAGGGATGTGAGATTTTATGAAACTGTGTTTCCTTTTAAAATGAAAAACAATAAGGATGGTGATTTGGCTGATGTTGATACAAGTGATGTTGAACACCTTTCTTTCTTTGATAATCCTGCTCCTTTAAGATCCAATGATGAGGAGAGAGCAACATCTACTGAGGATGGTAGAAACCCTTCAAGTGATGAGTCTAACACTCAGCAAGCACTTGAAGTGGATTTTGCAACCCAAATAGATGATAAAAATCTATCAGAGGGTAATGTTTTAATTACTTTGCCTATTTCTTCTGAACCAGTTCTTAATAATGATAATCCTGTGACTCATGAGGTGTATGTCCCTATAAGAAAGTCTGGTAGAATTACTAAGTTTCCTGCTAAATTGAATGATTATGTTGTTGATAGCAAACTTAGATATGGGATTGAAAAACATGTCAATTACTCCAGACTTAACTCTGTGAATTTGTGCTTTTTCTACCACCCTTAACAAATCTGTTGAAACTTGTTCTTTTAATGATGCTAAGAATGACCCTAATTGGATTGAGGCCATGAACAATGAAATAGAAACTCTCATTAGGAACAACACTTAGACCATTACTGACCTGCCCTTGGGCAGAGCTCTTGGTTGCAAATGGTTGCACAAAATCAAGTATGGGTCTTCTGGGTTAATAGATAAGTATAAGGCCAGGGTTGTGGCAAAAGGGTATGGGCAGAAGGAAGGTATTGATTTTGATGAAACCTTTAGTCCTGTGGTTAAGATGGTTACAGTTAGATGTATAATGTGCCTTGCTATGTCTAATGACTAACCCTTATGTCAAATGGATGTCAACAATGCTTTCCTTTATGGTGACTTGGAGGAGGATGTCTATATGACTTTACCTCCAAGATTTGATAACCCCAATCCTTCCAAGGTCTGCAAATTGATCAAATCCCTTTATGGACTTAAGCAAGCCCCAAGGCAGTGGAATGCCAAACTTACCACTGCTCTGGCTGAGCATGGCTTTGTTCAAATCAAATTTGACTACTCCCTTTACATTAAACATACTGGCAACATCTTCAGTGTCATTCTTGTGTATGTTGATGACCTGGTGGTCACTGGCAATGATATGTCTGAAATCAAGAAGTTTAAAATCTTTCTCAAAAACAAGTTTATGATTAATGACCTTGGTATTATGAAGTATTTCCTTGGCATAGAGGTCCTACACAATAGGTCTGGTGTATGTATGACTCAAAGGAAGTATTGTCTTGATTTAATTCATGAGTTTGGCTTGTTAGCTGCTAAACCTGTCACCACACCCCTACCTGAGAATTGTATTCTAGCTGTAGATGAGAGTGACTCTGATAAGTTTCTTATCAAAGTGTTTAACTATCAAAAACTTATTGGCAAACTCATTTATTTGACCCACACTAGGCCATATATCTCCTATGATGTTCAATGTCTGAGTCATATGCATGCCATTACATTCTCACCTTAAGATTGCCTTACGGGTCATCAGATACCTGAAAGGAGCTCCTGGTTCTGGTATCCAAATTTATAAGGATAAACACCTTAATTTGTCTTGCTATACTGACTCTGATTGGGCTAAGTGTTTGAAGACCAGAAAGTCTGTTTCTGGCTATTGTGTGTTTTTGGGTAACACTCTTGTCTCTTGGAAAAGTAAAAAGCAGCCAACTGTATCTAGATCCTCTACTGAAGTAGAGTATAGGTGCATGGCTAGTGCTACTTGTGAGGTAATTTGGATTTCTAACTTGCTCAATTATCTAAATATTCCAAGGGTGTTCCCTGTGAACATGTATAGTGATAGCTCTTCTGCCATTCAAATTGCTGCCAATCCTGTCTTCCATGAGAGGACTAATCACTTTGAAGTTGATGTTCACCTTATAAGAGAAAAGGTGCAGTGTGGCATTATTAAAACTATTAAAGTGGATTCTACTGATCAAACAGTATATATGTTTACTAAAGGTCATGGCACTTATCAACATTCCAAATTGTGTAAACAGTTGGGAATGGTTGACATGTTCAAAAGGTAGCCCTACATTAGTGTGTTGGCTCTCTCTCTTCTATCAGCCGTCCGACGCTTGCAACATGGGAGGATCTTCATGTTATCTTCTTATTGTTATAGTTTAGATTGAGTGTGAGTGAATCTGTAGTGAGGGAGACTGGATCAACCTAGTTGGGACAATCTCACAATTCCTTGTATTTGTATGATTAACATCTATTTGGGGACTAATCTTTTATTTTCTATTTGTACTTGAATCTTGTTTTAATAAATCACCAAGGGGTGGATGGTTGTGTGATAAGATCTGGTGTCTCTATTTGTTTTTCATGTTCTTTACAATGATAAATACATAAATCTGATGAACAAGCAAGGCAGAGGCATAATACTACTAGTCAAATGGGATCATTAACGTTTTCGGCGCAGATAATAAGTAACCATCACCACTACTCAATACATCAACTACGGGTCTTTTTCAGTCTTAGCTTGCTGCATCAAAGTTGATTCTATAAATTTCGTAAGTGTATTTTTTGAATCTTATTAATCATCATGCATATATTTCTCATGTAACGACTGACGAGAATAAACTAAATTATGAGGCCCAAATAATTTATCAGGCTAACTTGGATTGGGCCTTACCATGTAGCTTTCAAATTTTGAATGGTCAAGTTATTGTCCATTCATGATTGATTTGATACTGAGGATTTTGAGTATATATGCAATGAAGTTGGGTCTGATTTTTTTTTTTGAACGGTAATTTTATTAAAAAAAAAACTACTAGCAAAGAGCTAGAAATTACAAGGAAATAAGACGAGGGTTTTTAAGCCACTCATTCAAACTAAATGAACCATTACATCGATACCTACACCAATTAAATGAGTCGTAATTGTTGTAGATCCTGAACCTGTTCAAGAGCACTTTTGAGATGATTCAAGTTGTCACGTGTTGAAAATTCATTGTGTTTCAAGTTGTTCGTCTCTTTAAGGTATCATGTAGGAGGAGTTGTTCGTAAGTTTCTTTTAGGTGTTTGGTTCTATAGGTCGAGGTTTTGTTTGTGTTCGGTGTTTCAGGATGCAATAATATAACAAATCCAAAACTACTTAGTGGGTGTTTGGATGTGCTTATTGAAAACAAATTTCATTTTAAAAACTCTATTTTAAAAAATCATCATTTTGAAAACTCCATATTAAAAAATAGTGTTTGGATTTGATATTTCAGTTTGAAATTGCAATAATCAAATAATCACTTTTTTGAGTGTTTGGCAAATTTTATTATTTGATAATATACTCCATTTTGAAAGCTTACTTTTTCAAAACTCCACTTTGAAAATGAAATAAGTAGCTCCTCACTAACTTTTTCAAAACTCCATTTTGAAGCTTTTTTTGGTAAAGGGGAACAACCCCGGTAAAATACCATTTTGAAGCTTTTAAACGCAAATAATCACTTATCTCCATTTATTACCCAAACACTTTTTTTTTAATTTATCTCCATTTTGAAACTGAGATTTGGAGATAATCTCCTCCTAACCGCACATCTAAACACCCCCTTAACAAGTTCAAAGAAAAGACGCCTAATAAAGATTACTAGTAACCATGTCTAACACAACAACTTCAAGCATACATAGTAACTACTGACACAGCAAGAACAACAATCACGACACATGCAAACGAGCCCATTGCGACCAACACCTTGGAAAAGAAGTGGCGGATAAGAAACAATTCCGCAACAAAGAAACACCAAATAAGGTATCAAACTTGAAAGTTAAATCTTCAAACTTGAATGTATGAATTAAAATCTATAACAACGAAGATTCAAATACTCTTAAATAAACATTAGAAGATGCAAAGTTTCATACCGTACAGTTTTCATTTCTTTTTCACTTGTTTGATAATGCAACAATAGAAAAGGGAAGATAGATAACTAGTGATTGACAAAAGGTGCAAGTAGTTGGTGTTCATTTAATATAAAAAATAATGGTCAAATAAATTTAAGATCTGTTGTGTTCTTTAATATCAAAATAAGAATTTATATTAGAGAGATTATTCAAGATCCTGAGTTATTGTGTTCTTTAATATCAAAAGAAGAATTTATATTAGAGAGATTATTCAAGATCCTGAGTTATTGTTTACAGTAATTAAATCTTACTACTTTATAAAAGATTTAAGACTTATTTTATAATTAAAAGTCTTAAAATTTTCAGCCCAAACATTTCTATATTAAGTAAAAATCTGCTAATCACACCAATTAAAATTAGTTGACCAATTAAATTAAAAAATGTTATAACAACCAAATCAAATATTAATATCAGTTATAAATTGCAAAACAATCCTGGAAATGTTAATACATACGTTTTTTTTTCAAAAGTTAAAACATTCCTATTTAAAATGAAGAAGCTTCCTACAATCTCCACCCCTACACAACCGCCTCCTCACTCTCCAAAAATTGATATGCACAATAAAATAGGGCTAAACATCAGGAAATCATGTCTTAGGGTATTGCAAAATGCCACTATAAATTAAAGGCACATGAAGATGGGGAAACCACACCCCAAATACAAATTGGTGTTCCTGCTAAATTATTAGATTATGGCTAACCAAGTTGAAATAACAATGTTCTTGGCATCTTTGTCCCTTGGTCCCAATTTTGACCTTCCAGCAGCAACATCAGTAGATGTTGCTGCTCATGCCCCTCTTCCAGCACACATGCACCTCTCCCCCTCCCTTTTCCAGATCAAGCTCAAATCAACTGACTTGTGGATGTAACATAGTTTTTGCAATATTTACCGGGTTTAAACCCTTTACCAAAAAAAAACATAGTTTTTGCAATTTTTTTATTTTAACATACATGCTTAATATAACATCACAAATTACTAACATTTATTTATTTATATTCCAGCTTCACAAGAAACGTAAAAGTTTCGAAAACTTTAATACATGGACTTTTTTAACTTATGCTTGTAATCGTGTCTTTACCTGATTTGGTTGTTTACCTGATATGGTTGTAATCATTTACAACATCCGAATGAATTAAAAAAATTTCAAGTAATTGGGATTTGTAATCATTTACCTGATGTGGTTGTTTTTCTTTCGTAGTATATCTTTTATTTATAGATACTCCATGTGTAACACAACTTGTTGACCCATACATCTGCACATCGTATAAGTTAAGTGTAACAGTGCGGATTTTCTCAATGAACTGTTCAGAAATGATACCTGTACTAGGTGAGCTAAACGACCCTCGCACACGACTGATGCTACCAAATGCTCTAAATACTGCTAGTTGATCCTGGCCGCCTAATAACCCCACCGTCGATTTTTTAACTCTTGAGTATTTCCTGGAGTAAGAAAAACACAATATTCTATTATTTAGCTTGTGCAAGCATTCAAGCAAGATGACGTGTGTATAAAGTTACAGATATATACGAATCTCAAGCCTAAAGTCATGTTAAGGTGCGATGAGTGCTTAAATGCACAGCTATGGGCCTATGTGCGAGGTTCACAAGTTTAGTTCATTTTATGAAAACGCCAAACTTTTGAGTGGAGAAAATCAAGATGATTTGATGACCCGTGTGATGAGTTTATTTCGAGATGAAAACGGGAACAAGGAGTTTCCACACAAAAGTGCTTGGCTTCTTTTGAAAGACAAGTATAAATGGAAAAATCCCGATTTAACTAAAACACGTCGTGCCCGGGGGAGAGTAGCCGATGTAGATCCGGATCTATTTAATGATGATGAAATCCCTCGTCCATCCGGTGTTCCAAGAAAGCCCAAGCTTCAACGCTCCTCAAGTTCATCCGCCACTTCGGGGTCTCAAAAAGAACAATTGGCCGAATTGCTACAACAAATGATTTCGGATCGTGATGCTAAAAAGGAACGATTGGACCGAGAGGTGGCGGCTCGACTAGAAGTGGCTCAACTTCAAAAAAGGAATGAAGAATTGCAAATCCTTCGATTCGACTAGACGTGGCGCGAATTGAAAAGCTCAAAGACGAGACGCGCGCGAAATATTTTAATTTTTAAGTTGTATTTTTTTTAAGTTTTTTTATTTCGTGTATTTTTTTCATGTTTTTTTTAACTGCGTAATTGTATTTTTATTTTTATTAATGAAAAAAATTAAGTTTTAGTTAATTAATTGTTAAATTAAAAAAAAAAGTGGTGGGGTCACGATAAACCGAGAAAAGTTGATGTTAACCAGGGAGGGGGTTTGGTAGGTTATGGGGTGTTTTTGAGTTATTGGAAAAAAGCTGACGTGGTAACACTTTTTGCCCACGGCTCGACTCCCACGGCTTTGACTGTACCCAGCCCTCTAAAGCATGACAAGCTTTAATGACTTGGACTTGGACTTGGACTTGGCATAGTTAAAGACAAGTATATAAAATTATGGTGCCCAAGAACAAAAATGGGACCTGTAATATCCATACAACATAGATAGTACGAGTAGTATGTAATGAACAATGTACAGTCATCCTCGTCACTCATAAACCTCTGAGAAAAACCCATTTCATTTTATAAAACCATAAAAAAAACCACACGTGTGTTAAAAATTTGAGGTGAAAAAAATAATGGAAAAAAGGTTTCACGAAGATGAGTTTACAAAGTTGGTTCTTTCATGGTCTCTTGTTGACATTCTCGATCATGACCTCTACTCGAATAAGGTTAATTAACCTCCCTTCTTTTAATTATTAAATATCTCCTTAGTTTTAGCTTATTGGAGGTGTTTCTTGTTTGTGCGTCTGTATCGGCTTATATTTCATAAGCCCTTAATTTTGTGCCTTATTTTGACACTTATGAGCTTATATAAGTTAGGTATCATATACAATAAACTTATATAGGCCCATAACTTTCAAAATAGGCAACACAATTAGAGCCCTTATGAGATGTAAGCCAAATTTCGGCTTATACTGTATTTCATAAGCCTCAAATTTATGTGGCTTATTTTGAGACGTATGGGTTTATATAAGTTTACTATATGATACCTAACTTATATAAGCCCATCATAAGTCTCCAAATAAGGCACAAGTTTGGCGCTTATGATATATAAGCCGAAATGGGCTTATTTGAACTTATGTGATTTCGGCTTATATTTCATAAGAGGGGTGTTTATTTCAGCTTATATGTGGCCGTATGAGCTTGTTTGATTTCGGCTTATTTTTAATAAACCCCAAATTTCCGGCTTATTTTAAGACATGTGGGCTTATGTTGGTTTATTACGAAATGATAATAAACTTATATAAGCACATTCATCTTTAAATAAGCCAGAAAATTGGGGCTTATGAAATTTTAGCCAGAATCAAATAAGCCCATACGCCCTCGTATAAGCCGAAATAAACACCCCCTAAGTCCGGATATTCCGGATATCTCGAGACTTATGGAATTTTATATGTTCATTATATCATCATAATAAGCGTATATATAAACTCATAAGTCTCAAAATATGTCAGAAAATTACAAGCCAAAATCAAATAAGCTCATAAGCCTGCAAATTTATTTCTGATGTTTTTGAGTGTTTACTTTTGGAATGAAACTTTTTATATGCTCATACCCAATAAATTTTGCCATAAGTAGTACTATGCCTGACGGAAGTGTAAACCAATTTAATATAAGAATAGCCAAACTTTAAAATATGCAGAGATTATTCATGTTTGGAAGTCATAGTTTGACCTCTTTAAGCAGATGAGCATATATTTATGTCCGGACGAAACTTTGCATGATGCTAAGATTTGAAAGTAACTACTTAAACAAAAGGAAGTAGCCAAACAACCCTTAGACCCATTTGACCTTGAAGTCAACGTTACCGCCCTTTTCATTTGCCTAGTTTGATTCTTGTTTTGTAATAGTAGCTGTACGAGCGCAGTGTTCCGTGTAGAGAATCATATCTTCATTACAATTATATTTCTGATGACTTGATGCATTGACTATAGGTGGATAACATACCCCTTACTTTTAAGTCAAAGGAAGACTATTTCAGCTCATTTGCTTATCCTTTGGTAGAGGAAACACGCTGTGAGCTGGCTTCTTGCCTTCTTCCATGGAGCTTATTTATGGAGCTCCCTTTGCTGATATTTGATCTATTAACGAGTCGAAAAGTGGTGAAAACATGCTGTATGATGTTACTGTTGGTCCTTGGAAAAATCAAACTAGTGAACGTGGCAAAGATGATTACCGTACAATACCTGGCGATATGCTTATTTTAGTAGATGGGGAGCCTAAAGAAGTTTCAGATTTGCAGCGTGTGGGAAGAACTTGGGCTTTTTTAGTGGTTAAACATAATGAAGATGATGGTACATCTATGAAAGTCAAAGCATCAAAACCAATTGAATTCCAAGACGGGATGTTTTTCGTTTTTGTGATGAATCTAACAACTCAGAAAAGAATATGGGATTCATTGCACATGCATAGAAATCTTAATATTATCAACGAGATTCTTTACTCTGACCCTAAGGTCAGAAATTGGTTAAATAAAATTTTAACTTGTTTAAGGAAATACTACCTCCGTTCCATATTACATGTCCACTATTCATGGTCAAAGTTAAAAAAAGAAAGACCGGAAAAAGTCCAAGTGGACATTTAATATGGGACGGAGGGAGTATGATAATATTGTTATTAACTATGGGTGTTTCGGTATTTACAGGTTAAGGACTGCACCATCTGTCCATTTGGTTGCGATATCATGGTATCTGAAAAACTTGATCCGCATCTTTTGGTTAATTTGAATGAATCCCAGAGGGAAGCAGTTATGACGGCGCTTTGTAAAACACAATGCTCTCATAATTCATCTACTTCATCTGTGGGACTAATATGGGGACCACCTGGAACGGGGAAAACAATGACAGTGGGTGTTTTGCTTTTCATCCTTCTGCAAATGAATCAAAGGACTCTTACGTGTGCTCCTACGAACGTCGCTATAGTAGAGTTAGCCTCACGCTTGTTAAGTTTAGTAAGAGAATCATTCAAATCTACAACTGCAAATGGCGATTATTTTTGTTCAGTTGGAGATTTGCTCTTGTTTGGCAACAATGAGATATTGAAAGTTAGTACTGACATTGAAGAGATATATCTCGAGCATCGGATTAAGAGGCTTGTAGAGTGCCTAGGCCCAGTGACTGGTTGGAAGCATTGCATACGATCTATGATCGATTTATTGGAAAATGGTGTTTCCGAATATTATAAGTTTATTGAAAATGAATTCTTGAAAGACAAACATCTAACGAATGGAAATGAAGGTAAAAGAACAATGTTGGAAATAATATCATTCATTGAGTTTGTGCAAGAGCGATTCAATGATTTTGCATCGCCACTTAGAAGGTGCATTGTTACATTTTCTACTCATATCCCGAGAAGTTTCGTGGGGGGATATAATTTCCAATGTTTGATTTCTCTTATGGACAGTTTGAGTTCGTTAGCGTATCTGTTGTTTCAGAAGAACTTGAAGACCTTTTCAATTCTAAACCGTTGCAGGATGATTTTGTTAAGTCATGTCTAGCGTTGCTAAAAACTCTTGAAACATCTCTTGAAGGACTCGCTCTTCCATGTTATTCTAACAAGTATGCTATAAAACAATTTTGTTTTGAAAAAGCTGCTGTTATATTTTGCACAACTTCAAGTTCCTACAAGTTGCATGCTGTCAATATGGAGCCTTTAAAAATAGTGGTGATAGACGAAGCGTCTCAGTTGAAAGAGGCAGAGTCCACCATTCCCCTTCAAATTCCGGGAATGAAGCATGCTATTCTTGTTGGAGATGAGTGCCAGTTACCTGCAATGGTTTTTAGCAACGTAAGTGTACTTATCTGTGTATCTTCAGACTATTGTTTTAATATTAGTTTTAAGCTTTATTTTGATAAATTAAATGTTTGACAGGTTTGTATTGAATGTGGCTTTGGGAGAAGCTTATTCACCCGATTAAGTTGTTTGGGTCTTTCTAAGCATCTTCTCAATGTTCAATACAGAATGCACCCATCCATCAGTTTCTTCCCAAATTTGAAGTTTTATCGAAATCAAATCCTAGATGCTAAAAATGTTTTATCTAGAGGTTATGAAAATAGGTATCTTTTAGGACCAATGTTTGGTTCCTATTCATTTATAAATGTCGTTGGTGGAAGAGATGAGAAAGATGATTGCAGACGAAGCCGAAGAAATATGGTTGAGGTGGCTATTGTGATTAAAATTGTAAAAAATCTCTACAGAGGTGAGTATTGTGGTTGTCCTTTATCATTTTAGGTTAAAGCAGTTAAACGTTTTTACCTAAGTTTAACATCTTCACATTTATAGCATGGAAGGACTCAAAGAAGAAGCTCACCATTGGGGTTATATCTCCATATATTGCCCAAGTTGTTTCGATTCAGCAAAAACTTGCTCACATGTATGAGAAGCTTGATGGGTTTTCAGTACACGTGAAAACGATTGACGGGTTTCAGGGTGGAGAAGAAGATATTATTATCTTATCGACTGTAAGATCGAATAGTCATGGGTCTGTTGGCTTTATATCTAGTCCTCAAAGGACTAATGTTGCCTTGTCAAGAGCACGGTATGCAATCCTCTCACTTTCTCAACATTTGATCTTTGTAAATACGTTCTTTATGTCAAGAAGTATTATATTGTTTCCCGTTTTTTTGTAGGCATTGTCTTTGGATATTAGGAAATGAAAGAACCTTGACTAAGAGTGAGTCCATATGGAAAGAAATAGTCTCTGATGCAAGGAAACGTCATTGTTTCTTTGATGCTGATGCTGATGAATGCTTAAAGATGACAATTATAGAAGCAAAGGAGGAGTTGGAACAATTTGATGACTTGGTTAACGAGAATAGTGTACTTTTTAAACATGCAAAATGAAAGGTATGTGATTTGAAACCGAAAACTGAGAAATTATAACCCCCATTTGTAGATGTGACAATTTAGACCCATTTACTTACGGATGGGGTTGATTGGGGTTATGGATGTTTTGAAAGCTGTCGAGTCGGAAACTCAGGTGTATCCAAAAAAAAGCTGCGCGCAGTGTATTTTTATTGCTTACAACCCTGTTTCAACATATTATGTTTCCGTGTGTGATTATCTGAGAGAAAAGGGAACTTAAACAACAAAATCAGTAATGTAGTTCAACAAATATTAAGAGAAACAACAGTTCTCTTGCGTGAGGGTTACAGAAAATCGTTTCTGAAAAACCGAACTTGAGGAGTGGTTTATGGGAATATAATCTTTATGCAAATTGGAACGTATTTGATTAATCTCTTACGAAAGTGTGTCATAATCTTTGTGCCATCAGGTTCTCTTTAGTGACGACTTCAGAAGATCATTTGGAAAGCTGATGTTCTCTCGCTTAAAGAAGTTGATTTTAAATCTTTTACTAAAACTTGCGGGTGGATGGCGGCCCAAACACTTTAGAGTAGACCTGTGCTCTGAAAGTTCTTTACAAATTATAAAGCATTTTAAAGTTGAAGGGTTCTATGTGATTTGCACTATTGACATCATCAAGGAAGCCAAATACGTACAAGTTTTGAAGGTCTGGGACATATTGGCCTTAGACGAGATTCCAAAACTCACAAAACGCCTTGAGAACATATTTTCTGCATACACAGATGCTTTTATTAGTCGATGCACAGAAAAATGTTTAGAGGGGTATGATCATCTGTTGTCTAGTGAATTTATAATATTCCTTAGATAGTTAGTAGTTATTATGTATGCTAATTCCATTTTCTTTCTACGTTTTAGAAACTTGGAAGTTCCTATGACTTGGCCGGCATCCCATGAGATAATCCGATTTCAATATTTAAGTGACAGTGAAAATGAAAGTAAAGGGGATGTGAATCCTGGTGATGATAGAATTTATGTTGAAAACTCAAAAGTGAGTGAAAGCTTGTTGCTGATGAAGTTCTACTCATTGTCACGCGAGGTCGTGAGGCATTTGCTTTCTGGTACAGAACTTAATCTACCCATGCAAGTTACTGATGAGCAAATGGACATAATTTTGTCTCCCAGAAGTTCATTTATAATTGGGCCATCAGGAACGGGAAAAACCACCATATTATCAACGAAATTGTTCCAATACGAACAAAATTTTCACATTGCTTCTGAAGGGATTTATGAAGGGGAGAACATCCAATTAAAGGAAGCCGAAGTTGCTAATGATCATCAAGATGACAAAATGAGTGTTCTTCGCCAGCTTTTTGTGACCGTCAGCCCAAAATTATGTTACGCTGTGAAACAAAATGTTTCCCACCTTACAAGGTGCGCATATACTCTGTTTTTCCCCTTAGTTTTTTTACATCTTCTATTGTCTTATTCTGACTTTGAGAGTCAATGTATTTGACAGTGTTTCAAGTACTGAGGGTTCATCAGCAGAGATCAATCTTGATGACATGGACGTGATAACATCAGAATTCAGTGATATTCCAGACACTTTTACCAACATTCCCGTGAAAAAGTATCCTCTTGTGATAACATTTCAAAAGTTTCTGATGATGTTGGATGGTACATTGGGGAATTCGTTCTTTGAGAGGTTTTGTGAGGTAAGAGAAGGTTCTATTGGGAACCGTATAAGTTCAAGATCTATTGCACTGCAAACCTTTATAAGATTAAGGGAGGTCACTTTTGATAGGTTTTGTTCACTTTACTGGCCACACTTTAAATCAAGTCTAACCAAAAAGCTTGATCCCTCAAGGGTATTCACCGAAATTATATCTCATATAAAAGGAGGGCTTCAGTGCATTGATGGAAACTTAAGTTATGAGGATTACTGTTCATTGACCGAAAGTCGTTCTTCCACTTTAACTACAGAGAAAAGGGGTATTGTTTACAACCTCTTTAAAACCTATGAAAAAAGGAAAATTGAAAGAAGAGAATTTGATTTGGGTGATTTAGTAAATGACATTCATCATCGGCTTAAAAATGGGAATTATGATGGTGACAAGATGGATCTGGTTTATATTGATGAGGTCCAAGATCTTAGTATGAGGCAAATTTCTCTTTCTAAATATATTTGTCAAAATGTCGATGAAGGTTTTACTTTTGCGGGTGACACAGCACAGACAATAGCAAGAGGGATTGATTTTAGGTTTCAAGATATACGATCTTTGTTCTATAAGGAGTTCTTAAGTACTAAAACATCTGGTGAACTCGAAAAAGGTCTTGTAACCGAGATTTTTCAACTAAAACAGAATTTCAGAACGCATGCTGCTGACCTGCTGTGCTCGATTTAGCTCAGAGTATCATTGACATTATCTACCATTACTTTATTCACTCAATTGACAAGTTAGAACCTGAAATCAGTCTTATATCTGGTGAAGCTCCTGTATTGCTCGAGTGTGATAGTGATGAAAATGCAATAGTGACAATCTTTGGAGATATAGAAACTAGTGGAAAAATTGTCGGATTTGGTGCTGACCAGGTGATATTAGTACGTGATGATTGTGCAAAATCTGAAATATGTGAATCTGTTGGAAAAATGCACTTGTTCTCACTATATTAGAGTGTAAGGGTCTTGAGTTCCAGGTCAGACTCGTCTCCTTTGTGTTAAATACTTATCATTCATTAAGTTGCTTCTGTTTCTTAATGTTTTATTCCCATGGGTATTTAGGACGTATTGCTGTACAACTTTTTTGGGACATCCCCGTTGAAAGAACAATGGAGAGTTATATATGAATACATGAATAATTATGATTGGCTCAACGAGAACCTTCCTCAGTCTTTCCCGACATTCACTGAGGCAAGGCATAGTGTTTTATGTTCTGAATTGAAACAATTATATGTGGCTATAACTCGAACGAGGCAAAGGCTATGGATATGCGAGAACAATGAGGAGCTCTGTAAACCAATGTTTGACTACTTGAAAATGAGGGGACTCGTTCAGATAAGGAAACTGGATGTAACAGTTGCTCAGTCAATGCAGGTTGCTAGCACCCCTCAGGAGTGGCGTGAGCGTGGTAAGAAGGTTGGCTTTTGATCTATACTACTGCTATAATTATATTATGATTTGTAATTTTGTTACCTTATTTGACATATAACGTATATGCTTTTCAGTTTTTTTTACGAGAATAGTTTTACGATGGCAATTCTGTGTTTTGAGAGAGCTGGTGACGCAACCTGGGGGAAATTGGCCAAAGCTTCTAGTCTTAGAGCATCTGCTGATCAAATAAGGGGAACGAATCATGAAGCTTTTGTTGGTTATCTTAGAGAAGCAGCCGGAATGTTTGAGTCTATTAGAAAGTTTGAGTCTGCAGCATCATGTTATTGTGATTTAGGGGAGTTTGAAAGAGCTGGTAACTTTTTTTCTTAAACACAAATCCTCGTTTCTAACTAGCATATGGATCGTAAACTTATTTATTATTTGAAGAGTCACAGGTTCCACTCACTTACGAATCGTTTGATTTGCCAAGAAAGGCAACAAAAATACAATGTTTGAAAATGTGGGAAAACCATATAATTAGTCAAAATCGAAATTCCTTTCTTCATTGGTCAAAATTACATTCACTCATTCTTTATGTTACCTTCATCGGAAATTTACCCTAAAATGATTAAGTAAAACAGGACAGGTCAAATGGTTTAAAGTCTTTGACGGTCACCCAAAGTTCAATTTGAATGCATACAACCTCTAATTGCCCACTACTAAATTGAACTCTTGTGTTTGTGTAGGAAAATTGTATTTGTACGAATGTGGAAAGATTGATGAAGCTGCCAAATGTTTCACTCTATCAGGATGTTATAGTGAAGCTGCGGAAGCTTATGCGAAGGGAGATTCAGTTTGCCAACTGTCTGTCAGTTTGTAAAAAAGGGAAACTTTTTGATAAAGGGTTGGCATATATAAAATACTGCAAAGATCATGTTAATGTTCGAAGTAAAGAAGTAATACAAGTTGAGCAAGGCTTTTTGGAAAATGGTGCTCTCGAATACCATGAGATCAAGGATCCTGAATCCATGGTGAAATTTGTCAGAGCTTTTGGTTCTATAGAATCTAAACGTGTATTTTTGAGGTCGTTAGGCTGCCTTGATCACCTTTTATCGTTGGAAGAAGAGTTGGGTCATTTTCTTGAAGCTGCTAAGCTGGTGAGGTCACGGGGCGACGTTATAAAAGAGGCTGATCTTTTGGAGAAGGCTGGACGTAATAAGGAGGCAGTGGGTTTATTACTTTGGTATGTGCTTTATAGCTCGTTATGGCGGGGATATGGAAACAGAGGTTGGCCTTTAAAGGATTTTGATGAGAAGGAAAAACTTTGTAATAAAGTGAAGTTGCTAGCAAAACTGGATTCAAACCTTTTCCATGATTTTGTTTGTAATGAGCTTGAGTTCTCTCTAATCAGCGAAGTAGTTTGACCCAACTGAAGAACAATTTGGATGTTTCCAAAGAAAACAAAAGTTTAAGGGGAGAAGTTTTGTCGATTAGGAGAATCTTGGATGTCCATTTAGATATTCGTTACTCAAAGTATGAGTGGGAGGATGAGTTACCAATTGATATGAATAAGCACTGCGCAGACAAGATGTTTCAAAACTGGGTGTCTGTTAGAACTTTGATATTTTATTGGAATTTGTGGATATCTTTGAAAGTCTAGGAGATTTCCACAATGAAAAACCAAATAAACACGAGGGTCATCTTGATTTCAGTTTAACCTATTTTGGGGTGAGGAAACTGTGTGTAAATGGAAACATAGTTTACTTGCTAGTCCACAAGAATGCATATTGGATAAAAAACTACTGTCGAAGGGTTGATCATATGGATGGCAAGTTTCTAACTATTGATGGCAAGGAATTGATGTTTGCTATTCGGTCTTATTGGCAGTCGGAACTGCTTTCTGTGGGGATAAAGGTGCTTGACACTCTTTATCATCTTCTTTGTAAGTCAAGGTCGAACGGTTCGGCCTTTCACCAAAGCACATCTTTTCTTCACATTTTCGAAGTTGCAAAGTTTCTTTTAGACTGCCACTATCTTAACCTCACTTCTTCAATAAATAAGATTCAAGAGTTTCTAGATCTCTCTGCCGATTATTTTTATCGTGTGTTCCCGCCAGATTGGCGTGATTCGGTATCCGAGGATTTAGTTTCTGTAAAGAATACTGATCTTTCTGTCAACTTGCTTAATGAGACCATTCTTCACTTTAGTGAAGAAAATGTTGAAGCACTCTATTCTGTCTATTCGGTAATTGGGATGGTGATGATAATATGTTTCAGTTGCAGACAGCCTTTAGTACTTTATGAGAAGGTTATGAGGGTAATTCAGAGTGATTGCAGATGGAAGTCATTTTTCAAAAAATACTGGAATAATGGCAAGAAAGACACTTATGAGCATATTTCCCAGATACCTCCTCACCATTTCATGTATCTCTTGGACCATCTTCTTTTGTTTGCATCTTTCTCGTTAGAGATTATTTTCACTACAAAATCATCTCTTGTTGGATGGCTTACATCTTTTGACTCTACTGGTAATCTAAGTACAAGATTACCTGTGTCCAAACAGAAGAAACAGAAAATTTCAGGTGATGCGTTATCCTCTATTGCTAAGATTATTAAAAATATTTTCGACGAAGAAGACATTACTTCATCATGGATTAAAATATGGACTGACTAACATAGTTACCATCCAATATTAACGTTGAAGCTGATTATGATATTTTCTCTAGTTTGTCTGCAAGTATCAGGTTTCTCAAAAGTACTACTTGACATGTTGTGTGGTGGAAACAACAATGCTGCTCGTATGCTTCCAGATATGTTTGTTTTCCATCTTTTAAGAAGAAGGAAGGGTAGATACTTGAACCTGAATCCAGAAGTGGTTGCAGAAGCATTTTTGAGCGTAGAGGATCCTCTCCTGATTGTGAGCTCTGGAGATGTGACTCCTAAAATCAATGCTCCTTGTGCTTTATTTGTCGACCTTATGAAATCTAAAGAGGAGATTATGAGAGAATTGTTCCCGAAAAAGACTTCAAACACTGATGTTTGTGGGACGCCTACTGAGGCAACATGTTCTTCTACTATGAGTCAGGAATCGAATGATGGGAAAATGGCACTCCGTGACACTCAGGAAGTAAAAAGCAAGAAAGGCAAAGGAAACAAGGGGAAGAAGGGTAAAAAGGGCAAAGGCAAAAGTAAATGACCTGCGTAAGTTTTTAGGTAATCCTTCATAGAATCATGGTACTGCTCTGTAATTTAAACCTCATACCAGCACTTGTATAAAGCTTACTACAGTTTACATATTATTTTAAAAAGCTAGCATCTTGCTTAATTACCACAAAATGTAGAAAAACACTACAATTTCTTTGCCACAAAATGCCACTCAAAACACACACTTTTCGAGTAGCTTCTCCAGGTGAGCTAGTTGTAAAAGTTGTGTACAGGGCACCCTAGCGCTGACATGACCTGAATTCCTACGTGGATGATGATCTGTCAATCTTAGAACGTCGTGCACCTACCCTTAAACACTTCTACTCGTGTCGTGCGTCGACTTAAACAAAAAAAAAAACTTAACGATAATATATTTGTAAATTTGTGTTTTGCACCTGGTTTTGGTTATGAGATCAATTTTCTGTCATTTTGAGAAAAGAAATTTTATGTGCTATAAACGAGAAATGATAAAAGCTTGAAGATTAAACCATGTTTAAACCGAATTAATTATTGAAACTTTTCTGAGCTATTACGCATTACGCCATTACTTATTACTCAAATTTAAGAATATTAAGTTTAAGAAAAAATATGCATGCATAATTCCGATTATGAACCAAATTATCAAATGTAAAATGACTTAAATATTGAACGCTATTTTCGTAAGCGCTTCAAACATAAGTAGCGGTACAAATTAAACACGTAAATTTTATAAGAATTTGTAGCAGAATATAACTTTGGTTGTAATAAAAGTTTAAAAAACTACCAACAATAATGTGGCTGTAATATAACTTTGCAGTTTACTCTAAATTTTATAAGAACTTGTAGCCGAATATAACTTTGGAATTAAGGTTAGAATAAAATTTAAAAAACTGGTAATAATAATGTGGCTGTAGTTTAGTGGTAAGAATTCCACGTTGTGGCCGTGGAGACCTGGGCTCGAATCCCAGCAGCCACATTTTTTATTGTTATGTTTTTACTAGCTTTGGAGTATTGGTTAGAAATATTGTAGTATATGAGCTCGATTTTACTGGTTTTGAGTTTCTCTTTAACAACAATGGAATCAATTCGACTATGTAAATCAATGTATGCATTCCTTAAAAAATATCTTGTACGACCATCTCTTCAGTTATACCTCGTATGTCTGATACCCACTTAAGTGGTAGATATGAGCTCTCTAGCCTTCTTGGTTTGGACTTTATCAGAATGACATCATGCCCAAACCTCAAACAAGCAGAAAGCATATCCAAAAGCTATTCACCCTGCAAGACTGTTGACTACATTTCAGAACTACGTTTTGGAACTTTTAGCTGTTTTAAAACATTGATAGTACGACTGAGTATGACTTGTTGGAGAATATGCAGCCTACAGATCATAATTGCCACAAAAGTAGTTCAATGTCAAGTCAGAAAATGTAGCCTATCAAATATTTCAGATTCGTATCTTTTGGTTACACATAACCGCCCCATTCGCCCCAAAAAGTAGTTCAGCGCCAAGTCAGAATATGTAGCCTTCAGATCATAAAAAAGCTTAGAGATCTCTAAATTACCAAATTCTTACTTCTTCTCTACGTCTTTGGAACATAAATACCAACAATGATAACCGGTAACTGTCCTCTCAGTATAGGTAAATAGGTAACAGCATCAGGAAGAACATTCTCCAAATGGGTCATCGAAACACCTCTAGGTGAATATTAATAAATTAGGAGCTTATAAATGATAACAATTTGACCTTACAAGAGCATAACTTTGCCTATGAGAGAATGTTTCAAAAACCTATATGACCCGCACAAAGGTTCTGCCAAATATAGACCTAACCAGAAACTGATAGAATGGCATTCATACTACTAGGGTGAACTGAAAACATAGCTAATCTCGCAAACTCGAACAAACAAATGAAATAATAGCTGTTAGACATTATTATTTAGTTTTTATTATTTGTATTGGGTTAAGTTTTGTTTTGGGCTCAAGCTCGTATTTCTGATACGACTATATGTATCATTCGAACACTAGTGAATAACAGAAATCAACGAAACCCTTAAAATCTTACAATAGCTAAGCATGTTAATCAGCAACACAAAGAGTAGGCCATTGTCCACAAAGACCATACTGACTGCCCCACGTTATTCATTTGCCCTCATAGCCACAACCGTTGAGTGAGTCATGTATGCCCCCACATTATGGAAAGGCAGCCTATGGGCCTGTTCCGGTCGCCTGTTATTAGCCTTTTGCACCTAACATGATTGATTTTCATGTTTCTATCATCTTACCTAAGCATCGCCTCATTAAGATATTAGCAACCATTTGAAAGGTCCTTTTTTCTGCAACAACCTCATAGGCACACTCACAAGCTCACAACCATTTGATCATGAGAAGTCGCATATTGAGTGGAAATCACCTCTGTTTTTCATTCCACCACACCATAATCTTCATGATATCGTTTCATTCAGACATATACCCATGTTTATAAATGCAACTAAAGTAGAAATGCTCTAATATCTTAAACCTCTAAAAACCGAACCTGTTATCCAGTGAGCTTCTCATGACCATCAGTAAAAGACATTCTAATTTTTCGCACTATAACTAACCTCTACTCACCATGGTAAATCACAATTATTATTGTTAACGGCCAATGCCTCCTTTCAAATCAAGTATACTTAAAAGCTAAAAACTCGAGATCCTTCTTACCATTCACTAGCAACGGTGCTTCCAGTATCGCTTTAATCGCCACGTGCTATACTTAGAATCTACCCTCAAATTTATACAGTTCACCTTTCAGTTGACATCTCTCGGACACCAGGCCACTTGCACCTCAATTTTTAACTAAACAATTAAACACTACAATTCCCCGTCTACATTCAATACTACCACCAAATTTTGAACTATGCGGACAATATAATACAGAGTAGTACGCAGACAATATAACGAATAAGATGCATTTCATTTCATTGATAGAGTTGCAAATTGCAATTACACACTACATCCATTAAACGATACATAAAACATCATAAAAAGATAATACAACTAATTGACCTAACCACCGAAACCATACAAAGTCCTGCCTTGTCTCTTAAGAGCATAAACAACATCCATGGCAGTGACAGTTTTACGACGAGCGTGCTCAGTGTAAGTAACAGCATCACGGATGACGTTCTCCAAAAAGATCTTCAAAACACCTCTGGTCTCTTCGTAGATAAGACCACTGATACGCTTGACACCTCCTCTGCGAGCCAAACGACGAATGGCGGGTTTAGTGATACCTTGAATGTTGTCTCTTAAGACTTTCCTGTGACGCTTTGCTCCGCCTTTGCCGAGTCCCTTCCCTCCCTTTCCACGTCCTGACATTATTGATGATTTTATTTGATTGAATAAAAGTTGGATGTATTTGGTGAAATGTGGATGTGGGTTTTTATAAACACAGATTTGAAAATTTTGAAATTTAGGGATGTGAAAGAAGCGGGAAAGTGAAAATTGAAATGAAATTGGACGGTTCAGATTTGGATATGCGTGATTAGGTTTGATGATTGGATCAGTTTTTCAAAAGGGAAGTTGGATCGCTGACGTGGAATACATATCACTTTTTGTATTTGTTATTTACTGTTCTAAAATCATTTTTCCTATCACAAAGTCATAGTTACTTTTGTAACCTTATTTTTTAAGTGGAATCCAAAGGATAAATCTTAGCTATTTATTACAATAATTAAAAAAAAACACAAAAGGATTATTTTTGTCAAAATATATAAAAGTTATAAAAAACAATAAAATGACTAAATTGTAAATATGACGAAAAATGATTATCACAAATGATATTTCACTTGTGATAAAAAAAAATGTAATATCACTAGTGATAAATCAATGGAACATCTCATACGACATATTACGGTTGTATCGATAGATTCGCACCACTTGTAGCGTGTGCAAGCTCCCTAAGCAAAAAGAGAAGAAGAAGCAGAGATTATTTTGACTTAAACGTAATTCATTCATTCACGATGATATTGGTTAAATAGTAAAACAAGATAAGTCCTAACAAACACAGAGATGCATGCTATCACGACTCAAACACTTTCCTAAAACATATCCTAGATAAACATAAGATATACACAAACAAATATAGTTTTGATAGGTTATCTTAACCCATCTTGTAGTCCTTCTGCCAACCCGGAACTCGCTTGGTCCTTGCAGCCCGACCCTCGTATACCGTTGTCGTAACATTTTCCCCTTCTTTAAAATGAGCGTTGTCCTCAAGGTTATAGTCTGGATAAGCACTTTGGAACTCGGACAACAACTCCCATGTAGCCTCTTTAGGTGAACGCCCGTCCTACTGAAATAGTAGTTGTCGTACAGGTTTCTCGTTATGCAATACATCTCGCATATCACATGCACCCAATGGACGCTCAACTGGCCAACCATCATGAAATTCCTCCGGTAAACTTGCAACAACGTCTGCTCGATCTCCTAAGAAAGCCTTGAGAATCGAGACATGGGAAACCAGATGTATCTTACTCGAATCAGGAAGAGCAAGCTTATAAGCCACCTTTACAATTCGCTCCTTCACTTCATACGGCCCATAATAACGTTTAGCGAGCTTATTCGAAAGACGTTTGGCCAAAGTTAGTTGGCGATATAGCTGCAACTTGACAAGCACCCAATCCCCAACCTGAAATTCAACCTCACGAAGCTTCCTATTAGCCTTTGTATCCATCCTATGTTTAGCCGCCAACATATTATCTTTAAGTTGTTGTAACAACTTATCTCGCTCTACCAAAATCTCATCTGCAGCGGCAACCTTAGAAGTGCATGGCGGATACGGCACCATGGTTAGTGGCAACCTGCCATACAAGGCCTCGAAGGGTGACATTCGAATACTACTATTGTCGTAGCTAGTATTGTAACAATATTCAGCCCAAGGAAGAAAACGAACCCATTGATGTGGTCTTGTAGTCACCATAGCTCGCAAATATTGCTCTAACCCCCGATTAACCACCTCCGTTTGCGGATGATAGGCGGTACTATGATTAAGTTGTGTGCCACTCAAAAGAAATAAATGTTTCCAAAATTTGCTCACAAAAATAAGATCTCTATCAGACACAATTGTTTTTGGCATTCCGTGATGTTTAATGACAACATCCAAAAATACTTCTGCGACCTTAGGAGTGTTAAAAGTGGATGGCAAAGTACCAAAATGCGCGTACTTCGTAATGCGATCGACCACCACCAGAATAACCGTTACACCATTAGAGTTAGGCAATCCCGTAATGAAATCCATAGACACATCCTCCCACACAGCAGTAGGTGTAGGGAGAGGCTGTAAATAACCTCCGAGATCTTGAGTGGAGTACTTGGTTTGTTGGCAAACGAGGCAATGCTTGATATACTCCTCTACCGACTTGCGCATCCCCTTCCAATAAAACAAAGCCGAAAGCCCAACTAACATCTTTTTGATACCACCATGACCTGCACATGGAGTATCATGGAATTCCCGCGATAATAATGCCTTCACCGTGGAGTCTGCCCTAATATAATAACCATTCTGAAAAATAAGCATCCCATATTCTCGTCTAAACTCAGTCGACAACTCCCCCTTGTCCAATTTTTGATGCAACTCAACCAACTCAGGAAACGTCTCATTCTCACTCTTCAACGTCCCTAAAATTCCCACCGTCTGCTGACTCATAGCCATGAATGAAGAAGTGACCATTTCCTCGTCTTCATGCACCCGCGAAATGGCATCCGCATCTAAGTTCAAAGTTCCCGGTTTATAATCAATGCGAAAATCAAAACCCATTAATTTCCATATTTCTGTTGAATCGGAGTCTGAATCACCTGTTGCATTAACTCTTTAATACTCTTGTGATCAGTGCGAATAATGAACTCTCGCCCCGACAAATGTTGTCTCCATTCATAGACAGCTTCCACAATGGCAAACAATTCCTTTTGGTAGGTTGCCGCAACACGCATCTTCGGACCTAACTTGCGGCTAAAGTAACAATAGGCCGATTATTTTGAATCAAAACAGCCCCTATTCCATCTGCTGAAGCATCAATCTCAACGATAAAAATCTGCTCAAAATCAGGAAGCCCAAGAATTGGTGCCTAGATAATTGTTGTTTTAAAGCTTCAAATGCCTGGAACTCTTGTTCACCCTACCTGAACCCATCCTTTTGTAGTAAATCAGCCAAAGGAGCAGCCATGGATGCATAACCTTAGATGAACCGACGATAGTACCCCGCGAGTCCCAAAAAACCTTGCACTTGCCTCTGATTTTTAGGCATCGGCCACTCACAAACTGCCACGACCTTTTTAGCGTCCATCTCCACAACGTTTCCCGATATGATGTGCCCAAGATATTCGATTTTCGCTGCTCCAAACACATACTTCGATTGTTGTAGATAAAACTGACGTTCCTGCAAACAAGTGAAAACGCACTCCAAATGTCCCAAATGTGCAGTCACGGTAGTGCTATAGACTAATATATCATCAAAAAACAATCACAAATTTGTGTAAGTAAGGAGCAAACAACCGATTCATCGTTGCTTGAAAGGTAGAGGGCGCGTTGGTGAGACCGAACGACATAACCAAAAACTCGTAGTGGCCCTCGTGTGTCCAAAAAGAAATTTTATAAACATCACGTTCATGCACTCGTATCTGATGATACCCAGCTCTCAAGTCAAGCTTAGTAAATATAACCGCACCTCCTAACTCGTCAAACATCTCATCTGCAGTCGGAATTAGAAACTTGTCCTTTACAGTAACCACATTCAAGGCCCGATAATCGACACAAAAACGATAACTACCATCTTTCTTCCTAACGAGCAACACGGGCGAAGAAAATGGACTATGGCTAAACCGAATAATTCCTTGGGTTAACATCTCATTCACTAACTTTTCCATCTCGCATTTTTGATAATGAGGGTAACAATATGGACGAACATTAATCGGCTTAGTATTAGGGAATAAATGAATTCGGTGATCAACTAACTGATGGGGTGGTAAACTTGTAGGTACCTGGAAAAGTGATGAAAAACGACCCAGAAGTTGATTGATTTCTGAGTGTTCTGCCGTTGCACCCACATGCGTCAAACCATCAGCTTCACCCTCAATTGACAAGCAATGCAACTCATAGATATCGTAGATCTCCTCAACATCCAATAACGCTTGCATTCGGTGCAAAGTGATCCACCTCATGCGCAACGATTTGTCCCCCTTTAGAGAATATGTAGTATCCAAGAGGGTGAATCCATTGTTTGTTGAGCATAATCGTGAGTTACCTTCCCGAGTTTTTATAGCCACTGGATTCCTAACATGATATCAGGCCCCTTCATGGGTAGCACATTAAGGTCCACTTCCATAGACAACCCCTACATACCTATGTTTACCTGCGAACACACATTCTCACAAAGCAATGATTCACCACTCCCAGTGTATACCTTAAAAGCCTTAGTCGATGCTACTGGAAGGCGCATCCTTTCCACCACACTCGGCCGGATGAAGTTGTGTGTACTACCATTGTTAATAAGCACGTGCACATCACTTAGGCCGATCATTCCCCATAGTTGAAGAGAACGCGGACTCCCATGTCCAATTAAGGAGTTAAGGATGGATATATATCCCCACTTTTAACAACTCCAGCTTCCTCCGCATTTAGCGTGTGGCCCGTATCATCCCCCTCATCGGTCATTAGCAACAGAAACTTTCCCGGGCACTTATGCCCTCGTACCCATTGGTTGTCACAATTAAAACATAACCCCTTATTAAGGAGTTCTTTTCGTTTCGCGGGTGAGATCCATTTGATTGCAAGTGGTTTCCCAGTCACCAAAGGAGTTGGTAACAATGGTTGTTACGTCGCAGCAGGTGTGACCATCGGAGTACGTGGTTGAAATGTCTTTTGTGGTACCGTTGTTGCAACAGTGGTAGTCGGACCACCAATTGGGGCCCGCTGGTCATCCAGCCATGCTTCTGTAACCTTGTCCAACGAAAAAACTTCCCCAGTGGTCGTTGGTTTGGCCACAAGAAGTTTGTGTTGCAAGTTTGGTTTGAGGCCAGATATATAGAATGATATAAGTAGTGTTTCAAAAATCTGTGTAACCCGATTCATGAGTTTCTCAAACTTAGCCTTGTATTGAGTCACTGTCCTTGTTTGTAGCAGCCTGGAAAGTGTACCTTGTGGGTCTTCATATTTAGACGGACCAAAAAGGCTTTGAACACTAACCAAAAACTCGTCCCAATTGGTGATAAGTTTAGTACGAGACATCCAACGAAACCATTTGGTCGCGTCGCCTTTGAGGTTGAAACCCACAACCTTAAGGCGTGGATCGACTGATGTATTCAACAAGGTAAAATATTCGTTAATAGAAGAAAAATTCCAACCATCAGGATTCGTCCCATTAAAGTTTGGAACATCCAATCGTATGGCTCACGGTATTGTTGCCCCATGATCGTTGTCACCATGGAGAGCCTGAACCAATTCTTTCGTTGCCTCGACCTCGGTTTGTATTGCAATCAACCGAGCAGTAAAGGCATCCGATTGCTCCTTGAGCAGTAAACGGATCGCATTATCATCCATATCAATGAAAGCACCAGTTGATACGACCTATTACGGTTGTATCAATAGATTCACACCACTTGTAGCGTGTGCAAGCTCCCTAAGCAAAAAGAGAAGAAGAAGCAGAGATTATTTTGACTTAAACGTAATTCATTCATTCACGATGATAATGGTTAAATAGTAAAACAAGATAAGTCCTAACAAACACAGAGATGCATCCTATCACGACTCAAACACTTCCTAAAACATATCCTAGATAGACACAAGATAGACACAAACAAAGATAGTTTTGATAGGTTATCTTAACCATCTTGTAGTCCTTCTGCCAACCCGGAACTCGCTTGGTCCTTGCAGCCCGACCCTCTTATTCCGTTGTCGTAACAACATCATTATTGAAATTTCATTAACATAGTTACTGACTTACTGTGTAATATCCAATGATATTTCATAAATTTATCAATAGTGATAATTCATTGCTTTCCGCTAGTGAAATATCACTATTGATAAATCATTACTTCGTTATATATACAACTTTATCACCTCTGCCTATTTTTACAACTTTTGGACATTTTGCCAAAAATAACTCATCTATGTTCTTTTTTTAATATTATGTTAATCTTCACTATTAAATGAAAAATAAATGAAAGGTGGGGTTTGTCCCTTGCATTGTGGTAATATTAGATTTTAAGAAAAAAGTTCAATTAAGGATTTGTTTTATGGTGAGGATAAATAGATTAATCTTAGCCATTTATTATTTAATATTAGATTTTAAGAAAAAAAATACAGAAAAGGTATTATTGCCAAAATATACAAAAATTGTAAAAGTAGGCAGATGGCTAAAATAATTAATATGATGAAATACTAGTTATCACCAGTGATAATATTAAAAAAGTATATATAGAGAGTATCATTAGTGATATCTTTTATTACTGGTAATAGTACTCTATCCGTTATTCAAGCAATTTCTTTTTCAAGAGTATTTCATCATATTTACAATTTTGTTCCCTCTGTCTTTTTTTACGACTTTGGTATATATTTTGACAATAACATTTCTTCTTTGTTTTTTTCCTAAAATCTTATTTCAAGTCTGATAAAAATTATATTAATAAAAATACATTTAAAAACTAATAAATTTATAAATTTTTATTAATTTTTATGTAAAACTTAAGATCAAAGTTTGAAGAAGAAGACTCGAAATATCAACAAGTGATAATAATTTTACGACAGAATAAACAATTAAAAAAATTGTAAGCTTGAATTTTAAAAACACTGAATTCAAGTGGGTTATGAATAATGTACTGATCGACAATTAGCATGGTGCTCACATGAATTATGGCGGCTAGGATCAAGGTTAAGCTCACAAATAAGAAAATAAGAAAAATTTGATTCCGGTTAGGCTCGGTTCGCCCTCTTTTGTAACAGTTTTAACGGGGTCATTTCTGGTTCGTCATCGAACAGCTTTTATTAGCTAGCCGAACTGAATATGATTTTGGGTCTTAGTTAAAACCGTTGGTCCGGTCCGATTAACGTATCATCCTCGCCTTAAAGGGGCAACTATTATGATTAGTATCGTGTGCACGAGGAAACGAGTATGATATGATATTGTAACTATAAACGAGTATGATATGATATGATATATCATGTATCATAGTCACCTAAAAGGCGTAACTAATATAAGTCATGGATGTTCATTTAGATATTCGTTCTTCAAAGTATGAGTGGGAGAGTACGGGTTACCAACTGATTTAAATAAGCACCTACTGCTAAGACAAGATGTTTCAGAACTGGGTGTCTGTTAGAACTTTGATATTTTATTGGAATTTGTGGAAGGAGAAAATTGTGGATATCTTTGAAAGTCTAGGAGATTTGCACAGTGAAAAACCAAATAAACACGAGGGTCATCTTGATTTCAGTTTAACATATTTTGGGGTGAGGACACTGTGTGTAAATGGAAACATAGTTTACTTGCTAGTCCACAAGAATGCATATTGGATAAAAAAAAATATTGTCGAAGGGTTGATCAAATGGATGGCAAGTTTCTAACTATTGATGGCAAGGAATTGATGTTTGCTATTCGGTCTTATTGGTAGTCGGAAATGCTTTTTGTGGGAATAAAGGTGCTTGACACTCTTCATCATCTTCTATGTAAGTCGAGGTCGAACGGTTTGGCCTTTCACCAAACTGAAAGTTTATGGACATAAATTTAAATAGTCGTGTGTTAGGATCGAACTCGAGATTACGGAATTGCACACACAGGAGCTAAGTAGTCCATATACTTCTGGTTAAGGAGAAGCTTCTGAATTAACTTCCCCCTAATTCATGCCACATAAACTTGATGTAGAAGCTTTTAATAGCTTCCCCCTAAACCGAAAATCCTCATAACCAACTTCAAAGCTTTTAATAAAGCTTAGAATGATTAAGCGCACAACGGAATTTAACAAGCAAACCCCATCATATAAAATGATAATGTTGCTATGAGGGATTGAAAGTTTGGGGCACACCAAGTAGATCAACAACTTCTCTTCTCACGCTTAAATAATTCTTCTGAATTTTTCTTCCCCCTGAGAGTTCAAGTTATGCATACTAGAAAGAATCAAGATATTTCTTCCCCCACATAGTTGAAGAAAGTAAACCAATCCCATGTATGAAGCCCAAATACTGAAGTAGACACTTTATCCCATTCATGAAGTTGACATCGTAACACCACCGTCAATTAAGTCCCGGAAATGTACATATCTTCTTCCGGAGATGCACCAGAGTCAATTAAGTCCCGGAAGTGCATGTCTCTCCATATAGGATAATGATGATGAATAATTGCAACATCAAAACAATTAAACATCGAATCAGTAGTGTACCGTTTAGAGATTGATAACGTCACGAGTTAAAACACTGATTTTCTCTGCGGTTATGACAAATGTATTCCTGGAATGTCTTCAAATCAAAAGAAGGTATGAAGTTTATCACGTGTACTCGTTGTGCGTTCAATATGTCTTCTTCTTCCCCCTTGATGGTTTCAAAACTTCAGAACCAACAACAAATCGTACGTACATGTACCTGAAATCTCGTGAGAATAATAAATAAGTTAAATTATATATTTGGTGAGAATCAGCTGCTGATCGAAATTCTCTACTCATAAACTCTCCATGGCCATCTTTACCAACCCCCTTGTAGGCAATTTAAAGTGACCACTGATGGAATGAACCAGATACATGAAACTGAATAAAAATACTTCGATCTTGTGACTTAAGCTTGCACTATTGTTGAATGAGGAATGGTGGAGAAATCTCTAAGTACCCAATACATTACTGAAGAAGTATATAAGCACAACACCTCTTGAAATTATCCACGTCGACTATGCGCGTGACACTGAGTACAACAATGTAACTCATTAATGTGATAGTTATCCAAGTCATCAACCAACCACCCCAAACCCGGAAACTAGATAAACAAGTCTTCATCCTAAGATTAAGCACGAGCAAGTTATCTTTGAAAGATAAAATAAGTTCACGCCTTCAATAAATTCGTCTTCAACTTCAAATAAGAATACCCGATCACACAAATCCGTAGCCACTAAAAAATATAGCCATTTTTCCTCGGTCTCGTCAAATAATTTTGTCACTCAGTCTCGTCACATTGTCACATTACATTGTCCTGAAACATCGTCACGCCCCGATTATAACCAAAGTATAAAAGTAATAATACAAATTTTATCCAAAATAAATTTTGACATAAAATTGTACCATATGAATTTTTGATACTTGGCACATCATTTTTGCAAAAGAAAATCGAATGTCAACCCATTAAACTTGTGAGTTAATCGTGGCCCGTTTGATTTTGTTGACACGACCCACTAGTGTAGCATTAAACCCGAGCCACACAAAGTTGATACCTAAAAATTAGGTATATAAACCTGTAGCCCTAATCTCATACACACTTAATCATCCGCCCCCAAAAATCTTCCTCTCTAAAACATATAAGTCCTCCGTCTTTTACAGCTACCAAACAGATCCAACAAAATCACCATCTAATCTAATAATCATCATTCTATCCCAATAAATCAAACAAATAAGCTAATCTATATCTCCATCTAGAACTTAAATTATATACCATCATACATCTTAATCACACCAAATCAATTCATCACATCATAAGCAACCATAACCAATCGTATGAAAAATGAAACCCACGAATTGAAGGTTCATCTTCACGATCTCTATGAAGAGATCTCAGGTAGGTTTATCAACTGCATGTTGGTTTTGTTTTCAAACGAATGGATGAATTGATTATAACAAAAAAATGTTATTAATCATTCATATAATTCATATATTAGTTGTGGTTTAAACCAGACAGCAGATCTGCGATGCATGTCTTTTTCGTGTGTAGATCTATAAAGAACTCTGATATTGATGTATCACATGAAAAGGTTAAACTAAGATCTTGATTAGTTTTCATTTCTGTTTTTTTTCGAGTCTAGATGCGATGGGGAATTAGGAGACGATAGGATAGGTTAGTGCTTGGTGGATTTGTTGTGGAGAGACAAGGATGGAAGTATGTTGGTCTGGTCAAGTCTTTTTATGTCACGGTAAATGTTTAAACTTGTCATGCTGATTTCTTCATCGCAATGAGTTTTGTTAACCCATCGCAATGACTAAAAAATGAGACCATCGCAGTGAACTTTTTAAACCCATCGCAACATAAGTGCCCCATCATCTCGATGGTTTCATCGCAACCTGATGGACACCATCGCAGTCCCATCGCAACCTGATGGACACCATCGCAGTGGTTCCATCGCAATGGTTCCATCGCAATGGTTCCATCGCAACGTCATCCATCGCAATCAATGCGATAGTAATATTAAGCTGAAACCTGAGACCCATCGCAATAACCAAGCTGAAATCTTATCCGAATGTACTTTTTCCTAAATTTCAGGATCTTGCTTTTTTGGGTATCATCTTCATCATCATGTGCATAAAAAATACCAGAAAAAATCCAGAAAATGATGTTAAAACTAGATAAGTAAACATAGACCATGAAAGAACCATCTTTGACCAGGATATGATAACCATGAGACTAGTAAAACCATATGACCAGATCTCGAATAAAAACATGGCAGGTTGACTTTAGACCAGGAAAATGACATCAATGACTGATGAGACATATAAGGCAAAAGCTGTGACAATAAAACTATGACAATAAACCAACGAGACTAAGACATAACAGATTTAGAAAATCTTGACAAAAAAATTAATAGATCGAGACCCAAAAAAATTTTAACCACCGAATCACTAGACAAAAAACACGTCGATCCAAAGATTGAACCGTAGCTCTGATGCCAATTGTGGGTTTGCCATTTATGGATCTGGTGGTCTAGTAGGGTAGTATATGGTGGCAGCCATGGATGAATATATAGAGAGAGAGGTTGTGTGTGTAAAAGAAAGAAAAGTTTATAAAAGTGAAAATGAAAACACAAACAACAACCCCTCCTTGGAAGCCTTGGAGGGGTATATATAGTCACACACCATCTAAACCATACATAGTTTCCTAATCTAGTCTATGCGTGTGTGACTATGATAACTAATAGGAATTCTTAAATGTCGTCACATAAAGTAAATTTCCAACACATATGACTAAAAAAATGCATTTGAGGCATTAGACAAGATGTTGAGAGATATATTAGGGTTTAAAAATGAAGAAAAAAGAAGTAAAATGTTGGAGGAATAACAGTTTTATTAGGAGGTGATTTTAGGCAAATTTTACCTGTTATACCTAAAGTAAAAAGGCCTGAAGTAGTGCAAGCATGCATAAACAGCTCAGCTTTATGGAATTCTTGCAAAGTGTTTACTCTTACACATAGTATGCGAGTAAATGAATATTCTGCATCAGGCGAGATAGATAGAAGCAAACAACAATTCAATAAATGGGTCTTAGATGTAGGTGATGGGATTCTGCCAACAAAGAAAAAGAAGTGAAAGAAGAAGGATCGTGGATAGAAATTATGGAGGATTTCCTTCTCCAAGCTTAATTCTCCTTTGGAACAGATTGCCAATCAATCTTATCCTGATTTTGAAGCTAGGAAAAGTGATGAAAACTATCTAAGGGAACGTTCAATTCTAACTCCTCGAAATGACGATGCTAACGAGATAAACAACTATATGTTTAAAAAGCTACCAGGTGAAACCGTTACTTACAATAGTGTCGATGAAGTGTGTAAGGGATCTACAGACACCTCAGATCGACACCAACAGTACCCTATCGAGTTTCTAAACTCTTTAAAATTCCCAAGCATGCCACCTTATGAATTGAATTTGAAAAAAGAATTGCTTATTATGCTTTTGCGTAATGTAAATCCAAGCATGAGATTATGGCAATGGGACACGACTGATCATAATTGATTTAGGTCAATTTGTCATTCGCGCCCAGATTCTTACTGGATCAAACATGGGGGAAAGTGTTCTTATCCCAAGAATAACTTTCACATCTACGCAAACACAGTGGCCATTTATAATGAAACGAAGGAAATTTCGTGTCAAGCCTTGCTATGCGATTACTATAAACAAAAGTCAAGGGCAATCACTCAACTATGTAGGTGTTTATTTACCCAACCCTGTTTTTAGCTATGGTCAAATTTACGCAACACTATCTAGAGTAACTTCACCGAAAGGACTAAAGATTTTAATGACTGAAGACGAAGATCCTGAGCTAAAAAATCGAACACGAAACATCGTTTTCAAGGAAGCTTTCAACAACCTATGTTAACAGTTTGCTTATTGATAACAAATGTTATTTAGTAACATTTCAAATAAAGTTATCTTCAATTTGAAAAAACTCATAGTTATATATCTGTAATTTCTTTTAGTTATATCTTGCTATCAGTTAAATCAAATCCAATGCTAATTAGAAAGAGCAAAAAACAGAAATTAATTAAAGCTAAATAGAAAACAAATTTGTTTAAGGGTTCTTCAATGATTCAATAAAAAAAACCTGCTAAGAAAATACCCAATTTTATTTTCAAAAAATTAGAGTTAAGAAAACCGATAAAGACGAATGAAATGATAGATGATTATTTTCAAAATATTAGAGTTAAGAAAGTTGATAAAGATGAATGAAATGATAGATGGTGTTTTCAATGAAAGACAAACGACAGTTACATCTATCTAACAAAAACAAAAAATTATTAAGTTTGAGTGTTTGATTCCATGAATACAAACTATATATAACCAATTGTAGAGGCTGTTTGGAATAACAAATATTACTTTCAATAATCATAATGCAAAAATTAAAATCACAAGAACATAATTTATATAACATAACCAGAAACTAGATTTCATATTCCATAATCATACGAAGCTTACAAGATCATACCCAAAAGATTAAAACATTGATTAAAAACAAATGATAATTACATCATCATTATATTAGCAACCCAAAAGAAACCCTAAAGATTATAGCCTAATCAGAAAAGTCCATCATCTGAGCTTGAAACTGGAGTTCAGTCATTCGAGTCCTACCCCTTGCCAACATTCCATTCAGATTAGCAAGTTTCTGGTTTCGAGTGTCACAAAACTCCCTCAAATAACCCAAACTTTCCATCTCAACTTCAAGCTCTTCTTTTTTCTCAAACTCGACAATCAATAAACCAACCCTAGCAAAATTAGTTTTCACGTTTTCAGCTTGACCCCTTAAGATAGTAGCAAAGCTTTCCTCATTAACAACAATTTGATTAAAATAAAAACTCATGCATTTCCCAGTTTCAGTATGACCACTAACATCCTTAATTTCTTTCAAAATCACATCAGATGAGCTTGGATTTGCCTAATCAAAGAGAAGATCAAGATGAACAGTAAAGTTGAGATTAATTTTAGATGGGATGAAACTAGACTAATGCAACTAATAATTATATAAAATAAGATTAAACAAATTTATGGTTAAAAATCAATACCTAATTAATGTACAGGCACCCTTTCGTTAATCTTGCACTTGCCCTTTATTGTTCCAAGAGTGACAACGGAAAGCTTTAGAGTTATCTAGAAGAAGGCAAAGTATAATGTGTGCGCGTTTTTTGTAGCAAATGTTTTGTAGCACCAGCATTTTACACAACATCATAAAATTAAAATAAATAAATCTTAAAAGAATTTTTGTTGAAAGCCCCTACATTATATCATATTAACAACATAAACCCCTATAAAATACAAAGTTAACATAAATACTTAAAAGTACAAAATTAAGTTAAAAAATTAAAAATACTAAATTAGAAATACCAAATTTACAATTTATTCAATAACAACAAATATCATGCCCCAAGATGAGCAACCCATGCCCCTTAGTGCAACGCACGTGTTCCGAATGTCTCGTTTATAATAAAACTTGTCTTTAATTTACTATTCATTGCAAAATAGGAGGTGATTTGGACACTTCATAAAATGATTGGCACACTCAAAATGTGTGTGTGTGTGTGTGTGTGTGTTGACATTTGTACCATTCTTTCAAGTAGTGTAAGCATTTTTTAACACAAGCATTAAGGATAAAAATATCAACACACATATATTTTGAGTGTGTCAATCATTTTATGGAATGTGTAAATCACCTTCCTTGCAAAATATAGAAGTTTTGCTTATTAATAAAACAAATAATTATTTAAGTTATTATAATTTTTTTTACTAAAACACATTTAATAAAAAGAAATAGGCAAGAAAAGCCTACACTTTTGCTTACTACATAATTAGTAAAAATAAAATTTAGTTATCTTTTTTATTATTACTTTTTGTAGTAGAAGTTAATAAAAATAATATTTATTTATTTTTTTAGTTCATATAGATATACTTTTAGTGATTTTTTATTATTTATTTTTTATATTTAATTTAATTAGCAACTATTATAAATTTTGTAGTGATTATTAAGATTATATTTACTTTCGGGACTTGAATAATATCTTTCGATCTAGTGCTTTCAGTTAATTTGGGCCTATTAATCCCAAACCAAACGCTCCAAACTCCTTTCCAAAAAAAAAAAGATTCAAACTGGCGAAAACCGGATCCAGTTCTCTTTCGGTTTGGACCCAGTTCAGGATTATCAACGGGGGTTCTTTTTCGGTTTGGACTATCGACAGGGGCTTTCTTTCGTTTTGGACCCAGTTCAGGACCTTCGATAGGTATTATGGCCCGTCCTTGCTGAACCTTTTTCTGCAGTCAAAGTCAACTTGATCTTTTTGGATTGGGGTTTGTTTGATCAGGGTCTTCTTAACGAGACCCCACACATTCATTACAATCATAGCTGCTCGTAGTATAAACTAATGTTGTAAAGAAAATAATATTTCGTCTAATTAAGTCTTAGAATAAAGTGTTTGTATTTCTATTTTGAGTTATCTTAAAATAAATTTTATTTTATAGACGAGAGCCATGATTTTAGTCGTAACGAAACAATAATATTTTGTCTTATAATTATAGTCTAGAAAAACGTAATTTAATAAAAACATTATTTTTTTAGTTTTTTCTCTTTCTTTTTTTACAAAAGGACAAATTTTACCTTTAATAATTAATTTACAACTATTTTATTGTTTGTAATTATACTTTAAGGTAAAAGTGATATCTAGATTTCTTATTTATTATTTAAAGTGGATTATTAATTTGGGACGATCGAAAAAAGTACACTGAACTATAATTTCAAGACGAAGAGAATATATGATTAGTGGTATAAAACTATAAACATAAAGTATCTTTTTTTCACAATTTTAAAGTTTTTGTGCTGCCACAAGTTTAATGTCAAATAAACTTCTTTAAAAACTATTTCTATATAAAAGAAAACGATAAAAAGAATGATAAATATAATGAGTATCGTTAATTTAACAAATTATTAATATGATTTTTCTATTTTGCGTTTTAGGTACATGTTAAGAAACCAAAAATGCGTAAACAAATACTCGAATTCACGAAAAATACATTTTTATGAATCATGTGTGCCTTTTTGGATTTTAAGTCTTTTTTATACTTTTTAACTTATTATCATGTACATTTATAATAAAAGTTTTGAGCTCTCAAAACATATTTTAAAAGTTAAATCTAAAAATTACGAAAAAAATCATGGTAAATATCTTTTTCGTACAAATAAATAAATTGAAAATATTTTTATAAAGCTCAAAACTAATTCTTTCGTACTTTTTAAAATCTTAATTTTCTAGATAAATTACACTTTGCTCTTTTAAAAATGTAAAAATGTTTTTACTTTTTTATTTTCTTTAACTTTGAAAAAAAAAATTCGTAAGAAAAAAATTCATTAAAAAAATAAAAATAAGATTACTTTATTTTTCAAATACGAAAAAAATAAAAATAAAAGTAAAAAGTATTTTTTTTCCTTTTTAGTTAACTAAAAGTGTCCGTAAATTTAAAAAACTAACGTTACAAAAGATAATCGGCTAAATAGACTAACGTTGCCAAATTATAACTAACAATAAAAATGTTTAATTTAATTTGAAAAAAAAAATAATAGTATTGATAATAAAAAATATAAATATTTTATTGTGATAAATTTTAAAAAATTAATTATTATTTTATATTTTTTACTCACACTTTAATGCCTACATAAATCATAACAAATAAAATAATGAAAAATCTCCGTCACTTTCCAAATTTTCTTCATTCCAAATCCCTCAAAATCAAATATTTTCACAGCCCTCCTAAATTATCTTCTTTTTTTTAAAGAAAAATCCTCCAGTTACATTCGGCAACGTTACACATTTTAAATCCTTCTAATCATCATTCAAGGTTGACTTGGACTTGGACATAGTTAAAAACTGGGCCTATCTCTAACCCAAGTATAAAATTTTTTGGAGCCCAAGACAAAAAAATTAGGCCCTGCAGCATTGCACAGCCCAATATTAATTAAAAAATAATTAATTATTATTTTATTACTTCCTCCGTCCTATAATAATAATCCACCAACAAAAAACATGTAGTTTAATAAAAACATTATTTTTCCAGTTTTCTCTCTCTTATTTTTTACACAATGACAACTTTACCTTTAAACAATTAATTTACAATTTTTTTATTGTTTGTAATAATACCCTCAAGTGATGATGATATGATAAACTTAATTTACATTTTATTTATTTTTATAATGAACTATTAATTTAATTAAGACTTTAAAAAATAATAAATTGGATTATTATTAATATGGGACTGAGTGAGTATAATTTTACTGTAACTTTTGTTGACTTGGACTTGGACATAGGTATATAAAATGTTGGTGCCCAAAACAAGATACAACATAACTTATTCAGAAGAAATAAAAGCAGATAGTAGTACATTATGCAATGAACAATGTACATTGTTCATCCTCGTCACTCATACATAAACCTCTGAGAAAACCCCATTTCATTTTTATAAAGCCATTAAGAAAAAGGACGCATTTGTTATAAATTTGAGGTGAAAAAAATAATGGAAAAAGGGTTTCACGAAGACGAGTTTACAAAGCTGGTTCTGTCATGATCTCTTGATGACATTCTCGATCATAACCTCTACTCGAATAAGGTTAATTAACCTCCCTTTATTTATTTTTATTTTTTTTAAACTATTTTCTTAATTCATATGTTGTTTTCATATGTTTGGGATTGCTGTTTATCTCCTGAGTTTTAGCTTATTCGGGGTGTTTTCGGCTTATACTCCATAAGCCCCAGTTTTGTGCCTTATTTCGAGACTTATAAAATGATATAATAAACTTTTATAAGCCCATAAGTCTCCAAATAAGCAACAAAGTTAGAGCTTATGAAATATAACCCAAATTTCGCCTTATATTTCGTAAGCCTCAAATTTGTGCCTTATTTGGAGACATATGCGTTTGTATAAGTTTATTTCATAGTACTAAACTTTTATAAGCCCATAAGTCTCCAAATAAGCCACAAAATTGGGGCTTATGATATATACTCCGAAATGGGCTTATTTGAACTTATGTGATTTCGGCTTCTATTTCATAAGAGGGGTGTTTATTTCAGCTTATATGTGGCCGTATGAGCTTGTTTGATTTCGGCTTATTTTTAATAAACCCCAAATTTCCGGCTTATTTTAAGACATGTGGGCTTATATTGGTTTATTACGAAATGATAATAAACTTATATAAGCACATTCATCTTTAAATAAGCCAGAAAATTTGGGCTTATGAAATTTTAGCCAGAATCAAATAAGCCCATACGCCCTCGTATAAGCCGAAATAAACACCCCCTAAGTCCGGATATTCCGGATATCTAGAGACTTATGGAATTTTATATGTTCATTATATCATCATAATAAGCGTATATATAAACTCATAAGTCTCAAAATATGTCAGAAAATTACAAGCCAAAATCAAATAAGCTCATAAGCCTGCAAATTTATTTCTGATGTTTTTGAGTGTTTACTTTTGGAATGAAACTTTTTATATGCTCATACCCAATAAATTTTGCCATAAGTAGTACTATGCCTGACGGAAGTGTAAACCAATTTTAATATAAGAATAGCCAAACTTTAAAATATGCAGAGATTATTCATGTTTGGAAGTCATAGTTTGACCTCTTTAAGCAGATGAGCATATATTTATGTCCGGACGAAACTTTGCATGATGCTAAGATTTGAAAGTAACTACTTAAACAAAAGGAAGTAGCCAAACAACCCTTAGACCCATTTGACCTTGAAGTCAATGTTACCGCCCTTTTCATTTGCCTAGTTTGATTCTTGTTTTGTAATAGTAGCTGTACGAACGCAGTGTTCCGTGTAGAGAATCATATCTTCATTACAATTATATTTCTGATGACTTGATGCATTGATTATAGGTGGATAACATACCCCTTACTTTTAAGTCAAAGGAAGACTATTTCAGCTCATTTGCTTATCCTTTGCTAGAGGAAACACGCTGTGAGCTGGCTTCTTGCCTTCTTCCATGGAGCTTATTTATGGAGCTCCCTTTGCCGATATTTTATCTATTAACGAGTCCAAAAGTGGTGAAAACATGCTGTATGATGTTACTGTTGGTCCTTGGAAAAATCAAACTAGTGAACGTGGCAAAGATGATTACGGTACAATACCTGGCGATATGCTTATTTTAGTAGATGGGGAGCCTAAAGCAGTTTCAGATTTGCAGCGTGTGGGAAAAACTTGGGCTTTTTTGGTGGTTAAACATAATGAAGATGATGGTACATCTATGAAAGTCAAAGCATCAAAACCAATTGAATTCCAAGACGGGATGTTTTTCGTTTTTGTGATGAATCTAACAACTCAGAAAAGAATATGGGATTCATTGCACATGCATAGAAATCTTAATATTATCAACGAGATTCTTTACTCTGACCCTAAGGTCAGAAATTGGTTAAATAAAATTTTAACTTGTTTAAGGAAATACTACCTCCGTTCCATATTACATGTCCACTATTCATGGTCAAAGTTAAAAAAAGAAAGACCGGAAAAAGTCCAAGTGGACATTTAATATGAGACGGAGGGAGTATGATAATATTGTTATTAACTATGGGTGTTTCGGTATTTACAGGTTAAGGACTGCACCATCTGTCCATTTGGTTGCGATATCATGGTATCTGAAAAACTTGATCCGCATCTTTTGGTTAATTTGAATGAATCCCAGAGGGAAGCAGTTATGACGGCGCTTTGTAAAACACAATGCTCTCATAATTCATCTACTTCATCTGTGGGACTAATATGGGGACCACCTGGAACGGGGAAAACAATGCCAGTGAGTGTTTTGCTTTTCATCCTTCTGCAAATGAATCAAAGGACTCTTACGTGTGCTCCTACGAACGTCACTATAGTAGAGTTAGCCTCACGCTTGTTAAGTTTAGTAAGAGAATCATTCAATTCTACAACTGCAAATGGCGATTATTTTTGTTCAGTTGGAGATTTGCTCTTGTTTGGCAACAATGAGATATTGAAAGTTAGTACTGACATTGAAGAGATATATCTCGAGCATCGGATTAAGAGGTTTGTAGAGTGCCTAGGCCCAGTGACTGGTTGGAAGCATTGCATACGATCTATGATCGATTTATTGGAAAATTGTGTTTCTGAATATTATAAGTTTATTGAAAATGAATTCTTGAAAGACAAACATCTAAGGAATGGGAATGAAGGTAAAAGAACAATGTTGGAAATAATATCATTCATTGAGTTTGTGCAAGAGCGATTCAATGATTTTGCATCGCCACTTAGAAGGTGCATTGTTACATTTTCTACTCATATCCCGAGAAGTTTCATGGGGGAATATAATTTCCAATGTTTGATTTCTCTTATGGACAGTTTGAGTTCGTTAGAATATTTGTTGTTTCAAAGGAATCTTGTTTCAGAAGAACTTGAAGATCTTTTCAATTCTTAAAAACTCTTGAAACATCTCTTGAAGGACTCGCTCTTCCATGTTATTCTAACAAGTATGCTATAAAACAATTTTGTTTTGAAAGAGCTGCTGTTATATTTTGCACAACTTCAAGTTCCTACAAGTTGCATGCCGTCAATATGGAGCCTTTAAAAATAGTGGTGATAGACGAAGCGTCTCAGTTGAAAGAGGCAGAGTCCACCATTCCCCTTCAAATTCCGGGAATGAAGCATGCTATTCTTGTTGGAGATGAGCGCCAGTTACCTGCAATGGTTTTTAGCAACGTAAGTGTACTTATCTGTGTATCTTCAGACTATTGTTTTAATATTAGTTTTAAGCTTTATTTTGATAAACTAAATGTTTGACAGGTTTGTATTGAATGTGGCTTTGGGAGAAGCTTATTCGCCCGATTAAGTTGTTTGGGTCAGTCTAAGCATCTTCTCAATGTTCAATACAGAATGCACCTATCCATCAGTTTCTTGCCAAATTTGAAGTTTTATCGAAATCAAATCCTAGATGCTAAAAATGTTTTATCTAGAGGTTATGAAAATAGGTATCTTTTAGGACCAATGTTTGGTTCCTATTCATTTATAAATGTCGTTGGTGGAAGAGATGAAAAAGATGATTGCAGACGAAGCCGAAGAAATATGGTTGAGGTGGCTATTGTGATTAAAATTGTAAAAAATCTCTACAGAGGTGAGTATTGTGGTTGTCCTTTATCATTTTAGGTTAAAGCAGTTAAACTTTTTTACCTAAGTTTAACATCTTCACATTTATAGCATGGAAGGACTCAAAGAAGAAGCTCACCATTGGTGTTATATCTCCCTATATTGCCCAAGTTGTTTCGATTCAGCAAAAACTTGCTCACAAGTATGAGAAGCTTGATGGGTTTTCAGTACACGTGAAAACGATTGACGGGTTTCAGGGTGGAGAAGAAGATATTATTATCTTATCGACTGTAAGATCGAATAGTCATGGGTCTGTTGGCTTTATATCTAGTCCTCAAAGGACTAATGTTGCCTTGTCAAGAGCACGGTATGCAATCCTCTCACTTTCTCAACATTTGATCTTTGTAAATACTTTCTTTATGTCAAGAAGTATTATATTGTTTCCCGTTTTTTTGTAGGCATTGTCTTTGGATATTAAGAAATGAAAGAACCTTGACTAAGAGTGAGTCCATATGGAAAGAAATAGTCTCTGATGCAAGGAAACGTCATTGTTTCTTTGATGCTGATGCTGATGAATGCTTAAAGATGACAATTATAGAAGCAAAGGAGGAGTTGGAACAATTTGATGACTTGGTTAACGAGAATAGTGTACTTTTTAAACATGCAAAATGGAAGGTATGTGATTTGAAACCAAAAACTGAGAAATTATAACACCCATTTGTAGATGTGACAATTTAGACCCATTTACTTACGGATGGGTTGATTTGGGTTATGGATGTTTTGAAAGCTCTCGAGTCGGAGACTCAGGTATATCCAAAAAAAAGCTGCGCGCAGTGTATTTTTATTGCTTACAACCCTGTTTCAACATATTATGTTTCCGTATGTGATTATCTGAGAGAAAAGGGAACTTAAACAACAAAATCAGTAATGTAGTTCAACAAATATTAAGAGAAACAACAGTTCTCTTGAGTGAGGGTTACAGAAAATCGTTTCTGAAAAACCGAACTTGAGGACTGGTTAATGGGAATATAATCTTTATGCAAATTGGAACGTATTTGATTAATCTCTTACAAAAGTGTGTCATAATCTTTGTGCCATCAGGTTCTCCTCGGTGACGACTTCAGAAGATCATTTGGAAAGCTGATGTTCTCTCGCTTAAAGAAGTTGGTTTTAAATCTTTTACTGAAACTTGCGGGTGGATGGCGGCCCAAACACTTTAGAGTAGACTTGTGCTCTGAAAATTATTTACAAATTATAAAGCATTTTAAAGTTGAAGGGTTCTATGTGATTTGCACTATTGACATCATCAAGGAAGCCAAATACGTACAAGTTTTGAAGGTCTGGGACATATTGGCCTTAGACGAGATTCCAAAACTCACAAAACGCCTTGAGAACATATTTTCTGCATACACAGATGCTTTTATTAGTCGATGCACAGAAAAATGTTTAGAGGGGTATGATCATCTGTTGTCTAGTGAATTTTTAATATAATTCCTTAGGTAGTTAGTAGTTATTATGTATGCTAATTCCATTTTCTTTCTACGTTTTAGTTACTTGGAAGTTCCTATGACTTGGCCGGCATCCCATGAGATAATCCGATTTCAATATTTAAGTGACAGTGAAAATGAGAGTAAAGGGGATGTGAATCCTGGTGATGATGGAATTTATGTTGAAAACTCAAAAGTGAGTGAAAGCTTGTTGCGAGGTCGTGCGGCATTTGCTTTCTGATAAAGAACTTAATCTACCCATGCAAGTTACTGATGAGCAAATGGACATAATTTTGTCTCCCAGAAGTTCATTTATAATTGGGCGATCAGGAACGGGAAAAACCACCATATTATCAACGAAATTGTTCCAATACGAACAAAATTTTCACATTGCTTCTGAAGGGATTTATGAAGGGGAGAACATCCAATTTAAGGAAGCCGAAGTTGCTAATGATCATCAAGATGACAAAATGAGTGTTGTTCGCCAGCTTTTTGTGACCGTCAGCCCAAAATTATGTTACGCTGTGAAACAAAATGTTTCCCACCTTACTAGGTGCGCATATACTCTGTTTTTCCCCTTAGTTTTTTTACATCTTCTAATTGTCTTATTCTGACTTTGAGAGTCAATGTATTTGACAGTGTTTCAAGTACTGAGGATTCATCAGCAGAGATCAATCTTGATGACATGGACGTGATAACATCAGAATTCAGTGATATTCCAGACACTTTTACCAACATTCCCATGAAAAAGTATCCTCTTGTGATAACATTTCAAAAGTTTCTGATGATGTTGGATGGTACATTGGGGAATTCGTTCTTTGAGAGGTTTCGTGAGGTAAGAGAAGGTTCTATTGGGAACCGTATAAGTTCAAGATCTATTGCACTGCAAACCTTTATAAGATTAAGGGAGGTCACTTTTGATAGGTTTTGTTCATTTTACTGGCCACACTTTAAATCAAGTCTAACCAAAAAGCTTGATCCCTCAAGGGTATTCACGGAAATTATATCTCATATAAAAGGAGGGCTTCAGTGCATTGATGGAAACTTAAGTTATGAGGATTACTGTTCATAGGCCGAAAGTCGTTCTTCCACTTTAACTACAGAGAAAAGGGGTATTGTTTACAACCTCTTTAAAACCTATGAAAAAAGGAAAATTGAAAGAAGAGAATTTGATTTGGGTGATTTAGTAAATGACATTCATCATCGGCTTAAAAATGGGAATTATGATGGTGACAAGATGGATCTGGTTTATATTGATGAGGTCCAAGATCTTAGTATGAGGCAAATTTCTCTTTTTAAATATATTTGTCAAAATGTCGATGAAGGTTTTACTTTTGCGGGTGACACAGCACAGACAATAGCAAGAGGGATTGATTTTAGGTTTCAAGATATACGATCTTTGTTCTATAAGGAGTTCTTAAGTACTAAAACATCTGGTAAACTCGAAAAAGGTCTTGTAACCGAGATTTTTCAACTAAAACAGAATTTCAGAACGCATGCTGCTGTGCTTGATCTAGCTCAGAGTGTCATTGACATTATCTACCATTACTTTATTCACTCAATTGACATATTAGAACCTGCAATCAGTCTTATATCTGGTGAAGCTCCTGTATTGCTCGAGTGTGATAGTGATGAAAATGCAATAGTGACAATCTTTGGAGATATAGAAACTAGTGGAAAAATTGTCGGATTTGGTGCTGACCAGGTGATATTAGTACGTGATGATTGTGCAAAATCAGAAATATGTGAATCTGTTGGAAAAAATGCACTTGTTCTCACTATATTGGAGTGTAAGGGTCTTGAGTTCCAGGTCAGACTCGTCTCCTTTGTGTTAAATACTTATCATTCATTAAGTTGCTTCTGTTTCTAAATGTTTTATTCCCATGGGTATTTAGGACGTATTGCTGTACAACTTTTTTGGGACATCCCCGTTGAAAGAACAATGGAGAGTTATATATGAATACATGAAGAATTGTGATTGGCTCGACAAGAACCTTCCTCGGTCTTTTCCGACATTCACTGAGGCAAGGCATAGTGTTTTATGTTCTGAATTGAAACAATTATATGTGGCTATAACTCGAACGAGGCAAAGGCTATGGATATGCGAGAACAATGAGGAGCTCTGTAAACCAATGTTTGATTACTGGAAAATGAGGGGACTCGTTCAGATAAGGAAACTGGATGTAACAGTTGCTCAGTCAATGCAGGTTGCTAGCACCCCTCAGGAGTGGCGTGAGCGTGGTAAGAAGGTTGGCTTTTGATCTATACTACTGCTATAATTATATTATGATTTGTATTTTTGTTACCTTATTTGACATATAACATATATGCTTTTCAGTTTTTTTACGAGAATAGTTTTACGATGGCAATTCTGTGTTTTGAGAGAGCTGGTGACGCAACCTGGGGAAAATTGGCCAAAGCTTCTAGTCTTAGAGCATCTGCTGATCAAATAAGGGGAACGAATCATGAAGCTTTTGTTGGTTATCTTAGAGAAGCAGCCGGAATGTTTGAGTCTATTAGAAAGTTTGAGTCTGCAGCATCATGTTATTGTGATTTGGGGGAGTTTGAAAGAGCTGGTAACTTTTTTTCTTAAACACAAATCCTCGTTTCTAACTAGCATATGGATCATAAACTTATTTATTATTTGAAGAGTCACACGTTCCACTCACTTACGAATCGTTCGATTTGCCAAGAAAGGCAACAAAATACAATGTTTGAAAATGTGGGAAAACCATATAATTAGTCAAAATCGAAATTCCTTTCTTCATTGGTCAAAATTACATTCACTCATTTTTTATGTTACCTTCATCGGAAATTTACCCTAAAATGATTAAGTAAAACAGGACAGGTCAAATGGTTTAAAGTCTTTGACGGTCACCCAAAGTTCAATTTGAATGCATACAACCTCTAATTGCCCGCTACTAAATTGAACTCTTGTGTTTGTGTAGGAAAATTGTATTTGTACGAATGTGGAAAGATTGATGAAGCTGCCGAATGTTTCACTCTATCAGGATGTTATAGTGAAGCTGCGGAAGCTTATGCAAAGGGAGATCAGTTTGCCAACTGTCTGTCAGTTTGTAAAAAAGGGAAACTTTTTGATAAAGGGTTGGCATATATAAAATACTGGAAAGATCATGTTAATGTTCGAAGTAAAGAAGTAATACAAGTTGAGCAAGAATTCTTGGAAAATGGTGCTCTCGAATACCATGAGAACAAGGATCCTGAATCCATGGTGAAATTTATCAGAGCTTTTTGTTCTATAGAATCTAAACGTGTATTTTTGAGGTCGTTAGGCTGCCTTGATCACCTTTTATCGTTGGAAGAAGAGTTGGATCATTTTCTTGAAGCTGCTAAGCTGGTGAGGTCACGGGGCGACGTTATAAAAGAGGCTGATCTTTTGGAGAAGGCGGGACATAATAAGGAAGCAGTGGGTTTATTACTTTGGTATGTGCTTTATAGCTCGTTATGGCAGGGATATGGAAACAGAGGTTGGCCTTTAAAGGATTTTGATCAGAAGGAAAAACTTTGTAATAAAGTGAAGTTGCTAGCAAAACTGGATTCAAACGTTTTCCATGATTTTGTTTGTAATGAGCTTGAAGTTCTCTCTAATCAGCAAAGTAGTTTGGCTCAACTGAAGAATAATTTGGATGTTTCCAAAGAAAACACGAGTTTAAGGGGAGAATTTTTGTCGATTAGGAAAATCTTGGATGTTCATTTAGATCATCGTTCCTCAAAGTATGAGTGGGAGGACGAGTTACCAGTTGATTTAAATAAGCACTGCGAAGACAAAATGTTTCAAATTTGGGCGTCTGTTAGAACTTTGATTTTTTATTGGAATTTGTGGAAGGTGAACATTGTGGATATCTTTGAAAGTCTAGAAGATTTCCACAATGAAAAACCAAATAAACACGAGGGTCATCTTTGATTTCAGTTTAATCTATTTTGGGGTGAGGAAACTGTGTGTAAATTGAAACATAGTTTACTTGCTAGTCCACAAGAATGCATAATGGATAAAAAACTACTGTCGAATGGTTGATCATATGGATGGCAAGTTTCTAACTATTGATGGCAAGGAATTGATGTTTGCTATTCGGTCTTATTGGCAGTCGGAACTGCTTTCTGTGGGGATAAAGGTGCTTGACACTCTTTATCATCTTCTTTGTAAGTCAAGGTCGAACGGTTCGGCCTTTCACCAAACCACATCTTTTCTTCATATTTTCGAAGTTTCAAAGTTTCTTTTAAACTGCCAGTATCTTAACCTCACCTCTTCAATAAATAAGCTTCAAGAGTTTTTAGATCTCTCTGCTGATTATTTTTATCGTGTGTTCCCGCCAGACTGGCGTGATTCGGTATCCGAGGATTTAGTTTCTTTAAAGAATACTGATCTTTCTGTCAACTTGCTTACTACAGTTTACATTTTATTCTAAAAAACTAGCATCTCGCATATTTACCACAAAATGTAGAAAAACACTTCAATTTATTTGCCATAAAATGCAACTCAAAGTTGTAAAAGTTGTGTACAAGGCACCCTAGCGCTGATATGACCTGAAAATCCTACGTGGATGATGACCTATCAATCTTAGCACGTCGTGCACCTACCCTTAAACACCTACCCTTAAACACTCGTGTCGTGAATATTGGACGCTATTTACGTAAGCGCTTCAAATGACTTGAATGAATATTGGACGCTATTTACGTAAGCGCTTCAAATGACTTGAATGAATATTGGACGCTATTTACGTAAGCGCTTCAAATATAAGTTACAGTATAACTTTAAAAACCTACAATAACAATGTGGCTGTAGTTTAGTGGTAAGAATTCCACGTTGTGGCCGTGGAGACCTGGGCTCGAATCCCAGCAGCCACATATTGTATTATTTTTTTAGTAATTACTTTCACATGACTGTCAATTTTTACTACAGTAGTAAATTTTCCCATTGACATATTCTTTTTACTGTTATTGTTATGTTTTTACTAGCTTTGGAGTATTGGTTAGAAATATTGTAGTATATGAGCTCAATTTTACTGGTTTTGAGTTTCTCTTTAAGAACAATGGAATCAATTCAACTATGTAAATCCTAAAAAAATATCTTGTACGACCATCTCTTCAGTTATATTCCGTAGATATGAGCTCTCTAGCCATACCATAATGAAACAGAACCAAAAGCTATTCACCCTGCAAGACTGTTGACTACATTTCAGAACTACATTTCCGAATTTCTAGCTGTTTTAAAACATTGATAGTACGACTGAGTATGACTTGTTGGAGAATATGCAGCCTACAGATCATAATTGCCACAAAAGTAGTTTAGTGTCAAGTCAGAAAATGTAGCCTATCGAATATTTCAGATTCATATCTTTTGGTTACACATAACCGCCCCATTCGCCCCAAAAAGTAGTTCAGCGCCAAGTTAGAATATGTAGCCTTCAGATCATAAAAAAAGCTTAGAGATCTCTAAATCACCAAATTCTTACTTCTCTGCATTTTTGGAACATATACAACAATGATAACCGCTACAGTCACTGTCCTCTCAGTATAGGTAAATAGGGAACAGCATCAGGAAGAACATTCTCCAAATGGGTCATCAAAACACCTCTAGGTGAGTTCACCAGAGAATATTAGTAATAAATTAGGAGCTTATAAATGATAACAATTTGACCTTACACAGACCTTCATACCTCATCAACTACAAGAGCATAACTTTGCCTAAGGGAAAATGTTTCAAAAACCAGAAACTGATAGAATGGCATTCATACTACTAGGGTGAATTGAAAACATAGCTAATCTCGCAAACTCGAACAAACAAATGAAACCATGGAGTATTATTTAGTTGTTATTATTTGTATTGGGTTATGTTTTGTTTTGGGCTCAAGCTCGTATTTCTGATACGACTATATGTATCATTCGAACATTAGTGAATAACAGATTCAACGAAACCATTACAATCTTACAATAGCTAAGCATGTGAATCAGCAAACACAAAGAGTAGGCCATTCTCCACAAAGACCAGACTGCCCGCCCCACGTTATTGATTTGCCCTCATAGCCACAACCGTTGAGTGAGTCATGTATGCCCCCACATTATGGAAATGCAGCCTATTCTGGGCCTGTTCCCGGTCGCCTGTTATTAGCCTTTTACACCTAACATGATTGATTTTCATGTTTCTATCATCATACCTAAGCATCGCCTCATTAAGATATTAGCAACCAATTGAAAGGTCCTTTTTTCTGCAACAACCTCACAGGCACACTCACAAGCTCACAACCATTTGATCATGAGGAGTCGTATATTGAGCAGAAATCACCTCTGTTTTTCATTCCACCACACCATAATCTTCATCATATCGTGTCATTCAGACATCATAAATGCAGCTAAAGTAGAAATGCTCTAAAATCTTAAACCTCTATACACTGAGCCTGTTATCCAGTGAGCTTCTCGTGACCATCAGTAAAAGACATTCTAAATTTTCGCATTGTAACCTCTACTCACCATGGTAAATCATAATCATTATTGTTAATGGCCAATGCCTCCTTCAAATCAAGTATACTTAAAAGCTAAAAACTCAAGATCTTTTTTACCATTCACTAGCAACGCTGCTTCCAGACTTCCAGTATCGCTTTATTCCCCAAGTGCTATACTTGGAATCTACCCTCAAATTTATACGGTTCACCTTTCAGTTGACATCTCTCGGACACCAAGCCACTCGCACCTCAATTTTTAGCTAAACAATTAAACACTACAATTCCCCGTCTCCATTAAACACTACCACCAAATTAATTATCTTCCTTATCTAATACGGAGTACTATTTTTACTACGTTATTCAGACAAAAAAACAGACAATATAACAATAAGATTCATTTCATCGATAGAGTTGCAAACTTGCAATTACACACTACATAAAACATGGTAACAAGATAATACAACTAATTGACCTAACCCCCGAAACCATACAAAGTCCTGCCTTGTCTCTTAAGAGCATAAACGACATCCATGGCAGTGACAGTTTTACGACGAGCGTGTTCAGTGTAAGTAACAGCATCACGGATGACGTTCTCCAAAAAGATCTTCAAAACACCTCTGGTCTCTTCGTAGATAAGACCACTGATACGCTTGACACCTCCTCTGCGAGCCAAACGACGAATGGCGGGTTTAGTGATACCTTGAATGTTGTCTCTTAAGACTTTCTTGTGACGCTTTGCTCCGCCTTTGCCGAGTCCCTTCCCTCCCTTTCCACGTCCTGACATTATTGATGATTTTCTTTGATTGAATGAAAGTTGGATAAATTTGGTGAAATGTGGATGTGGGTTTTTATAAAACACAGATTTGGGGATTTTTTTAAAATTTTGAAATTTAGGGATGTGAAGCGGGAAACTGAAAATTGAAATGAAATTGGACGGTCGAGATTTGGATATGCGTGATTGGATTTGATGGTTGGATGAGTATTTCAAAAGGGATGTTGGATCGCTGACGTGGAATGCTTTGTGTTACCTTTTGTAGGGAGTTTAGGTGAGTTATAGTGAGTTTATTAAAAAACTGAGGTGGCGCTAACGTGGCAGTAAATGGGTTTGCTACCACTCCCCTAGTCTTAGCTAATACATATCACCTTCTGTATTTTGTTATTTATTGTTCTAAAATCATTTTTCCTATTAACTTTGGTAAAAGTTCAACTAAGGATTTGCTTTTCGGAGAGGATGCAGCGGCGGATCCAACTATTTTAAATATGTGTGGCACAGACGATTTTTTTAATCTCAAGTTCAAAGTAATATTCCTACTAAGTATGAAACAAAAAGTGCGGTATTAAAAGAATCGTATACAAGCTAGTATTACTTCGATCACTCAATAGCAAATTATCAAAAAGTTTGAATACACATATCAAGGTCTTCGAATTCGAAAACACTTAAGACACCTAAAGAAAATATAAATGTAAAAAGGCTAAAAAAGATCTAACACTGTATAAGCTACTTGAAACTGTTAGAATATGTAAATTCCGTGAATAGGTTTGTATTATTGATGTGTATTTATACACATACATAGAAGATTCTAAAAACCCTAATCCTACAAGTCGGGCTTGGGCTTTTTATTGTCAAATACTCCACCGCAGTCCGAGCGGCGAAATCGCGAAAGCTCGATTGATGAAATAAACTAGAAAAGAAAAACAAACATAATCAAAACAGAGCTTTAGAAGCGATTCTTTAGAAGCGATTCATCTTTTGAATCTTCAGATGCATCGGATCTTCATAAGCAGGATCTTTAGAAGCATAGTACTAGTAATCACTAAAAAACTAATAAAATACAAAACACGGCAGACTCAATATATATCTATACGTCAACAATGACATACTCAACCTATATCTATCGGCCGAAACGCGGCGGACTCAAGGTATATCTATCTACAAAACACGACAGACTAAACATATATCTATCGGCCGAAATGCGGCGGACTCAAGGTATATCTATCTGCGAAACACGACACAACACAGCAGACTCAACCTATATCTATCGGCCGAAACGCAGCGGACTCAAGGTATATCTCGCAGACTCAACGTATATCTATCGGCCGAAAACCAAAAGTCTTCTCGGGGCTTGATACCCTAGATTCGACTAAAAAAACTATTAACTATTTTTTTAACATAACAGAAAAAATAAAAAATAAAAGAAAAAAAAAACTACTAAATCTCAGAAAACAAACCAACAATATCCTCTTGTAATTTTGGCGCATCAAATGATGTGTTTTCTTTTAATGCTTTTGACAAAAAAAAGTCTAACCATAAACATTATACCCTCCCAACATGGTTGATGGCATCAACGAACGATCGAAAAGTTAACCAAAACTTTTTTTTTATAAGATCAGTGCTAGTTTGATTGAAGAATGGTGTTTTCAAATTGAATGGAGAACTTCTTTTTTTCCCTTCTTTTTTTGAGATCGGAGGTAAGAGCGGAATTGATATTAGGGTTTTGGGACATTGATTGATGAAAGTGATGATATGGATAGGCATGGATACCACAAAACAGATCAAGAATGATGATAAGGTGCAGCGAAAAAAAAAGGATAAAAGTTAAAGAAAAAATTTCATGTTTGGTCCTATCGTTTACACCAAACATAAAGTTTGGTCCTTACACTAAGTCCACCGATCATCCCTGTCGTATGCATTTTGGATCAAGAATGGTCCCTATCTTGGATGGGCGTTATCTTTTGCTGTTAAATCGTGTGAGTGAAAGGGCATTATGGTCATTTCATTGTTTTGGCTTCATTACATACAAACACTCACCCCTTTTCATCCCACATGATCAAACACATACACAACCTTTTTCTTTTACATTTTCTTTGGCATCTCACCTATTCATCTCCAATCACAAAACCCAGATCCACTGTTATAACACAACCTTTTTTTACTAGGTTCTGTTTAACACTCAACACAACCACAACTAACTCCATTTTGTTTTGATTTACACTAAACCAAAGCAATCTCTACAACACATCATTCACGAATCTTTGCATAGATTCAACAGCGAGATCACCACCCCAAACAAATTGATGATGGGTCGTGTTTTGGTATTTAACCCAACACGTGATGGGTCGTGTTTTGGTATTTAACCCACCAGGTTTCCTGATTCACCCCATATGATAACATCAACTACTATCTCTCTTCATCTCTTTTGTTGACTTTTTTCATGAACACACACTTTTATCCTTCACCAAGTGACTTTAGGTGATAACCCGTCGCAAACAACATTGCCTATGTTCCCGTCACGTTAGCATACTGCTTCACAACGTCTTTCGGCTTCGGCCCTATGAAAAGAAGGCATCAACAATCCCAGCTTCACTCATCCACAACGTATCAATCCTCTTCTGATCCGAATGCATCACAATCTTCGATTCAGCGTCCCAACCCGTCCCAAGAACATCAATCTGCATTTCAGCAGCATTCAACCAAAAAAAATCGTACGGGCGCGTATCCGTATGACTCCTAAACCTCTCCTCCCAATCCTCTCCTTCCTTCTTCCCACACAACCAAAGCTTCCCACTTTCAAACTCATCAACCACAACATCAGGCACTTCAAATCTTCGCCTTTTCAAAACTCAAACCAATAATTCTTCGAACACATCTACTTTCAGCACCATCTATTCATAATCAATACTACTCAAACAATACTCCAATCGCTTCAAGAAATCTTCATAAACCCGAACATAAATTCTTAATCATCAAACATTGATTATAACAACAACACTAATTCGTTTTACCAATTAAAAATCGACAATCATTAAACATTCGTTCGCCCTTGTGGCCACAAAGAAACGAATTAATCTTTGTTGTCTCAATTTTTTGTTCTAGGTGGAATTGTAAAGTGATGTTTAATAATGATTATGTTGGATCCGGATTTTTGGTTCTATGTGGGTCTCGAATTATAAAGTGATACCAAGGGGGAGAGAATGACATGATGATTCTTTTAATTTGATTAGGTGAGTATGAGAGTGAGTAATGGAGAATTGGAGATGGTGACATTTTGAATTAATTAAAGTGAGGGTGGGACGGTGGGTAGAGAGATTGTGGATTTGGTTTTGTGTATATGAAGATAAGGTTGTGGATTTAGAGTATTAAAAAAAAGAGTGAAGGACCAAATTACCCCTCTCCTCATACCAATTAACGGCCAAAACTAACCCCCATCCAAGATAGGGACCATTCTTGATCCAAAATGCATACGATAGGGATGATCGGTGGACTTAGTTTGAAATAGGGACCAAACTTGATTTTTGGTGTAAACGATAGGGACCAAACGTGAAATTTTTTCAAAGTTAAATAATACCAACTTACTTTTACATATGTGCCAACTTTAAACACTTACTTTTACATCTCTTGACTTTACCATTATACTTTCAAATTTATTCCGACTATACCAATATAATGTTAAAATGACTATATTACCCTTGTCTTCTTTAAAATAATTACATCTATTATAATTTATTCTCACTCCCCATCCATTTCTGCTTCACACTCTACAAAATCATATAATTAAACCATAAACTAAACCTTCTAGCAGCACCTAACCCTTCTTTTTCTTTTATTTAACTTAATAATAAATAAAACATACATATGATGTTTTAAATTAATCTATTATTTATGATTTCAGTTTAGCTGCTTTCTTCCTATCCGGTGGTTTATCTATTGGATTAAAGGTAATGCTGGCACTTTCCATCTTGAATCATCTACCACTTCAACCTCCGATTCCCTATCTACCATCCCCGTAACTTCCTTTTTTCTTTACCTGGACACCATGTTTACTCTGATTACACATTGTATATTTTCACTTGATCATCCCATTAAAAAAAAGATTTTCAGTATCAATTAATTAGTTAATTTGGTTTATTGATAAAACTGATTTTAGTCGCGTATAAGTGGGCAAATAAAGGAATGAAATGTCATATTTAAAGGATAAAACTAAAATAAAATGATGGGCTTTATCCGTTAGACACGGACTACATACACATGAGTGGATCACCATGACCAAACCATTGGAATGAAGACAAAGCATTAATGAGCATCACATATGAAAAATATAGATCTTTGTATCGTTGATCCACTCATCATCTTGAGCATCTTTCTCAATATTTATCCATCTTTATATGAAAAATATAGATCTTCCAGTTTGTAATAATTCAGATTTTTAAATAAGCGGGCTTAAATCTTTCCGATTCTACTAATGAATTATGCGATATTAATTGGGTTTTGTTTCAAGAAGTGAAGATGGATATGTAATGCTTGAAAAATGGATCTGGTCATTTCTTGTTATTTGGTTTTTATAATAAACAAAGGGTATTTTAGACATTTAAAAGGGTAATATCGTAATTTTAACGTTATATTGGTATTGTCGGAATAAATTTGAAAGTATAATGGTAAAGTCACGAGATAAAAAAGTAAATGTTTAAAGTTGGCACATATGTGAAAGTAAATTGGTATTATTTGGCTTTTACCCAAAAAAAACTAACCACCGGTAGTTTTTTTTAAGACCGGGGTATGGTCTGATACCATGTAGAATATGTAAAACACTCATGAATATGTTTGTATTATTTGAAGGATTGTAAATCTTGCTTATGTTTTTAGAGAGAGAAAGAGATAGAGAGATGGTGGATTTCACACAAAGCTAGAGAGAGAAAGTAAGAAGAACTATGTGAAAATTATAAAACCACACACCCTCTCCATCAAAGGAGAGGGTTTATATACCCAAGCCCTTGTCATGGGCTTGGGCTTACATTTGGGCCGGCCTACACATGTTGTAGGCTAGGCTTGTTCTTGTTTGATAAATAAATAAAGTTAACTAAACTACGAGCTATTACATGGATTATCGTTGGAGTGACCGATCATTCTTAATACGTAAAACGTATTTCCAACAATATCCCCCTAAGGGAGGTCACTCCAAACAAGGGCGTTACCCGAGTTACAATAATGAAATAAACCTAGCATACTATGCTTGTCTTGAGCTCGTAGTCTTCGTCTTTCTTTTTCTTTTTCTTTTCTGGTGAACATGCTGATGTGATCTTTGATATCAATCTTGAGTATTAATCTCTTGCCTTGATCTCGTGCATCCATCACTTGTGATCTTCGCCTCTTCGTGACCTCACGTCCCACATACTTACACCTTAGTAATTCTTGAAAGCTTCAGAGATCGATACAGCGGAAGACTTAACTTTTAGGCTTTCTTGAATTAGATGAGATATTAAGTGCATAAAGTATAAGCATGCGGGGACGACTTCTTCTTGGATCCCGCAACGCCACCGTCTTCAAATGCCGCAACATAAGTAGACACGAACGAAATGGCTTTGAACATTTCATTCTAATTCGGTAACATTTTACCTCCGGTCGGTGAAGACCGTTTGACGATATAAAATATCGTACCCGTGACGGATAGTTTCAATAAAGTAACTTCCTGACAGGATTTCGCGGGTAAACTCGTTCTCTTTATTCGACCGTCCAAAGCTGACTGCGAACATAAAGAGTGGATCATTTGGATAATAGTATCCGCATGATTTGAAGCCGTCAATTCATGTTCCTGGAACAAGTCAAATTCAATTAAGAACCGCACCATCGTTGCTTTCCAGTTGTCACGAGCTTGATTCGTATAGAATCTTGCAAGTTACCTACCAAGTGCTGTTTGAGGTTAACACTAGAAGGATTTCCACTCATCACCGTGAACACTAAGGTATCACTCTGAGTGTTCTGGCAAGATCACTAAGATATTGCGTAGAGGCCTGGAACGTATTTAAATTCAGTTAAGAATTAAACAGCTGTTGCTTTCCAGTTATCACAAGTTTGATTCATAAAGAATCGCACAAGTCACCTACCATGAGCTTTTTGATATTCGCTCAAGAAGGATTTCCATCTTCATTGTAAATACTTTCGTATTACTCGGATGTTCAGGCAAGATCATGAAGATTTTGCGTAGGACTCTTAAAATCTTTCTTACTTTTCACAGTGTGTGAAGAAGCAAGGAAATATGAAAGTGTGTCCTAATGAGATATTTGATGATCTCAAATGGCTCTAGACTCGATCGTGCACTTTGGATTTAAGTGATCGGAGGCTGGAGAGGAGTGCCACCATTTCAATACCAATTTATTCGGAGTGAATAAATCAATAGATAACGTGTTGTCTCCGTGTGATTAAAACAAATACCTTTTGAGAGATATTTGAGTTAGCTAGGATGGGTTGTGCATTGCATCACTGGGTCCATGATGTCTGTCTTCAATATCGAGAATCATTAAAATGATCTCAATAGCATATGTGTTGACCCGGTTTCTGCCTAAAGTTGTAAGGAGGGCTTCTTTCTTTACACCCTTTATCTTTACAATTCTTTTTCATTCTTCAACCCCTTCAATGCTTACCAATACGTCATAACTAGCACCTTGTTGTGATTGTTCCAGTGCTAACTTAAGTACTTGGTCGGCATTCAGCTACGTTCATAATCTTTCTCCAACTTTCCTAAGGACTACTATTTTTAGCTATGGAATGTCCTTGGGAAGATTCCTCCGGTTCTGGAAGAATCATAGGACTTAACCTATCCTACCAACCTTATGTCACCACAATCTTCATCGTCGTGAAATAAATGGGTTTCGGGTAAGTATATGTCACCATGAAAATCCATTTTGATATGCAAATCCGTTTTGCTCCCCTTAACATATGCCACGATATTCGAAAACATTTCGCACATGTCGGGATGAGCCAGCACATTAAGTCAAACCATTTGTGATAATATCCCATATTAAATCACATTTTCTCCCCCATATTAAAAATATTAACCCAATCGATGTTTTTAATATCAATTGATTTAATGTAGTTTTAACAAAGGTTTTGGGAAGAAAAATGCGAGTCCGTTTTATCTTCATGATACCAACTGTGTGAGATATGATATCGATTTGTAACAAGATCACATATTCACCATATTAAAAAGAATTGACAAGGTTGGACCTGGTGATGAGAACATCATATGATAAGATCAAATGGTTCTTGGCAGCATATGTTGGTCGCCTCGTCACGTCTGAAGTCATCTCTTGACACCACACGTACGATTGGTATTGTTGTCTTGACACCAACTTGTGAACTTGGCACGTTCGGCATCGAAGATTCTGAATGCTTGACAGTTGCTCCCCCTCAATTATTGACCCGTGTTCTATCGGAAGAGCTGTAGTCGTCAGTTGAGTAGTCGCAACGTCGAGTATGTAGATACCAATTGTAGATAGCAATGGTTGTAGTGATGACAGCTTCATAAAAACAAGACTTCTCTTGTTTTAACAAATAAATGCACTGAGGCGTACATAGATTTGTGTTAGACCAAGTTATAAAGTAAACTTGATCCCTTACAAGGTTTTAAAGTAAACCTTGCCCGAGAAAATTAATTCCCGTTGTGAGCCAAAGCTTTCATAAGAAATACTTGACTTTAATGTGAAAACCGGGTTGCAGTCTGAAATAACTACAAGCCATTAGGGCATGTTTTATGAAATATTTACAACTTTTGTACAAACTCTATTTATGGCGCCGTGTCAATATTAATCAACATTTCTAAAGCCGTAAATATTATCGTACCAAAAGACATGCCTTTGAAAAATAAAGTAAAATTTTTTTTGGATTTTTCTATATTTTTCAATTTTTTATGGTTTTTATATGGTTTTATATTTTTGTATTTTGTTTTCGTGGATAAAAATATAAACAATATATACAAATGATCACCAAGGATACGGAGAATAGTTTTACCACCACTATTCTTTCGCTTCATCTGCCAGTTCCTTTAGAGTCTCAGGCGAGAAAGTTCTCATTCCTAGCTTGTCGGCCAAAAATTCTATTCGAGCGCGATCTAAAGCCTTCGTGAAAATATCTGCCAATTGATACTCAGATCGGACAAAGTAAAGCTCTATTACTCCATTTTCCACTTGCTCCTTGATGAAGTGGTAGTGAATGTCAATATGCTTCGACCGGGAGAATTGAACATTGTTGCAGCATAAGGCAATTGCACTTTTGTTGTCGCAGTACATCGGAATCTTGTTGAAACCTAGACCATAGTCGGTTAATTGCGATCTCATCCAAAGAATTTGAGCACAGCAACCGGACATAGCTAGGTATTCTGCTTCCGTACTTGAAATTGCAGCGCTTTTCTGCCTTTTCGATGCCCAACTGATTAGTCGATCTCCTAGAAGTTGCAAAGTTCCACTCGTGCTACGTCGTGTATCTTGACAACCCGCGTGATCCGCATCTGCATATGCCATTACTGCAATAGAAGAGTCCTTCGAATACCAAAGTCCCCGATTAATGGTTCCTTTAAGATATCGAAAGATCCTTTTAACAGTAGCTAAGTGTAATTCAGTAGGCCTAGTTTGATACCTGGCACACATACATATAGCAAACTGAAGATCAGGTCGACTAGCTGTGATATACAGAAGAGTACCGATCATTCCACGAGAAAGTGTCGGATCAACGGCAATTCCATGTGGATCTGCATCAAGCTTAGTTCGTTCCACCATTGGAGTATCCACGGGGTCGCAAGATTCCATCTTATACTTCTTAAGCGATTCAAGGGCATACTTGGATTGATTGATAAAGATGCCTCTGGGGCTCTGAGATATCTGAAGACCTAAGAAGAATGATACCTTGCCCATCATTGACATCTTAAACTTGGAAGACATAAGTTTCCCAAATTCATCGGATAAAGTTTGGGTCGAGGCTGCAAATATAATATCATCAACATATATTTGTACCATAATCATATCTTTACCTCGTTTCTGAATGAACAGCGTGGGATCCACCTTGCCTTTAGCGAAGCCTTGCGTAATGAGGAATTGTGACAAAAGATCATACCATGCGCGAGGAGCTTGTTTCAACCCATAGAGAGCCTTCTTAAGCTTGTACACATGATTAGGATAATTAGGATTCACAAAACCATCCGGTTGTTGAACATAGACCTCTTCCTTGAGTTTACCATTAAGAAATGCCGTCTTCACATCCATCTGATAGACGATCATATTCATATGGGCTGCATAAGCGAGGAATAGTCTAATAGCTTCCAAACGGGCAACAGGTGCAAAGGATTCCATAAAGTCGATGCCCAATAATTGCTTGTATCCATGAGCTACTAGACGAGCTTTGTTCTTCAATATTCCGCCTAACTCATCGAGTTTCACCTTGTAAACCCATTTCAAAGTGAGTAACTACACTTGATCCGGGCATGGGACAAGTTCCCATACATCAAGACGTATAAATTCATTAAGTTCTTCTTGCATAGCTTCTATCCAACATGATTGAGTAAAAGCTTGTTGCCATGTCTTAGGTTCAACTTCAGTGAGAAAAGCATCAAAGTGACAAAACATTTTACTTTCTTGTAACTGACTTCGTGTGGATACCGGCCGATTAGGGTCACCAATAATAGAATCTATAGGATGATCCTTTGTCCACTTGCTGTCATGTTCACGAATCCGTGGATTGGAGTAAACTGTAGAAGGAGCTTCCTTTGAGGTGGACGACCCGGCTTGATTAGGGTCGGGAATAGGTACACCAAAGAATGGAAGTTCACGCATTTGAGCGAATTCCAAATCGTGATCATCATCATCCTCTTCATCATCAATAGGCATGACATGGGTAGTTGAAACAGGTGTTGGTTGAGAATTACTTGTTGTAGGTATATCTTGACCAATTGTAGGTGCAGATGTGTCTGATTGTGCAACAGTTGCTGGAGCGAAAACTTCGGTTACCGGAGCTATTACCTCAGGTTCTGGAGCAACAATACTTGGAGGAGTAAAGAATTCATCAAAGAACGATTGAAACAACGTATCCCATTCAGTCCTAGAAGGTGGTGTAAATGATGATGAAGTAGGGTTGTTTGGGACAAGACCAGAGCTAATGTTACTGGGTCCCATTTCATGAAGTGCGGGTTCAGAGCTGCTTTGCTCAGAAGCCATTGCTGTCAGCTCATCAAAATCAACATTCATAGTTTCGAGGATCTTGTGAGAGTTACGGTTGTAGATTCGGTATGCCTTCTTTGCGGGGGCGTAACCAATGAAAATACCAATATCAGCTTTTGGTTGAAGTTTTCCCAAATTGTCACCATCATTATTTGGATAGCAAAGAGAACCAAATACATGAAGATATGATAAATCTGGTACTTTTCCATGGAGAAGCTCATAAGGTGTTTTACCATGGCGTTTACGAATTAGTGACCGGTTTTGGGTGTACACTGCTGTAGATACTGCTTCTGCCCATAAGAACAATGGAGCCTTTGCGTAAATTAACATCGTTCGAGCAGCTTCCATATGTGTGCGATTTCGCCTTTCAACGACACCGTTTTGTTGTGGAGTGCGAGCAACGGATGTTTCATGAGAAATGCCAACTTCTATTAAATCACGCAAAATGTGATTCACAAATTCAGTTCCATTATCTGTACGAATGCGTCGGACAGTAGTGTTGAGACGCACTTGAATCATCTTGAGAAAGCCGATGATGAATTTAGGTGCCTCATTTTTTGCTTTAAGAAATTTCACCCATGTAAACCGAGAGTAATCATCGACAATGACGAGGATGTACTTTTTGCTACTAAGACTTTCAATACGCATTGGCCCACAAAGATCAATATGCAAAAGATAAAGTTTCTCTTGGTTGGTGTCTTCCGTCTTGGGTTTGTAAGATTTCTTAGTGCTTTTCCCCATTGTACACGCGGAACACAAATGATCCTTGTGAAATGAAAGTTTAGGAAGACCACGAACAAGTTCGTTTTTCGCCAAATGATTAATAGCGTCGAAGTTAAGATGAGATAACCGTCGATGCCATAACCATGACTTAGTCTTCGATGCTTTGGAGAGAAGACATACGGAAGAGGCGTCCATCATGTCTTGTAGTGACAAAGTATACAAGTTATTCCCTCGAGTACCTTTCAATAAATCAACCCCTTCCAAATTACGAATGAAGCAGGTATGCTCTCGAAAAGCAACTTCTAGGTTTACATCACAAAATTGTCCCACAGAAAATAAGTTGTGACCAAGACCTTCCACGTAATACACTCTCGAAATTATAACATTCCCAATATGATATTCACCATAACCCATTATCTTTGCAATATGATCATTTCCAAATCGAACCGTACCAAGAAACTTGCTGACGAAATTTCTGAGCTGAGAGCGATCTCCGGTCATATGCTTGGAGCAACCAGAGTCCAAATACCAGAGAACAATTTGGACCACCTGTTTTCAATAACAACAGTAGACAATGCTTTGGAAACTATTGGTTCCTGAGTGTTAGCAGATATAGATATAGAATTATCAGAATTGCTAACATTTTTGAGACCCTTAGATTTCCTACGTTTTCTAATGTGAGTTTTAGCACTAACAGGTTTTACTGTTCCAACTTTCTTAGGTTTTGGATTATTCGCGGGCACTACAGTGGGAGTAGACCTATTTAAAGGGCACTTGGTTCCTACAGTAGTGTTAGTGTTCCTAGTTAAAGGACACGCTTGTGTTTTGGTAGCCTTGGTACTCCTAGTTAAAGGGCACGCTTTCTTCGATGTAGTGGGAGTGATCCTAGTCAAAGGGCACGTATTTCCTACTATAGTGAAAGTTCTACCAGTGGGGCGCCACATCCAGCCAACTTGGGTTAACACTTTCCCAGTCGGTTTCCATTCTAATCCATTTTTCCGGGCATACATCTCATTCACATGGTCAATAAGGCAAGAATCATGACGACTAGAAAACATACATTCATTGCAATTCCAACATTTCAAATTAGAATTCACAGTAGGCTTAGAACGCTGCACAACCGCAGAGCCTTTAGGTTTAGCTACATGATTCTTTTTATTCAAAACAGAAATAACATTCCTAGGATGGGCTTCTACTTTCTTCTTCACTTGACTACTAGGTGGGGGCAAGATCCTATCATTCTTCTTGTTTCTCTTAAGCTTAGATCTTTGAGCCTTAGTAGTGGTGCTTACTCCTGTAGAAGGCAACACAGGAATATTAGAAGCTGGTTTTGATTCCGCCTTATCTTTAGTGACCAAAGTTTGAGGTGGTTTAGTCCTAGGGCCCTTGTTAAGTGGTGTGACGGCTATTAGGTTCCTTTTGAATGCACTAGAGGATGATGCTGAGATAGTGGCTGCGTTATCTACAACATTCTTACCTTTTAGAGTACGAAGTGTTTCCTTTAACTCAACCAAGACCAGATTTTTATCACAAATTTGTTCCCTCAAATCAGATATTTCCACCGACTTTTGATTCAATTGTTCAATCAATGATTGATTCTGTGCAGTGGTATCAACACATGCGGGCTTTACAGAATCGAAGAGTCGTGTATTTTTCTGTTTTAAGTTATCAACTTTGGACAAAATCTTGGAAACTCGATTATCTAGATCAAGTTTAAAATTCTCAGCGGCCTCAAGTACGTTCACACAGTTAAGCTCCTTAGATTTCTCTATGTCTATCGGCAAAGATTTAGCAACTTTGTCACTTGGCTGACGCTGTTTTGATTGTAAATTCAATCGAAAATTCTTTTCAAAATTTGCATCATCGATATTAACACCTTCGAATGACGTTTTGTGACAATCCGTCAATTTATGGTTGATATTTTATTCTCAATATTTATTTGAAAACATTATTTTAATGTTACAATATGAACTCACATATTTTTGGGAAGAAATTTGGATTTACGTCTTGGAGTAGCATCGACTACGTCTAAACCGGAGGATTCAACGTTACGTGCTTACGTTTACATACACCGTCTTTGGTGACAGTCCGACATTTCAGAAAATAAATTTGTCCATGAATATTATTTTGGAGTTTTAAATTTGAGTTAGTTCATAAACTCACAAATTTACGAGAAGAGATTAGGACTTACGATTTTATTTTAACATCCTTTACGACTAAACCGGAAACCTTAGGATTACGTATTTACGTTTTCGAACTCCGTTTTTGATGAGACAATTTTTATTGGATTCGTTTTGTGACGTTGATTCATAATTTATAAAAACGTTTTTCGTAAAACGACCCGAGGGCACGTAAATCGAGAAAACTAGAATCGAGGAATACCCGTAAACTAGTGAGATGGGACAAAATACATTGTCCCACCCCACTAGCTTACATGGGGCGGCCAAAAACTTACCAACACCTTTAGGTGTCAAACTTTCTTTAACAAGTATTACACTTGTCCACTATAGCTTACTAGTTAAGCTTACCATCCAACAAAACTAGCAAACCAATACCACTTCTCATTTGCAACATGCAAAACCATCTCAAAACTCTCTCACCCTCCCTTGATTGCCGTCCCACCATCATCATCAAACACCACCTTTCATACAAATTTTAACCATAAACATATGTTATAATTAACATATGTTAATCTCCATTCAAAAAGATGAAGATTGGGGCAACTTATAACATCCAAGGAGGAGTATTCATGGTGTCTTGGGGCTGATTTTCCACAAGGTTTCTATGAAGAATGGTGGTCATGAAGGTGGTCTTGGTGCATCATAAGTTTCTCCATCCAAAACCATGTCAAACTCATAACCTACATCAAGTTGGTGGTATAAAGATTGTCCTCCTCATCTTCTTGTTAATTTGATTATGTAAACATGTATTTTATTTCCTATTGTATATGTTTATGATGATTATATGATGATAAAAATGTTATGTGGGGATTTGTTGTTGATAAACATGATTAAAAAGGTGAAAAACCATAAGAAACAAGGTTAAAATCTTGGTTAAATTTGATGGCTGTATAAAACAGTAAAGAACCATATGGTAATCTGATAAAATGATGAAGTAGAATGGATTTACAGTAAGCTATGGGTCTTGTACACATGTGAGAGTTGGCCATACAATGGAATCATTGTAATGAGTGAGATATGATCAAAACAAGTTTAGGGTATAAATATGAAGTTACTGTTTTGGACGATTTTTAGAAAATATTTAGAAGATGACTCAACAGTATCTATAGAAGAGTTAAATGTAGCACATATCATGTAGTTTATGTGATAAAAATTTGAGCTTCTATCTCCATATAGAACTCAAGATATGGCAGTTTTGGTGAAAGTGAAGTTAAAAATCAAATTTTTGGAAAATAAAGAATAATACTATTATATAAGCACTCAAAATTTAATAGTATAAAATGTAAAATAAAAACCCACTAACTTATTGATTTTATTTATATAAGTATGTAAAAGGTTAAATAAGTGGACATTTTATAAAAATGGTAACTTGTTAAGTTTTATAAGTTATAAAACTATAAACTTGATTTTTACGACTTTTTCGGCTATCGCCGTAAAATTAACGTTTTTGTTAAATAAAACTTAGATGGTTGGACCCGTCTAATGAAAACTTTATAAAACTTATATACTGATATATAGACATGTATAACAAGTAAAAACCGATAAAACCCGAACTATAGGGCATACGGACATTAACGAGCTAAGTAAACATATTGGACTAATACTTGGGCTAATAATTGGACTAAATAAGATAAACACCCATAAAAAGAACTTATTGGGCTTAACCCATTTGGGCCCAACTTGAAAGTGTATGTACTGATAATATAAGTACAAAATGGATTAAAATAAGTTAAATAACTTATAATAAGTTTATTGGACTTAAAATACATAAATAGGTAAAACTAGTAAACTAGTATAAACGTTACCGACACATAACACTAAAATGAGTAAACGAGAATATGTAAACCCACTTGATCATCATATATAAATAATCATCATATGTATACATAATTGATATTTTTATAAAGTCATTGGACAAACGTCTAAGACCGAGTATTATTTGTCTAGGTTTCCGTGATTGAAGCACGTACCGTACGTCCGAATTGCCGATCACCCGCCTTCCCATATCAACGTGAGTTCATAGCCTCACACTCTTTTAAATGTTTTTATAAATGTTTTATAAACCCGCGAGGGAGATAACATGTTAGTTTTTATAAAATAGGACACCATTTGTCCCGATTGTTTGTTTATTGATTTTTGGACCCGAATGATTGAATGACCCGATTGTATGACCCTATAAATGATTAAAGGACCCGATAGATGAAATCAAATGGATTATTAAAGTTAGGTTATGTCACTAATAGTCCCATTAGCATGAATTGTGAACTACCGGGAGTTGGTAGACGCTTATGCATTTAATAGTACTATTTGGGGACGATCACCCCAGTTCGCGCCTTGACGGTTGATCCCCGTCGTGCCACATTGATTGGTAAGCGAATTTATGTATGAGAAGATTTCCATAGCGTGACCTTTGTGACGACACGCTACTTTAGATGGGCAAAATTTGGTATCGGGTTAGCTACCCGTTTTGGTTTTAGTAAGGTAACAATGTCATGCGGCTTATAATAATCCAATCACCGAAATATTACTAGACGCTCCGAATTACGATGTATTGCCTGACTAGCAATATAGGGTCATACTATTGATATTATGTTTGTATTTTGGTTTTTATAACCATATTCATATAACGGTTTTATTTAATCTATACAACGTTGCAAAACGTATTGTATGGTGTTTTTAACGACAATGATTCGTATAATGATTTTTAAGGCAAATGCCTATATTATGATTTTCGATAAGGATTTGTATAAAATGACTTTGAATATTTTATGGCCTATTAAAAAGATTTGTACAAAATGATTTCAGTAATAATTTTATACTGATATTATATTGATGGATTTTATCAAACTCTATGAATTCACTCGGCGTTATCACTGACCTTTTCTTTTAACATGTCTTATCTCAGGTACTTAAAGGTAATTCTCGGGAAGACAACAAGAATTCATGGCCCGCACTTAAACAACATTTTTCCATTCAAATAATTTGTAAAACTTTGTATGAAATATAATGACTTGGGACCGATGTAACTTTGATGTTTATGAATGGAAATGATTTATTATTAAACGACGCGACTTTTATGCGTTGTCTATGATGTGAGTAATGTGCTATCCCGTAACACCAACTAGTCTTCCGCTGTACTGAGTTATATAAATTTGGGGGTGTTACAGTTTGGTACCAGAGCTCTCGTTATAGAGAACGAAAGATTTTTAAAACCAAGGTTTTGAATAAAACTTTTCAAAATCTTTTAACTATAAACATTTTTCTAAAAATGTCTAAAAATCTTTTGACTATAACGGTGCTGAAGAATTCCCGAGTTACCGACAAGGCCAAGACTGAGAAGTGTTATTTTAATATATATATAACTTGGATTATATATATATTTGATGTAATTTTATTACATGATTGTTTGATGATTACTTTGATATTTATACGAGGTATTTATATGACGTCGATTGTCACAAGAAACCCTAACTCCCCTAGTAAATTAATCTAAGCTATTCTCGTAGGAATTCTAGCTATCCTAGATCTAAACCAAGTTGTGGATATTTATGATCCCAACAAATGGTTGATATTCGTAGAAATGTAGATATTAGTTGATTGGGATATTGAAAAAGAATTGGCGAGATTTAAAACTGATATCGATGTCATGACGATATTTCCTTATAGAGTGAAGTTTGACAAAACGTTACCACCTAGAAAGATGTCATCTGATTCGTTGTCATCCAATTCTTAAATTGAAATCGAAAGGGTGAATGTTGCACTTGAGGCTGTCATTGGAACCATTACCCAAAAGCCTCATGCACTAGTACCTTTCCGAGAAGTCTAGTTGAATGATTAAGTCATTTTATATTAATGACTCATTTGATAATTGTTGTTGTAAGAACTAATAGGATTGGAATTAAGTGTTGATTCATATCGAGCTTTTATTGCCCTTTAAAGGTGTAAGAATAAGATTGAAAGTATTGGAATATGAGATAGGATATTGCCTTGAGTATGAGTTGATTAAAACTTGAATAAAGTAAAATTTAATCCGTATGGAATATGAGATTGATAAGAGGAAGTCGTTAAGTTCTGTGACTGAATTATAAGGTTTTACTTGATTGTTGATTCGAGTTAAGTGTTGTTCCTAGGCCATTGCCCACTAATGAGGATGCCCAGTGTCCAAGAAATAAATTGAAGAAATCTTCTTCTGAATTGAGACCGATGGATCTTCTGGGACATGTGGAACACCTAATGACCCTTGTAGATTAGTATTCATTGTGGTGTCTTTTAAAAATCCCTAACTTAACTGAGACATCAGTTGGTAGGATGAGTTCTGAGAATTGTATGACATAGTGACACGTAATGTGTTACGGTACAATTTTGACTTGTTTGTGATTAATGAAAAAGACTACCTTTGATTGCTAATTTCTACATGTATCGATGTTATCTATCTTTTCTTGCTTCTTCCTAATGCTCGCATTAGTGATGCAACCATTGAACAAGTACTCATCTCGATTTGAGTTATGATTGCGAACTATTCTTTTTGAGTGCCATCGAGATCATGAACCTCATGATTATTTGGCTAAAGCTCATTTCCTATCATATTGTAGTTAGTTCTTGGTGAACAAGCTTTCATCACTCTTTTGCAGATCACTCATTGTTTTTATAGGACAAAACATTATCCATTGAGAAAAACTGAATTTTCATCACTGAAAGGATTATTTAAAATGAGATTTATAAGTGATTGATATCAAAATAAAGATGTTTATGAAAAGCTTTGGAAACTTAATTATTTCCATAAACAAAGAAATCTTTGTAAATGTATTTTTGATTCTTATTTAAGAATTAAGCATGAAAATGTTTTTATTATAAACATGATGATAAAATTTTGACGAACTGAGTATTGCATCGTTGATCTTGAAATTGTATATAGTTGCGCGCCTACATACAATTTGGAATGGACTATGCAAGACTGATTAGTAGTCACCATAAAACTAGTGAATAAACACTACATTTTCTTTGAGGATTGTGAAAGATTAAAAATTTTAATGAGATCTGCAAGAAGTGAAAAATAAGGACATAATGTTAGGGACACCTACATATGTGCCTGTAGCATCTATTCTTCTAAGTCGAATTTACTCATCTGTGGAATTTGTCTTATTTGACAAATTGATATTCCGTTCTTGTCCAATTCTCCCGTAGTGAGATTCTTAGGAAAAGTATTTGATTATCGAGTGTTGATACCCGACTGGATGTATCGACGTTCATATCATTTCTTTTGATTAGATTTCACATTTGAATGACCTGGGTAACGATCCGAGGAGCTTTCGAATGCGTACTCAAATTATGAAAACATGGGATATATTCATATTCGTTAAATGTTTTCGTCTGTATTGAAATTCTCTCGCATAGATTATGCATTGACCTTACTCTTTTAAGGTTAGTTATGTCTCCTGAATTTGCGAAGGATTATGAGATATCATTAGACTTTTGAGAAGTTCACATCTTATCGACGGCAACGAAACTGGAAAGTTGATAGTGCCAGTAGAATGGATTGATTGATTATGACATGACGACATTGTGTTAATTGATGGGAACTTGGATTGAATTCCCCTAAATGATAAGATGTTGATTATCAAAAGTGATCTAAATAATTCTTGATGGATGACTTAGAATTATACCATGAATGGTTGTGAATTAGTCATAGATATTGTAATCTAAAAGAACCTAATATGAATGTATTAAAAGATGTTTATGTTATCTAAACTTTAGGAGGTATTTGATAAATTACCTAGACTTTTGCCATTAAGGCAAGTTGAAATTAGTATTGATTATATTCCTGGTGCTGCACTTGTGGCTTGTACACTATACGTCAGCACCATCTAAATTAAAGGAATTACCGTACAACTGAGAAAGTTGTCGGAGAAAGATTTTATTATACCAAGCCTGTCATCCTGAAGAGCTATGGTGTTATCTTTCCTGATATTTATAGATTACTGTGACTGAGTAAATTGACAATCGAAAACGATATCCATAACTCGAAATGGAAGAATTGTTCGATCATTTACAAGGTTCTAGCAAATTTGATCCATGGCATGGTTATCATCAACTTCGCATCTGCGAAAGAGATTATCTATTCCAATCATCACATCCCGAACTTGTGATGAACGTTATGAGTTTCACGTGATGTCGTTTGGATTGACAATGCACATGTAGTATTCATAATTATGATGAATCACGTGTGTAGGCTGTAATTTGATAAATTCATGCTCGTGATCATTAAGAACTACATGTTTGTTTACCAGAATAAGAATGAGTTAATAATTATTTATAGACTGCCCTGAATTGGCCAAACAGTGTAAACCTGAACCTTGAATAATTAACACGTGATTAAAGACTTGAACCTTTACATGATTAGACTATGTGATTAAAAGGATAATGGAATATAAATTGACTCTTCAAAAATTAAGAGCCCTTTTAAGACTTTGGATTTTACCAAAAAGAAATGGAAATATGTTTTGACAAATGTTTTAACAAAGGATCTTAAGGGATTATTCCCTTATACACAAACCATTTAACTAAACTTCTGTTTAGGGGTAAATGTTTGTGTATACTTCTAGACAACTTAAGAAGAATTGAGGAATTATATAATTTATGACTTGAAATTTGAAACGAAAATTTTTGCTTTTCCACTAAGAAAATTTTGACCAAAGTATAAACAAAAGTTTTTCGAACATTTACGAATCTTATTAATTATTTTCGATAAATCAACGAAAATCTTGTTAATTAAACTCAAATTTATTTTGAACATTCTATATAATTGGTCGAACTAAGAAATTTAAAACTTTTACGTTTACGTTTCATAAAAATTGAATAATAATTATTTAATTAATTATAATAATTACCGACGCTTTAGAACGACATATTGAGTAAAACAGATAAAAATGATAGTTGAGAAGAAACTAAAACTCAGAAAATGTGAAGAAATAATTTTTGAATAAATACGGTTGTGATATTTATTTCATCAGGAAGGTGAACGTAATTACTGACGCATAATATAGAAAGAATATCTGAGTGAATTGTGGACATGATAATTATATCATCATGAGAAGTGAATATAGATACCGATGCATTATGTAGAAAAGATAAAGAACCAGTTAGGACATGTTCCTTAATAATGAAGGTGCAAAATAAATTGTCGAACAAGATAAAAATAGCCGATGATTGTAAAAAGGATAACATAGATAATAAAAGGGGTTCGCGGCTAATGTGAACCATTAAAATTTAGAAGCCGATAGCGTTAAATGATTAAAAGTCCATTTGTGATTGTCTAAATATGGAGGATTATGAGATATAGTTATGTTGGAATTTGTAAGTATAAGTATTATATGTATGTCATTTTTGACTAAAAGTATCCTTGTCTGAATAAGTTGTACTAATGACAATTATGAAGGCAGACATCGCCTCATACATTAGTAAACGTCTAGCTATTGCAAAGGTCATCATCTGAATTTAATTCGATTTGGGTCATCATCGACAGACTGACCAAATCTGCTAATATCATTCTCGTTAATGATAAATGCAAAAGAGTTATGTAAACATAGCATGCCTGTATCGATCATCTATATCAAGATCCTCGCTTCGCATCGAATTTCTAGAGATTTGCTCAGAAATCATTGAGAACGAACCTTGATGAGAGTACTATGTACCACCCCAAATCGAAGGGACGAGGTAAAGTAACGATACAAGGTAATATAAGTGTTGTTTTGTGTTTGAATGATTGACCTTTGGTAATGAACCGTATAACCGTTTTCCTTTGGAAAGATTATCATTGATAATCATCGCATTAGGATTGAGATTGAATCTTGTTAGGATCTAGATATTAGAGCATCTGTAAGCAGGAGTTGAGATGAAGACACCCGACAAACACCCATTGTGAGTTGGACATGTCTTTTAGGTTTAAGGTTTCATATAATGGCGAACCTAACCTTACAAAATACCCGACCCGCGATACCTGAAATGATTGTTGAGATTAGGATCTGATTATTGACAGCCGGTAGTGGGCAAGAGGTTATGTGAATGTGGAAAGTAGATCTTGAAGTGCCAAATGGGTAGCGAAGTTATGCCACAATTTTTAACCTTGGAAAAAAAAATGAATTCATGATCTGACAAATCATGGGATATAAGTCCCCGTTGTATGGGACCATTGAGATGGTATAAAAGATTGGTTTGAAAGGCATATAAGCTGGATCTACCCTAGGACTTCAAGAACCGCGTGAATTATGTTTCGTAAATCGAACTTGATGGAATATCTATCAAGTGAAATTCTGATTATTCTTAGTAGAGCTTAGATCGGCGAAAAGTTGCATTCATCAGAAACCCGTGAACATCATGGATAGAGAAAGTAAGTCAACATTAAGCCTGATCTTATTCCCGTAGTTATGTTTGATGAAACTCGCGTATTGTAATTGAACTTGTGAGAAAAGACCGAATGTGGAGGAAATACCCACATGGCTTTAACTCTATAAGAAGCGAGTAGTAAGATGATCTTTGAGGACAAAGATCCTGTTTAGGGGTAAATGCTGTGACAATCCGTCAATTTATGGTTGATATTTTATTCTCAATATTTATTTGAAAACATTATTTTAATGTTACAATATGAACTCACATATTTTTGGGAAGAAATTTGGATTTACGTCTTGGAGTAGCATCGACTACGTCTAAACCGGAGGATTCAACGTTACGTGCTTACGTTTACATACACCGTCTTTGGTGACAGTCCGACATTTCGGAAAATAAATTTGTCCATGAATATTATTTTGGAGTTTTAAATTTGAGTTAGTTCATAAACTCACAAATTTACGAGAAGAGATTAGGACTTACGATTTTATTTTAACATCCTTTACGACTAAACCGGAACCCTTAGGATTACGTATTTACGTTTTCGAACTCCGTTTTTGATGAGACAATTTTTATTGGATTCGTTTTGTGACGTCGATTCATAATTTATAAAAACGTTTTTCGTAAAACGACCCGAGGGCACGCAAATCGAGAAAACTAGAATCGAGAAATACCCGTAAACTAGTGAGATGGGACAAAATACATTGTCCCACCCCACTAGCTTACATGGGGCGGCCAAAAACTTACCAACACCTTTAGGTGTCAAACTTTCTTTAACAAGTACTACACTTGTCCACTTTAGCTTACTAGTTAAGCTTACCATCCAACAAAACTAGCAAACCAATACCACTTCTCATTTGCAACATGCAAAACCATCTCAAAACTCTCTCACCCTCCCTTGATTTCCGTCCCACCATCATCACCAAACACCACCTTTCATACAAATTTTAACTATAAACATATGTTATAATTAACATATGTTAATCTCCATTCAAAAAGATGAAGATTGGTGCAACTTATAACATCCAAGGAGGAGTATTCATGGTGTCTTGGGGCTGATTTTCCACAAGGTTTCTATGAAAAATGGTGGTCATGAAGGTGGTCTTGGTGCATCATAAGTTTCTCCATCCAAAACCATGTCAAACTCATAACCTACATCAAGTTGGTGGTATAAAGATTGTCCTCCTCATCTTCTTGTTAATTTGATTATGTAAACATGTATTTTATTTCCTATTGTATATGTTTATGATGATTATATGATGATAAAAATGTTATGTGAGGATTTGTTGTTGATAAACATGATTAAAAAGGTGAAAAACCATAAGAAACAAGGTTAAAATCTTGGTTAAATTTGATGGCTGTATAAAACAGTAAAGAACCATATGGTAATCTGATAAAATGATGAAGTAGAATGGATTTACAGTAATCTATGGGTCTTGTACACATGTGAGAGTTGGCCATACAATGGAATCATTGTAATGAGTGAGATATGATCAAAACAAGTTTAGGGTATAAATCTGAAGTTACTGTTTTGGACGATTTTTAGAAAATATTTAGAAGATGATTCAACAGTAGCTATAGAAGAGTTAAATGTAGCACATATCATGTAGTTTATGTGATAAAAATTTGAGCTTCTATCTCCATATAGAACTCAAGATATGGCAGTTTTGGTGAAAGTGAAGATAAAAATCAGATTTTTGGAAAATAAAGAATAATACTATTATATAAGCACTCAAAATTTAATAGTATAAAATGTAAAATAAAAACCCACTAACTTATGGATTTTATTTATATAAGTATGTAAAAGGTTAAATAAGTGGACATTTTATAAAAATGGTAACTTGTTAAGTTTTATAAGTTATAAAACTATAAACTTGATTTTTACGACTTTTTCGGCTATCGCCGTAAAATTAACGTTTTTGTTAAATAAAACTTAGATGGTTGGACCCGTCTAATGAAAAATTTATAAAACTTATATACTGATATATAGACATGTATAACAAGTAAAAACCGATAAAACCCGAACTATAGGGCATACGGACATTAACGAGCTAAGTAAACATATTGAACTAATACTTGGGCTAATAATTGGACTAAATAAGATAAACACCAATAAAAAGAACTTATTGGGCTTAACCCATTTGGGCCCAACTTGAAAGTGTATGTACTGATAATATAAGTACAAAATGGATTAAAATAAGTTAAATAACTTATAATAAGTTTATTGGACTTAAAATACATAAATAGGTAAAACTAGTAAACTAGTATAAACGTTACCGACACATAACACTAAAATGAGTAAACGAGAATATGTAAACCCACTTGATCATCATATATAAATAATCATCATATGTATACATAATTGATATTTTTATAAAGTCATTGGACAAACGTCTAAGACCGAGTATTATTTGTCTAGGTTTCCGTGATTGAAGCACGTACCGTACGTCCGAATTGCCGATCACCCGCCTTCCCATATCAACGTGAGTTCATAGCCTCGCACTCTTTTAAATGTTTTTATAAATGTTTTATAAACCCGCGAGGGAGATAACATGTTAGTTTTTATAAAATAGGACACCATTTGTCCCGATTGTTTGTTTATTGATTTTTGGACCCGAATGATTGAATGACCCGATTGTATGACCCTATAAATGATTAAAGGACCCGATAGATGAAATCAAATGGATTATTAAAGTTAGGTTATGTCACTAAAAGTCCCATTAGCATGAATTGTGAACTACCGGGAGTTGGTAGACGCTTATGCATTTAATAGTACTATTTGGGGACGATCACCCCAGTTCGCGCCTTGACGGTTGATCCCCGTCGTGCCACATTGATTGGTAAGCGAATTTATGTATGAGAAGATTTCCATAGCGTGACCTTTGTGACGACACGCTACTTTAGATGGGCAAAATTTGGTATCGGGTTAGCTACCCGTTTTGGTTTTAGTAAGGTAACAATGTCATGCGGCTTATAATAATCCAATCACCGAAATATTACTAGACGCTCCGAATTACGATGTATTGCCTGACTAGCAATACAGGGTCATACTATTGATATTATGTTTGTATTTTGGTTTTTATAACCATATTCATATAACGGTTTTATTTAATCTATACAACGTTGCAAAACGTATTGTATGGTGTTTTTAACGACAATGATTCGTATAATGATTTTTAAGGCAAATGCCTATATTATGATTTTCGATAAGGATTTGTATAAAATGACTTTGGCTATTTTATGGCCTATTAAAATGATTTGTACAAAATGATTTCAGTAATAATTTTATACTGATATTATATTGATGGATTTTATCAAACTCTATGAATTCACTCGGCGTTATCGCTGACCTTTTCTTTTAACATGTCTTATCTCAGGTACTTGAAGGTAATTCTCGGGAAGACAACAAGAATTCATGGCCCGCACTTAAACAACATTTTTCCATTCAAATAATTTGTAAAACTTCGTATGAAATATAATGACTTGGGACCGATGTAACTTTGATGTTTATGAATGGAAATGATTTATTATTAAACGACGCGACTTTTATGCGTTGTCTATGATGTGAGTAATGTGCTATCCCGTAACACCAACTAGTCTTCCGCTGTACTGAGTTGTATAAATTTGGGGGTGTTACACGTTTCAAAGATTTTTTGAATAAATTGTTGCTTGCATTCAAGCGAAATACAATGTGTTTGAATCTCATCAAAACGTTTTGAAAGCGAAGAATATGAATCTTGAAGTTTAAAAATTCAGCGTTAGATTCGTGACAAGTACTATCTACCACACTATCCACAGATTCAACATTATGCACAATAGAATCATTATCAACACTGTTATTCACACAGACAGAAACTAGATCATGAGACGTCACTTGATTCAGAAGCAGATCATTATGGCGTGAAACCCGTTCTATTTCAAGTAAACTGTTTTCATAAGCATATTCCATTTCATTGAAAACACGTCTAACTTCTTCCATTTCCAAAACAAATCTTGATCAATATTACGAAGACAAGCTTTAACATTGTTTACAAACGGAACAATTTCATCTCGAAACGCAGCTCTAGTGTGCTCAAAGTTCCATTCACCTTCTGTTATGGCCGTGGCCGTCGTACGTTCCAAAATGACCTTGTCAAAATCGGCTAAGTGTTGTTGAACCGTATTTAAGTTAACGGACGCCTTACTTACCGGTGGAATTAACTTCGTTAAATCCTTTTTGACGAGTGTAGGAGACGTACTAGGAAAGTTTTCGTTTGACAAACTTTGGGGCACAAGAACTGTTAATTCTGCTAATTCCTTTTGTAAGCGAATGCGTGTCTTTTTCGAAAATTGATCTTTGTTATGTTGATCATAATCAATTGTATGGAATTTTGAAATCATTTTAGAATGAGTTTCATCCCCAAGTGATTGTGTCTCCCTAGTACTACGAACAAAAGGTGCTTCTTTCGATTTTCCAATTATGGTCATATCATAAAGACCGGGAATATATTCCTGAGCTTGTTTTGCATAACCGGGATTAGGAGGTAAATCTTGAAGACGTTTAAGTTCGAGTTCTTTAAATGATTTAGTTAAAAGATGAACCTTTTCTGTGGAAGAGTATTGTTTTAAAAGCTGTTGTTCTTTGAATTTAAGAAGTTTGGTAGCATTAATTTCCAATTTAACCTTTTTAGACTCGAGAGTTTTGAAATCCATTTTAAGTTTCTGAAAATCATTAACAACCGACTCTTTTTCTTTTAATTCATTGGAAAGATTAGCTTTTAATGATTCTATTTCTTTCAAGTGTTCAATCTTTTCAAAACGAAACTGGTCAAATTCAGAACATGTTATTTTCTCTTCTTGAGGGACCATTTCAAAAGTTTTGACCTTTTCTTTATGCAACGCAAGCTCAGCAGTTAGGGTGGAATTCGTATCTACGGATTGTCTGAGGGCCATATGCATTTGATCAATAATATGTTTAGGCACCATGACCAAATCATGTTGAGCATAAGATTCCATACCCGTCGTAGCATTTGGTTGAGGTTCACTCAAATGTGTTGGATTGGATACCACATCATTTGAGTTACTAGTCCCCGAATGCTGTTCGAGGTTGTCATTTTCATGCCCAACTTGATGTTGGTTATCATCAATATTTTTTAGATGTGGTTGGTACCTCACTGACGACATCAGAACCGTAGTGAGAGAGATTAGCAACGAGAGCAGCTTGGGCAGAGTGAATGTCATCACAATCAGAATCATATGCGTCAAGGTCATCTGCTTGATAAGCTGCATTAGAAGTAGAAACGACTGCAATGCCTTCAGTATCTGCTGCCCCTGGGTCTGCAAGAAATTCTAACTCCTCTGAATCCAAGATCTTCCCCTTAGACTGAGCATCAACCAAATACATCTGCTCACGAAACCATGCATCATCCCTCCTCTTTTTCGGCTGAGTGCATTCCTTAGCCATATGACCTTGTCCTCGGCAATTGTAGCAAGTCACAACCTTTTTAGGACCAATGGGGCTTCCATTTCCATTAGCTTGAGAATTCACAACTTGATTGTTCCCAGTCCTTGTAGGAGGTCCATATGCATTTTGCCTTCCCTGAATAGGTTGCACCGTCACTTGACCATCTTGAACAGTGGCTTGTTGTCGAGGATTTGATGAGGTGCGGAGCTGATTGTTTGTTGGTGGAAATCCTCTAGTTGCAACAAGTTTTGACAAGTAGGTTGTGAGATGGTTTAGTGCATCAACTGGCGTATCATTTGGAGTAAAGACCGGTGCTTGGATTGGTGGAAGTTCATTAGAGTAGAAAGCTTGTGCTGGTTGTGCTTCTATTGGAAAATATCCTTGCTGAGGAGTATAGCCCAATGGAGAAGTGTTGGCTTGTGATGGTGATGTCTGATATGGTGGTTGCTGCGGAAAGGATTGTTGATGAACACCTTGTTGAAATGCTTGCTGTGGCATCACTGGTGGTTGATAAGATGGTTGCTGATAGGTGTGTGGTAGTGGTTGCTGCAAGTATGATGGTTGTTGATAAGTATAAGCCATGTTTTGTTGAGAAGCATACATTGCAAGTGGATCATGAACTTGAGGTGTAGACAACCGAGCCTCGATCACATGGCATTCGTGTTGTTGAAGAAAAGCTTGAAGTTGATCCACATTGGTGTTATGCAAGTCCTTAGCCAATTTAACATCCGTCACGTATTTTTTCCATTCTGAAGGAAGAGTGTTCAAATACTTGGTGTTCAATTGAAAGGTAGGAATTGTCATGCCATAGATATTGAGCTCATTCAACAATAGGGTAAATCTCAGATAGTAATCATTGAGAGTCTCCCCTGGCACATAGGCAAACTTATCAAAAGTATCATAAAGCTTACACTCTCGTTCTTGTTTAGTTAACGAGGTGCCTTGCATGAGAACACGAATTCTATCTCATAACTCTTTGGCAACTTTATGTTTGCTGACGAGTTTGTAGACATCTGGAGGAAGGGCTTGGAGAATGATGTTTGTAGCATACTTATCACATTTGTCTTGAATCTTCATATCTCCAGTCAATTCACCCGTTGTGCGAGGACGAGTAGTTGTACCTTCCGTCACTGTACCATAATCTAATGGTCCATTGAGCACCGATGCCCAAATGAGATGTCCATTCTCCTTGTTCAACATATAAAGTTCCATTCGGGAAGCCCATTCCTCATACATAGTCTTCACCAACATTGGTGGACGATTATCCGTACCCGAGAGGATGGACTTATCCGTAAGAGATGTGTACTCCATTTCAATAAGTTAAGATTTACAAACTTTGATCGAACAATGAAAGAAAGTAAATGTGTTTGTTGTTGTGAGTTGAAGTCGAGAAACAATGTTAAAATCCCCTAAAATATGTTCTCAATAAACCAAAAATTCCAAGTGGAATAATTTTGTTATCGGAATGTTGATCGGAATAGTGATCGGAATATCAGTCGGAATAGTGATCGGAATATCAGTCGAATCTCCCAAATCGGAATACCTTGATCGGAATGTACCTAGTCGGAATACTCATGAGACTGCTTTTATACATAGTCTCATCATCCAATTAGGGCTTAAAATGCATTAAATATCATCAAAATACCCAAATATATGCTTGTGTTTGTTGCTTGTGTATTTTAGGTACGGATATTAAGAAAATGACAAAAGATCACAAGAATCAATAAAAAACGAACACGGGAAACGAAGCCGCACGATGAACCAAGCCCTAATGAAGAATTTTCCAAAGAAAACCCTTGAAGATTTGAAGAATATTGAAGATTGGTCCTCCAAGTTTGAAGAATTGACACTTTATACCCTTGTATCTTCATAATTACAAGTTTGGTCCCTAAAGTTTGTCAAAATTACAAAAAGGACCCTTAACTTTGAAGAATTGGAAAATTTAGTCCCTCAACAAAACTAAATTGTCAATAATGGTCCTCCAAGAAGTCAACAAACAAGTCAAGGCCTTGAAGTTTGAAAACATGTCAAAATCAGTCCTTGGAATATGAAGAAATTGCATGTTTAGTCCTTGTTTCAAGTTTATAAACAAATTGTGCCAAATTTGACAAGTGTTTGAAAGATATAACAAAAGGAAATGGGTTTTGGGCTGTTTAATGTGAAGTGCAAAAGCATTGGGAGTCCAGGGACCTAACTTGGCCAGACAACAAACTCCCATCCACCAACCAATACTCGCCACCTCACCCTCCACTCACTCCTCCACCAATCATATTCATCTCTTCCACCACGTCAGCATTCCACCCACCACTTTTTAAACAGATTTATTTAACTTAATATTAAGGTGGGAAACACAAGTTTAAAACGAATCCAACCCCTAATCACAATCTAATTGCCCTGTTCACCCATCCCTTTCCCTATAAACCCTAATCATGAATTAAGAGTAAACCAAAGGGTTAATTGTTGATTCGCTCCAGAATGATAATTAACCCTCTCCCCATCCAAACCCACACCCCAAAAACGTCACCATCTATCCCATGTGCTCTCCCCAGCTGTGCCCTGCCCCACAACTTCACATGAAGACGAATCTTTCAGAAGATCAACAATCCTCCTTCACTCCTTGCTCCCAAAGGATTCTACAAACGGCCAAGATCAATTCTCACAACTGGCATCTTTGCTATAGTCCAAAACATTCACATGGTGATCTTGACGAAAAGTTTCAAAAAGGCATATGCAGAGCATCTTCAAAGGGCAAAGTAGGAAGATTACACATTAGGGTTTAACATTATTTTCCAGCTTTCTGGAATCAATGTAAGGCTATATAAAGCCATAGGGACTTAGCATTAGTTTTTTCTTAGCTTTTACTTTTTCTCCTGGTTCAAGCCTTGTAAATCCGTTTTATTTATTGAAATAAAATTGGTATTGAGTGTTGAAGAGAAAAGAATCAGCCATTTTACATTTCTGCATTTAATTTCCAAGTTCAATTTCAATTTAAGTTTTCTGTTTTAACTCAAGTTTTTAAATTTCTGAAATTTGGTCCAAGAGCTTAAAGCTGATATCATAGGCCTGATAATCTTGTAGATTATCAAGTTTATGTGAGGAATTAAGCTTTTGTTGATTTAGTGGTTAGTAACATTCCCAAGTAAAAAAAAAGGTAAAAAAAAGAGAAATCAGTTTTTTCTTATTCTTCAAATAAGCCATAGACAGCTTAATAAATAAGCTTGTTTTTAGCTTATTTGCTTTATGAACAACAACCTTGTGCTTTACCTTTTTCTTAGCAGCATTTCACAACCATCCAGTTAGAAGATATTAAGGGGTGTGTGTGTCAACAGTGACCACCCCCCATTCTCTTTACTTGGCTTACTTGTTCATTAGTCCAAGGTTCAGCATCAGGCCCCAGCCTGATTGGAGGTGGTTTATCAACCATTGAGGGACTTGGATGTAAGTCCCTCAAGGTAGAATCTTGTTTCATTTTTATTTTTCTCAAAAGTTCAGTTTATGTGATTTTGTATGAATTTTGTGCAAAAGTGTTTATGTGTGTTCTATTGGTTTGATTTTGCTGATTTTTGTGTGTTATGCATGTTAGGATTGTTAGGAATCAGTTTAAAGTTGTTATGAAAGGATTTGGTTTGTGAAAATCTTGCTTTGCAGTTTTAAGGGGTGTTTGGATTTGTGTTTTAATCTGATTGTGTGGCTAATTTGTGAAGCAAAAACGTGTTTAATACTTTCAGTAGGGTAGAAATAGGTAGTGTGTAGTTTTGTTTTCAGTTTGGTACAAGTTTGAAGCAAAGTGAGTGATAAAAAAAGGGAAAAGGATAGCATAAAACTGCATAATCATTTTTCTGCTTATTTTGTGAAAAATTTGCTCATCAAGTCTTGTTAATTGTTAGATCTTAGGGTGTTTAAGGTTTGTTGATTGATTTTATGCCATGTGTTTAGTTTGTGTGCAAGTTTTTGGACTTTGAAACTCATTTTTGTGCATTCAACTAGCAACAAACACCCACAGACCCTTTGTTTTATATCAGCAACTGGCATTTGCTTATTTGTGCTTGTTTGAGTTGAATTTGTGCTCTCTTGTGCTTGTATTTGACTCCTTGTACTCCAAAGAGTACAAGGGTGCCCCTGTTGTCCAAAAATCAACACCAGATTCATCAATCCAAGCCCCTCTTGGATTTAATTCACAAGTGAAGAATAAAGCATTGCTTGTGTTCTTGAAAAGTCCCAACTGGGCACGTTTTGGTTTCAAATTTTGCTTTAATCTTGATAAAGTTGAAATTGGATTTGTGTTTTTAAGCTTAAAAGGTTACTGGATTTGAGTTTAAAAGTAAAAAAAAAAAAAAAAAAGTTTTGCAAAAAGGCACACCCTGCCTGGACTCGAACACGCGACCTTGCGTTCCAAGGAGTAGCGTGTTTACCAGTGATCTAGATGTCTTTTTACGTTTACCTTTCATTTCATTAGTTATTTAAGAGGTGTTTGTTTTATAGCTTATTTGGATAACAACTTATAAATAAGCATTTTCTGGCTTATTCTTTTGAGGATTTATCTGTTTAGCATTTTTCATAGGATTATATAAGGGTTTTTGATTTTTCTGAGCAAACAGTAGATTTTTCCCATTATTATTTTATTTATTAGGATTATTTTAAGTTTAATTTTTAGAAAGTCATTTAAAAATAGTAAAAAGTAATTTAAAAATCTGGAAAAATAGTTTTTAGGTTTTTAATCATATTTTTGAGGTTTACAGCTTATTAGGTTTTCAATTTAGCTTTTTTGATTTTATTGGATTTTAGGGTTTGTAAGCAACTTTAAAATTTAATATAAAATTATTAAATAGGTTTCAGGAAATTTGGTTTGCATTTTTGTTTTAGTTACATTATTTAGGATTTTTGGTAATTTTTTAGAATTTATTTACAAACTTTTTATTTTTTTGAATATTTTAATATTATTTTATTATTAAAATTTGAAGTTTCATTTTTTCTAGTTTTTTCATTTTTCCTAGGTTAAGGACACTTAATTAGGAACTTTTTAACTTTCCAAATATTTTTTAGGCTTTACATTTAATTTTTAGAATTAATTTAAGATTTAATAGATTTTAATAGTTTTTGAGTATTTAAAAATAGTTTAATTTGGTTTTAAAATTTATAAAAATAGTTTTTAGCTTAATTAGGATATTTTTGAGGTTTACAAACTATAAAATCTTGTTTAGGGCTTTTTAATAATTAAAAGTGATTTTTAGGGCTTTAATTAGCATTAAAAAGTCATTATTTAATTAATTAAAAGGTTTTAGCAAGTTTGGATTTTTTGTAAACTCTTAGAATTTTATTGGGGATTTTAGTAATTTTTAGGAATTTTTAGGTTAAAATTTTATTTTTGGCACTATTTACGGTTTTACGTTTTCGCCTTTTTCGTCGTAGTTAATTCATTTTCGTAACCGTCTTTTCTTTCTTAATCCCATTTCTTTCTCAATCAATATAATCACAAACATTAATCAACTCTTAACACAACGCACTTGCCTCCTTGGGAAACGAACTTGGACTTCTTTTGGGTTATTAGTGCTCGGTTTTCCTAAACCGACACTTAATACTACCACTATTTGTCATCCTTTTCCTAAAGGGTACAAAAACATTACATCATTTTGGCGCCGCTGCCGGGGAGGCGTGTTGTGTTTTGGTTGAACCATTGTTGTTTTTATATATAGCCATAAAGTAATTGTATTAGTAGCACTCTACTAATACGTATTATCGGTTTTTCGTTTTTTGTGAATACTATTACTATATTGTATACGTAGAACAATAAATTTACAAGTACTCCAAATACGTGAGAAATCACAACCTTGACTTGGGAGGTCATTACCCAATCATTGTATTCGAATCTCAAACCAAAGAAAAAGGCAAAAATAGATAAATACTTTCGAGAAGCTCGATTTTGAGAAATACAAACTATAAGGTGGGTATAAGGCGGTTGTATTTCACGACCTAAAGGAAAAAGGCTCTTAAGTGCTTCGCGCCGCCTCGTTTCCTCCGCTTGCTTGTGCGTATTTTGATTTTGAAAGCTAATCGAGGGTTTTGCCGCCCAAAGTATTACTTAAGTATCATATATATTTTCTTGGTTTCTATTGATTAAACCCTCTTGAACGATTTGGTGTTCCACCATCGTTCTAAAGTCATCGAAGGCGTTCACTTCACGTGATCATTTTCATTCCTTGAGGCTTCTTTAATCGAGAGATTTGATTAAGGAGGAGATTTGTAGATTTTGGTCTACTTAATACATTCCAAAAATCCAAAAAAGTAAAAACAATCAAAAACCACAAAAAAATTGAAAAAGTAAAAACACCAAAAAGAATCTTCTTCGCTCGCCTTCTCGTTGTACGTGACGTTTATGCAAACTCGCTCTAAAGCAAGACGTGCTCGTAAACGAAGAAACAAATCCATCACTCCTTCTAGTGAGGAGTCTCCTATTGACGAACCCATTATAGTGAAAGAAGCACCCATGGCTAATCGAACTATGATGGAGTTGCTTCAAGCACCCATCGAGGGTTATGGAGAAGCGATTGTGATTCCCGCTATCCTTGCGGAGAATTTTGAGGTTAAGACGGGTTTGTTGTCCATGATTCAAAATAACAAGTTTTGAGGGGACGAAAAGGACAACCCTCATAACCACATTCGCCAATTTAATCGTCTCACCGCCACGTGCAAGTTTAAGGATGTTTCAAACGACTCGATTAAGATGATGCTTTTTCGGTATTCCTTAGCGGGGCCCGCAAAAATTTGGTTAGAGAAAGAGCCACCCAATTCTATATTGACGTGGAAGGATCTCGTTTCAAAATTCGTGAACCAATTTTTTCCGCCCTCTAAGACTACGCACTTGAAAAACGAGATTTCAAAGTTTTCGCAAGAGTATAATGAGAGTTTTTCAACGGCTTGGAATAGGTTTAAGGAAATGTTGCACGAATGTCCTCATCATGGTTTTTCCGACTTGCATCAAATAGACACGTTTTACAATGGCTTGAACGATCATGAGCGTGATTATCTTAATGCCGCCGCCGGTGGTAATTTTTTGTGTAAGACGGTCGAGGAAGCATTGTTAATCATTGAGAATAGGTCTAAGGTGTATAGTCCTCGTAGCACGTCAAGTGTTCGTAAGACTTCGTCTTCGCCTTCATTGTCACACACCGTTGATGCTTGCCAAGTCGAGGCTAATTTGGAGAACAAAATTTTTGATATAGTGAAAGGATTGTTAGTTGAGTTTAAAGTTGGTGAACAACCCGCTCCCGCTACGATTAAAGCGGTTGAGGTTTCTTGTATGTATTGTGGTGGAGCTCACGATTATTCCGAGTGCATTACCAACGGTGGTAACACTTCGAGTGCCTTCGCGGCTGCGGGAACTTATAACCAAAACGGTCAAGTTCCTCGCACTAATCAATTGACTCCACCGGGGTTTTCACCAAATCAAAATGCTAACAATTATCGAAACAATCAAGTTGGTTACCAAAGCAATCAAAGGAACAATTACAAGGGTAATAACAACTATGGGAATCAAGGGAGTAGTAGTAGCCAATTGCAAAATCAAAATCAAAACCGTAATTTTCAAAACACGAGTCAAGGTCTTCAAAATGTTTACACTAAAGAACTTCCAATGGACTTTGTGAATTACGCCACGGCAAATGATAAGATTTTGGAAAACATTCAAGAGCAATTGGCTAATCAAGCTAGGGACACGGCTAAAAACACTAAGGAATTGGCTAATTTTGTTAAAGAAAATCTTAGCATGAGGAATGAATTGAAAAATGATTTTGCTAACCAAATTCGAGGTCAAAACAACAAGATAGAGCAAAGTCATGCTAGGCTTGAACAAAGAATTGACCAAAAAGCCGCTAGTCAAGATTTGAAGTTTAATAGTTTTGATGCTAAGCTTAATGCAATTTTAGAAGCCGTAATGGGAAACAAAGCCTCTACTTCGAGTGGTCTACCTAGTAACACCGTTTCAAACCCGAAGGGAGAGATGAAAGTGATTACCACACGTAGTGGTAAGGCACTTAAGGAACCGACTCCTCAACCAATTACTCCAACGGTGGAGGAAATTGAGGAAGAACCCGAGGTGGTGGTCGAAAAGGAGCATATTTCAAGCCCACAAAGTACCGCTCATGCCACACCTACGGTCGACCCATTACCAATATTGGAACCCAAGATTCCAAAGGCTATGCCTATGCCCCAACCCACACCACCCTTGCCTTACCCATCGAGACTTAGGAAGGAGAAACGACAAGAGCGCGATAATTACCAATTTGAGCTTTTTATGAAAATGTTTCGTGATTTGCACTTTAATGTGAGTTTCGCCGATGCTTTGGTCATGATGCCTCGATTTGCCGCTAACTTTAAGAGTATGTTGAACAACAAGGAAAAATTACACCAAATGTCTAGTTGTTCGTCGGTTTATCTTAATCGCATACCTCAAAAAGTCGGTGATCCCGGTAAATTTTTGATCCCTTGTGCCATTCAAGATATGGAAGAATGCTATGCCTTGGCCGATCTTGGTGCTAGCATTAACTTGATGCCACTTGCAATCTTCAAGTCGCTCAATCTTCCTAATCTTACTCCTTCACGAATGTCTATTGAGTTGGCCGACCATTCCACGATTCTTGCATGTGGTTTGGCGGAAGACGTTTTTGTGAAAGTGGGGAAGTTCTACTATCCCGTAGACTTTATTGTTGTTGACATCCCCACGGATCCTCAAGTTCCTCTTATTTTAGGTCGTTCGTTCTTAGATACGTCTATGGCTTTAATTGATGTGCATGCTAGAAAGATCACCTTACGTTTCAACGACGAGGAACTTGTTATAAACGCAACTCAAAATTCTCAAATTTCTCATGTTTATTCCGTTGCTACCATAAACCTCGTTGATATGATCGACGTGGTTTGCGAGGAATTTTCACAAGAAGTTCTAGGTTTTGGTGATGAAGAAACTAGTGGCAATCCCACTATGTTAGATCCAATTCTTGATAATTCGACACCAACCTTCACTCCTTTTGAAGGTGGTGGTTTTACGTTGGAAGAATTCGATGTTCCACGTACTTGTGACGAAGACCTTGACAACGATGAGGACTTCTCGATTATCAAGGATTTTCTCAACGATTTCCTATTTCCTCCACCCGAGGAGGTTATGAGTATCGAGCCCAAATCTTCACTTGAGGAACCACCTATTCTCGAGTTGAAAGATTTACCTCCTCACCTCGAATATGTCTATTTGGAGGAAGACGACAAGTTGCCGGTTATTATTGCGAAGGATCTTTCGAATGATGAAAAAACCGCACTTGTCGATGTTCTTAAGGACCACAAAGGGGCGATTGCGTGGAAGTTATCCGACATTAAGGGAATCGATCCCAAGTTTTGTACCCACAAAATCTTAATGGAGGAGGATTTCAAGCCAACAATCCAAAGTCAAAGGAGGGTGAACCCCAAAATTCACGACGTCATCAAAAAGGAGGTCCTTAAATTCCTTGACGCGGGAATGATTTACCCTATTTCCGATAGCCCTTGGGTGAGTCCTATTCATTGTGTCCCTAAAAAGGGAGGGATGACCGTTGTGCCAAAGGATGCCAACGAGTTGATTCCCACTAGACTCGTGACCGGATGGAGAGTGTGCATTGACTATCGTAAGTTGAATGAAGCCACTCGAAAAGACCATTTTCCCTTGCCCTTCATGGACCAAATGTTGGAGCGTCTTGCGGGAAACGATTTCTATTGCTTTCTAGATGGTTTTTCCGATTACTTCCAAATTCCCATCGACCCTCGTGATCAAGAAAAAACTACGTTTACGTGTCCATATGGAACGTTTGCCTATCGTAGAATGCCATTCGGACTTTGTAATGCACCGGGAACTTTTCAACGATGCATGATGGCTATTTTTCATGATATGATCGAGAAGACGATGGAAGTCTTCATGGATGACTTTTCTGTGTTTGGTGATTCTTTCACTTCGTGTTTGTCGAACCTTGAGAGAATGTTAAAACGTTGTGAGGAAACCAAACTTGTGCTCAATTGGGAAAAGTGTCATTTTATGGTTAAGAGTGGAATCGTCTTAGGGCACAAGGTCTCGAAAGCGGGGATTGAGGTAGATCAAGCTAAGGTAGACGTCATCGCCAAATTACCTCATCCCAAAACCGTCAAGGGAGTTAGGAGTTTCCTAGGCCACGCGGGCTTTTAACGTCGATTCATCAAGGATTTCTCGAAGATTTCTCGGCCCATTACACATCTTCTTGAAAAAGAGGCACGTTTTGTCTTTGACGAAGATTGTGTACAAGCCTTTGAGATCCTTAAGAAGAAACTTACCGAAGCTCCCATTCTTGTTGCTCCCAATTGGAACCTCCCCTTTGAGCTTATGTGTGATGCTAGTGATTACGCCATTGGGGCCGTTTTGGGGCAACGTCATGATAAGCACTTCTTGCCTATTCACTATGCTAGCAAGACGATGACCGAGGCTCAACTTAAATACACTACAACGGAAAAGGAGTTCCTTGCCGTGGTGTATGCATTTGAGAAATTCCGACCTTATCTCGTCTTGACAAAATGCATAGTGTATACGGACCACTCGGCTATTAAGTATCTCATGGCAAAGCAAGATGCTAAGCCTAGATTACTTCGTTGGATTCTCCTCCTTCAAGAATTTGATCACACCATCGTTGACAAAAAAAGAGCCGAGAATCTAGCGGCCGATCATCTCTCTCGTTTAGAAGATCCTCACCAAAGTGTTTACGAGCCCAAGGAAATCACCGAAACATTTCCGCTCGAGACACTTGGTGTAGTGAATTCTAAGCTTGATTCTTCCACCCCATGGTTTGCGGATTTTGCAAGTTACCATGCGGGTAACTTCATCATTAAGGGTACGACGACTCAACAAAAACGAAAATTCTTTCGTGATGTCAAGTTCTACTTTTGGAACGACCCTTACTTGTTTCGAACTTGTGCGGATCAAATCATCCGACATTGTGTATTTGGCACTGAAGCTTCTAACATCCTTAGAGCTTGCCATGAGGGACCCACGGGTGGTCACCACGGTGCTAATCTCACGACTAAAAAGGTGTTTGATGCCGGCTTCTTTTGGCCTACTATTTACCGAGATGCACAAGATCTTGTGAAGTCTTGTGATTCATGCCAACGACAAGGAAAAGCCTCACAAAAAGATGAAATGCCACAAAATATCATTCAAGTGTGTGAGATCTTTGACGTTTGGGGTATAGACTTTATGGGGCCGTACCCATCATCTCGTGGTAATAAGTACATTCTCGTTGCGGTTGACTACCTTTCTAAGTGGGTGGAGGCAAAGGCCTTGCCCACCAATGATGCTCGTGTGGTAGTCAAGTTTTTGAAGCAATTGTTCTCTCGGTTTGGAACCCCTCGTGCTATCATAAGCGATTGTGGAACCCATTTTTGTAACGACCAATTTGAAAGGGTTCTAAAGAAATATGGGGTTACACATCGGCTTTCTACGACTTATCACCCACAAACGAGTGGGCAAGTCGAGGTTTCAAACCGAGCGTTGAAGAGGATCTTGGAGAGATCCGTTGGGGAAAACTGACAATCTTGGTCGGATAAGTTGGACGATGCTTTATGGGCCTTTAGGACCGCTCATAAGACACCCATTGGGTGCACTCCCTATAAGCTTGTGTATGGAAAGAATTGTCATTTGCCTATCGAGTTAGAACACAAGGCTTATTGGGCCCTAAAGCATTGTAATGATGATATGGAGACCGCGGGAAAACACCGGAAAATGCAATTAAATGAATTGGATGAATTAAGGGATATTGCTTATGAAAATTCATTGATTTACAAAGAGAAAACTAAAAAGTTGCATGATTCTAAAATTAAAAACCGGGTTTTTAACATTGGGGATCAAGTTTTGCTTTTTAATTCTAGATTGAAAATCTTTTCCGGTAATTTGAAATCCCGTTGGTCCGGTCCATTCACCGTGACTCAAGTGTTTCCATATGGGACCATCGAGCTAGCTCAAGATGATGGTCCTAACTTCAAGGTGAATGGACATAGGTTGAAGCACTACCTTGGCGGGGAAGTTCCATCCTTGAACTACCTCGACCAAGTCACCTTCCCCAATGATAATTAGTATTGAGGGGATCGAGTCGAGCTCATGACTCGGTAATCAAAAACGAGGTGCCTCGTGGGGGAGTCCCATGCTTATCCATGTACATATTATAGCTTTCTTATGTAGCTTACGTGTGGGGATTTGTGCCCTTCCAACCTTTGTTCCGTGGTTGTTTGTGATATGTGGTTTTTAGATCATGATCTTCACGATTGGAGCCTCTCGTGTTCGTTTTATGGGAGCACTCGATCGTTTGCTTTGGAGACATTTCTCAATATCCATGATATATCCTTTTGATGTTCTAACCTTAGGTTTATAGCACACTTCATAAACGGCTATTAATTTATTGGTTACACCCTTTCCATGCTAGATTAGGCATTCGACTACGTCTCTAGTATGGGGGTGTTTGCACCCCTAGACTCGAAACATTGAGGACAATGTTTAACTTTAGTATAGGGGGGTGAATAGATACTTGCCTTGCCAAACCTTCACGCTTTCCAAAGTTTATGTTTTGTTTATCGTTTTGTTGCAAAATAAGGCTAAAAATGGCCAAATTTTAAATTTTTCTCATGTTTTATAAGTGTTTGAAGACACGAATGTAGGTTTTCCGATGGCAAGAATAAGAGTAATTTTTGACTCGACCGTGCGTGTTGAGCACTTAGCTTTGATTCCTTAACTACACATTAGGCTAAGTCTCTTAAATGAGGACGAGAAATGATAGAGTTAATTATAAGTTACTATGCTAAACGTAGAGTACTCGTATTCTTTCAAAAACTCATGTGTTCTCGTAGTTTGCTTATTCTCCCTTCGCATGTAAATATTTTTTGCTTAATAAATATTGACTTAGCGGTTTAGTTAGGATTGTTGGGTTTCTAGTCTTTTCTAGTAGCTTCCGTGTAATTAAATTGGGAAGACATTAAGGTATCGCCAGCGTCACGGTTTTGAAGTATTGGCACCCGAATAATCGAAAGCTTCACCCAATAATAAGATTTCAAGTGCTCACCTAAATCAAGCAAACAATTTGAAGCCCTACAAGGCCTAAAATCTATGCAAAAATTGAAAGTGAATCAAGCCTTAATCTTCGAAGCTTTAAAGATCCAAAATTCGCTTTAGCGTGAGGATATACGTCTTTGGCTAATAAAACCACCGATGAGGCGGATAATAAAAGGCAAGGCAAGACCGAAGTCATAATAAAAGCTTCATGGCGAAGTTGAATAAAAGATGGAGGTAAACCAAAGATAATAAGGCCCTTCCGTTAGGGGGCGTATAAAAGTATTGGTAATAAGTCTCATGTTCAAAACCATTATAAAACCGTGTTTATCGATTCTTCTTGTTGACTTAATTTTTTGACATCGTTGTCTATTAGGAGGGGTTATTGATTTAATGGTCTTAGTTACACCATTAGGACTCTATTTTTAGACCTAAATCTCTATTATCGCATAAGTCAATGATGTATCCTCGTGAAACATTCAAGACAAAATAAAATATAAGAGATACAACTTAGGAATAATGGGAGGATAAGTACGTGATTAGGGCATATGAGTAGTGTTAGCATTACTAACTTATAATGACATGATCTCGTTGCACGCTTAGCATGGAATTGGAGTGAAAATCGAGGACGATGAAATTATTTCTAACGAAGCATTCACGTGTTCTTGTTCTATGAACCTAAACGTCCCATTTTGCGATGAAAATCATACATTATGTCTATAACACAAGTAGTAGTAGTAGTGTAGCTAGTTTATCATTTCAATAAAGTGAATAAAATTAAATTTTGGAGATGCTATGATACTTTATTCTAGCATTGCGTGAGGGCACGGCAATGGTTTAGTATGGGGGAGTGATGAGACTGCTTTTATACATAGTCTCATCGTCCAATTAGGGCTTAAAATGCATTAAATATCATCAAAATACCCAAATATATGCTTGTGTTTGTTGCTTTGTGTATTTTAGGTACGGATATTGAGAAAATGACAAAAGATCACAAGAATCAATCAAAAACGAACACGGGAAACGAAGCCGCACGATGAACCAAGCCCTAATGAAGAATTTTCCAAAGAAAACCCTTGAAGATTTGAAGAATATTGAAGATTGGTCCTCCAAGTTTGAAGAATTGACACTTTATACCCTTGTATCTTCATAATTACAAGTTTGGTCCCTAAAGTTTGTCAAAATTACAAAAAGGACCCTTAACTTTGAAGAATTGGCAAATTTAGTCCCTCAACAAAACTAAATTGTCAATAATGGTCCTCCAAGAAGTCAACAAACAAGTCAAAGCCTTGAAGTTTGAAAACATGTCAAAATCAGTCCTTGGAATATGAAGAAATTGCATGTTTAGTCCTTGTTTCAAGTTTATAAACAAATTGTGCCAAATTTGACAAGTGTTTGAAAGATATAACAAAAGGAAATGGGTTTTGGGCTGTTTAATGTGAAGTGCAAAAGCTTTGGGAGTCCAGGGACCTAACTTGGCCAGAGAACAAACTCCCATCCACCAACCAATACTCGCCACCTCACCCTCCACTCACTCCTCCACCAATCATATTCATCTCTTCCACCACGTCAGCATTCCACCCACCACTTTTTAAACAGATTTATTTAACTTAATATTAAGGTGGGAAATGTGACAATCCGTCAATTTACGATTGATATTTTATTCTCGAATATTATTTAAAAACATTATTTTAATGTTACAATATGAACTCACTTATTTTTGGGAAGAAATTTGGATTTACGTCTTGAAGTAGCATCGACTACGTCTAAACCGGAGGATTCAACGTTACGTGCTTACGTTTACATACACCGTTTTGGTGACAGTCCGACATTTCAGAAAATAAATTTATCCGTGAATATTATTTTGGAGTTTTAAATTTGTGTTGGTTCATAAACTCACAAATTTACGAGAAGAGATTAGGACTTACGGTTTTATTTTAACGTCCTTTACGACTAAACCGGAAACCCTAGGATTACGTATTTACGTTTTCGAACTCCGTTTTTGATGAGACAATTTTTATTAGATTCTTTTTGTGACGTTGATTCATAATTTATAAAAACGTCTTTCGTAAAACGACCCGAGGGCACGCAAATCGAGGAAACTAGAATCGAGGAGTACCCGTAAATAAATGGGATGAGACAAGTGGGACACTTGTCCCACCCCACTCCCAAAACCGGCCAAACTAGTTACTTAACACCATGAGGTGTCAAGTTGTAAACTACAAGACTTACACTTGTCTTAGCTTACCATGTAAGCCTTTCACAACATCAAAACCATCAACCAAAACCACACACTCTCATTTCTTACATGCAAACAACTTACAACTCTCTCACTCTCTCTAGAAATGCCGTCCCACACTCCACCATAACACCCATTTTGATCTTAAATTAACCATGAAATCCCATGTTGTTCATACACATGTTGATGCTCTCTTGAAGCTCTCTTGAATGGTGGTAATTATAACATCCATGGAGGAGTTTTTATGATGTCTTAGGGCTGATTTTCCACAAGGTTTCTATGAAGAATGGTGGTCATGAAGGTGGTCTTGGCTATGCACAAGTTTCTCCATCCAAATCCATGTCAATCTCATAACCTACATCAACTTGGTGGTATAAAGATTGTCCTCCTCATCTTCTTAATATTTTGATTATTTAAACATGTATTTTATTTCCTATTGTATATATTTATGATGATTATATGATGATAAAAATATTATGTGGGGATTTGTTGTTGATAATCATGGATAAAAAGATGAAAAACTATAAGAAACAAGTCTAAAATCTTGTCTAAATATGTTGGCTGTGTAAAACAGTAAATAAACAGGTCATGGACTGATAATATGATGAAGTAGAATCTATTTACAGTAAGCTATGGGTCTTGTACACATGTGAGAGTTGGCCATGCAATGGAATCAAAATAATGAGTGAGATATGATCAAAACAAGTTTAGGGTATAAATCTGAAGTTACTGTTTTGGACGATTTTTAGAAAATATTTAGAAAATGATTCAACAGTAGCTATAAGAGAGTTAAATATAGCACATATCATGTAGTTTATGTGATAAAAATTTGAGCTTCTATCTCCATGTAGAACTCAAGATATGGCAGTTTTGGTGAAGATGAAGTTAAAAATCAGATTTTTGGAAATTAAAGAATAATACTATTATATAAGCACTCACATTATAATGTATAAAATGTAAAAATATAAACCCACTAACTTATAAAACTTATTTATATAAATGTATAAAAGGTTAATTAAATGGGTAAATTATATAAATGGTGGTAAAATAATATTTATAAGTAATAAAAACTATAAACTTGATTTTTACGACTTTTTCGGCTATCGCCGTGAAATTAACGTTTTTCGCCAAATAAAACTTAGACGACCAAACCCGTCTAATGTAAAGTTTATAAAAGCCATATACTGATGTATAGGTAACTAATACAAGTAAAAATCGATAAAACCCGAACTATAGGGCATACGGACATTAACAAGTTAAATAAACATATTGGACTAATAAATGGACTAAATAGGATAAAAACTTGTAAAAAGAATCTATTGGGCTTAACCCATTTAGGCACAACTTGGAAAGTATACATACTGATAATATAGGTACAAAATGGATTAAAATAAGTTAAATAACTTATAATAAGCTTATTGGACTTAAGACACGTAAACGGGTAAAACTAGTAAACTAATATAAAAGTTATCGACATATAACACTAAAAGGAGTAAACGAGAATATGTAAACCCACTTGATCATCATATATATAATCATCATATGTATACATACTTGTTATTTTTATAAAGTCATTGGACATGAGTCTAAGACCGAGTATTATTTGTCTAGGTTTCCGTGATTGAAGCACGTACCGTACGTCTGAATTGCCGATAACCCGCCTTCCCACATCAACGTGAGTTCATAGCCTCACACTCTTTTAAATGTTTTTATAAATGTTTTATAAACCCGCGAGGGAGATAACATGTTAGTTTTATAAAATAGGACACCATTTGTCCCGATTGTTTGTTTATTGATTTTGGACCCGAATGATTGAATGACCCGATTGTATGACCCGATAAATGATTAATGGACCCGATAGATGAAATTAAATGGATTATTAAAGTTAGGTTATGTCACTAAAAGTCCCATTAGCATGAATTGTGAACAACCAGGAGTTGGTAGACGCTTATGCATTTAATAGTACTATTTGGGGACGATCACCCCAGTTCGCGCCTTGACGGTTGATCCCCGTCGTGCCACATTGATTGGTAAGCGAATTTATGTATGAGAAGATTTCCATAGCGTGACCTTTGTGACGACACACTACTTTAGATGGGCAAAATTGGTATCGGGTTAGCTACCCGTTGTTGGTTTAGTAAGGTAACAATGTCATGCGGCTTGTAGTAATCCAAAATTAACGAAATACTAATAGACGCTCCGAATTATGATGTATTGCCTGACTAGCAATACAGGGTCATACTATTGATATTATGTTTGTGTTTTGGTTTTCATAACCATATTCATATAACGAATTTTATTTGAATTTATACGACGTCATAAGACGTATTGTATGATGTTTTTACGACATTGGCTCGTATAATAATTTTTAAGGCAAATGCCTATATTATGATTTTCGATAAGGATTTGTATAAAATGACTTTGGCTATTTTATGGCCTATTACAAAGATTTGTATAAAATGATTTTGGCTATTTTACGGCCTATTACAATGATTTGTACGAATTGATTTTTGGTACTAATTTTATACCAAAGTTATATCGATGGAATTTATTAAACTCTATGAATCCACTCGGCGTTATCGCTGACCTTTTCTTTTAACATGTTTTATCTCAGGTACTTGAAGGTAATTCTCGGGAAGACGACAAGAATTCATGGCCCGCACTTAAACAATATTTTTCCATTCAAACACTTTGTAAAACTTTTGTATGAAATGTAATGACTTGGGACCAATGTAACTTTGATGTTTATGAATGGAAATGATTTATTATTAAACGACGCGATTCTTATGCGTTGTCTATGATGTGAGTAATGTGCTATCCCGTAACACCAACTAGTCTTCCGCTGTATTGAGTTGTATAAATTTGGGGGTGTTACAGTTTGGTACCAGAGCTCCCATGTGCTCTCCCCAGCTGTGCCCTGCCCCACAACTTCACATGAAGACGAATCTTTCAGAAGATCAACAATCCTCCTTCACTCCTTGCTCCCAAAGGATTCTACAAACGGCCAAGATCAATTCTCACAACTGGCATCTTTGCTATAGTCCAAAACATTCACATGGTGATCTTGACGAAAAGTTTCAAAAAGGCATATGCTGAGCATCTTCAAAGGGCAAAGTAGGAAGATTACACATTAGGGTTTAGCATTATTTTCCAGCTTTCTAGAATCAATGTAAGGCTATTTAAAGCCATAGGGACTTAGCATTAGTTTTTTCTTAGCTTTTACTTTTTCTCCTGGTTCAAGCCTTGTAAATCCGTTTTATTTATTGAAATAAAATTGGTATTGAGTGTTGAAGAGAAAAGAATCAGCCATTTTACATTTCTGCATTTAATTTCCAAGTTCAATTTCAATTTAAGTTTTCTGTTTTAACTCAAGTTTTTAAATTTCTGAAATTTGGTCCAAGAGCTTAAAGCTGATATCATAGGCCTGATAATCTTGTAGATTATCAAGTTTATGTGAGGAATTAAGCTTTTGTTGATTTAGTGGTTAGTAACATTCCCAAGTAAAAAAACAGGTAAAAAAAGAGAAATCAGTTTTTTCTTATTCTTCAAATAAGCCATAGACAGCTTAATAAATAAGCTTGTTTTTAGCTTATTTGCTTTATGAACAACAACCTTGTGCTTTACCTTTTTCTTAGCAGCATTTCACAACCATCCAGTTAGAAGATATTAAGGGGTGTGTGTGTCAATAGTGACCACCCCCCATTCTCTTTACTTGGCTTACTTGTTCATTAGTCCAAGGTTCAGCATCAGGCCCCAGCCTGATTGGAGGTGGTTTATCAACCACCGAGGAACTTGGATGTAAGTCCATCAAGGTAGAATCTTGTTTCATTTTTATTTTTCTCAAAAGTTCAGTTTATGTGATTTTGTATGAATTTTGTGCGAAAGTGTTTATGTGTGTTCTATTGGTTTGATTTTGCTGATTTTTGTGTGTTATGCATGTTAGGATTGTTAGGAATCAGTTTAAAGTTGTTATGAAAGGATTTGGTTTGTGAAAATCTTGCTTTGCAGTTTTAAGGGGTGTTTGGATTTGTGTTTTAATCTGATTGTGTGGCTAATTTGTGAAGCAAAAACGTGTTTAATACTTTCAAGAGGGTAGAAATAGGTAGTGTGTAGTTTTGTTTTCAATTTGGTACAAGTTTGAAGCAAAGTGAGTGATAAAAAAAGGGAAAAGGATAGCATAAAACTGCATAATCATTTTTCTGCTTATTTTGTGAAAAATTTCCTCATCAAGTCTTGTTAATTGTTAGATCTTAGGGTGTTTAAGGTTTGTTGATTGATTTTATGCCATGTGTTTAGTTTGTGTGCAAGTTTTTTGGACTTTGAAACTCATTTTTGTGCATTCAACTAGCAACAAACACCCACAGACCCTTTGTTTTATATCAGCAACTGGCATTTGCTTATTTGTGCTTGTTTGAGTTGAATTTGTGCTCTCTTGTGCTTGTATTTGACTCCTTGTACTCCAAAGAGTACAAGGGTGCCCCTGTTGTCCAAAAATCAACACCAGATTCATCAATCCAAGCCCCTCTTGGATTTAATTCACAAGTGAAGAATAAAGCATTGCTTGTGTTCTTGAAAAGTCCCAACTGGGCACGTTTTGGTTTCAAATTTTGCTTTAATCTTGATAAAGTTGAAATTGGATTTGTGTTTTTAAGCTTAAAAGGTTACTGGATTTGAGTTTAAAAGTAAAAAAAAAAAAAAGTTTTGCAAAAAGGCACACCCTGCCCGGACTCGAACACGCGACCTTGTGTTCCAAGGAGTAGCGTGTTTACCAGTGATCTAGATGGCTTTTTACGTTTACCTTTCATTTCATTAGTTATTTAAGAGGTGTTTGTTTTATAGCTTATTTGGATAACAGCTTATAAATAAGCATTTTCTGGCTTATTCTTTTGAGGATTTATCTGTTTAGCATTTTTCATAGGATTGTATAAGGGTTTTTGATTTTTCTGAGCAAACAGTAGATTTTTCCTATTATTATTTTATTTATTAGGATTATTTTAAGTTTCATTTTTAGAAAGTCATTTAAAAATAGTAAAAAGTAATTTAAAAATCTGGAAAAATAGTTTTTAGGTTTTTAATCATATTTTTGAGGTTTACAGCTTATTAGGTTTTTAATTTAGCTTATTTTTGATTTTATTGGATTTTAGGGTTTGTAAGCAACTTTAAAATTTAATATAAAATTATTAAATAGGTTTCAGGAAATTTGGTTTGCATTTTTGTTTTAGTTACATTATTTAGGATTTTTGGTAATTTTTTAGAATTTATTTACAAACTTTTTATTTTTTTGAATATTTTAATATTATTTTATTATTAAAAATTGAAGTTTCATTTTTTCTAGTTTTTTCATTTTTCCTAGGTTAAGGACACTTAATTAGGAACTTTGTAACTTTCCAAATATTTTTTAGGCTTTTCATTTAATTTTTAGAATTACTTTAAGATTTAATAGATTTTAATAGTTTTTGAGTATTTAAAAATAGTTTAATTTGGTTTTAAAATTTATAAAAATAGTTTTTAGCTTAATTAGGATATTTTTGAGGTTTACAAACTATTTAATCTTGTTTAGGGCTTTTTAATAATTAAAAGTTATTTTTAGGGTTTTAATTAGCATTAAAAAGTCATTATTTAATTAATTAAAAGGTTTTAGCAAGTTCGGATTTTTTGTAATCTCTTAGAAATTTATTGGCGATTTTTAGTAATTTTTAGGAATTTTTAGGTTAAAATTTTATTTTTGGCACTATTTACGGTTTTACGTTTTCGCCTTTTTCGTCGTAGTTAATTCATTTTCGTAACCGTCTTTTCTTTCTTAATCCCATTTCTTTCTCAATCAATATAATCATCAACTCTTAACACAACGCACTTGCCTCCTTGGGAAACGAACTTGGACTTCTTTTGGGTTATTAGTGCTCGGTTTTCCTAAACCGACACTTACCACTATTTGTCATCCTTTTCCTAAAGGGTACAAAAACATTACATCAAATACCAAATCTGAATACCAATCGGAATGTACCTAATCGGAATGCCTAATCGGAATACCTAATCGGAATACCTTGATCGGAATACCAAATCTGAATACCAATCGGAATGTACCTAATCGGAATGCCTAATCGGAATACCTAATCGGAATACCTGATCGGAATGTACCTAGTCGGAATACCAAAACCCTATTCCGATTACACTGATCGGAATGTACTATAAACTCTTTTCCGATGACTAGATCGGAATAATTCCCACTTTTCTCGGACAAAACTCAACCAATTCGTGATTTTAAGCCAAAAAATGATCAAAACACCCAAAAATTTTGTGTTTTTAGCCAAAGTAACTATACCAAATCCCTACCACAACTATGTAGAAGATTTGTATCAAGAAAAAACCATCAAAAACACAAAAAATTTTTTTGGACGTGTGAAAATGGATCAAAAATGGCGTATGAATCAAGAACACAAACACATGAACAATACAATCATCCCATGGCTCTTGATACCATTTGAAGGATTGTAAATCTTGCTTATGTTTTTAGAGAGAGAAAGAGATAGAGAGATGGTGGATTTCACACAAAGCTAGAGAGAGAAAGTAAGAAGAACTATGTGAAAATTATGAAACCACACACCCTCTCCATCAAAGGAGAGGGTTTATATACCCAAGCCCTTGTCATGGGCTTGGGCTTACATTTGGGCCGGCCTACACTTGTTGTAGGCTAGGTTTGTTCTTGTTTGATAAATAAATAAAGTTAACTAAACTACGAGCTATTACATGGATTATCGTTGGAGTGACCGATCATTCTTAATACGTAAAACGTATTTCCAACATTATTGATGTGTACTTATACACATACATAGAAGATTCTAGAAACCCTAATCCCACAAGTCGGGCTTGAGCTTTTTATTGTCTGATAGAAACACATGTCAAATGACACTAATTGTATCAATTAGTTAATCAAAATAACGTTTTAATGCTTTCACAAAAAGGTTAATAATGCTACTTTTATAACTTTTTAAATTTTTTGAACTAAACAAAAATTATAAGACAAGTATGTAAAATCTAGAAATATTAGGGGGTAAAAATGCGAATGACTCAAAATGGTCATCTTCCTCATCCAGCTAATAATACTACCCTCACCCAGTTGTTGTCATAGCAATCTACTTCCAGCGTTCTTTTTGTAAAATCGCATACTTTACATTCATAAGCACAGTGTTATGAGTTTCGTGACTAGAATTGTATTACATCTGCCAAATCCGCGTTGCTTCACATGGAAAATCTATGTGTGGCACGTGCCACACGTGGTCAAGGCATAGCTCCGTCCTGAGAGGATGAATAGATTAACTCTAGCCATCTACTGTAGTAAGTATTATTTAAGATTAGATTTTGAGAAAAAAAAATACAAAAACACAATTATTGCTAAAATATATATAAGTTATAAAAGTGAATGGAAGGACTAAAATTATTAATATGGTTATGATGAAATACTAGTTATCATAAGTGATAATATTAAAAAAAATATCACTTGAATATCAGGTATCAATGGTGATGTCTTTTATTATTAGTAGAAGGGGCGGAATCAAGATTTTTAGTTAAGGATGATTTATCATGCTTAAGGTAAAAAGTTATAGTGTCGGGGAAGCTTGATGTATACATTAGTAGAAATATGACTTGTAATACACATAAATAATAAATAAAATAAAATGCTTAGGCGTGGCTCAGCACCCATTGGTCCCCCTACTAGCTTCACCCCTCGTTATTAGTAAGAGCTCTAGGTGTTATGAACCAAAATCACCTCCTCACTTGGGCTCCACGGGATGCCACGTCATTTGACACTCCCACTTACAAAAAACCATGTTATTATGACATACTACCCCTCCTCACTTGGGCTCTACCACTACCTATTTTATTTTATTTTCCCTTATTTTTAACTAAAATAAATTCATTTCATAAAATTCAAACTACAATACATAGAAAACAAATACATAATCTAAATAAAAGTTACGAAAAAATAAAGAAACCGAAATAACATTTATTTGGCTTAACCGTTGAAAGCATTTGGTTATCGCTTCATGATGTCTTGTTGCCTCGCTCGGATGAACGCGACTTCTTCTGGTCCTACGTTGTCGGGATCCAACAGGAGGAACTCCGACTCTCGACACTCCTTCATCGTCACTTCCCTGTCTTTCTTTGCCCAGTAAGCCTTTTGCGCAGCTTGGCATTTTTTTCATAATGTCCTTCAAAACGGTTGGACGCCACAAACCCTGCGTTACTTCCACCGGTGCTCGCAGAAGTTTCAGATTTTGTTTTCTTTGATGGGCGTGGCTTTCCGGTAGGACGAGGTCGTCGATCTTGGACGAATAGTTCTTCAAGTGTGTCTATGTCAATCGGTTCGACCGCATCCCATTTTGGATTATTTTTCAGAATGTTCCAACAGTGGACATAATTAAACTTTTTACCTTCACTACGTTGGGCGAACGTTTTCTTTGCATTCTCGATGTGATCATGCTCATTTTCACTGCTCTTACGTTGCAAATTCTTGTAGACACCATTAAAGTTTGGGCATTCCCCGTTAATTCGTATCCATTTTTCAGTAGCCATATTCTTCGTCCGTGGATCCCCAGTTGTAGTACAGTTAAATAGATAACAACATCAGGAAAAACATTCTCCAAATGATAACCGCTACAGTCACTGTCCTCTTAGTATATCTAAATAGGTAACATCATCAAGAATAACATTCTCTAAATGGAGTCATCAAAACACCTCTAGGTAACCAAAGAATATTAATAAATTAGGAGCTTATAAATGATAACAATTTGACCTTACACAGACCTTCAAACCTCATCAACTACAAGAGCATTAGTGAATAACATAAATCAACGAAACCCTTACCATCTTACAATAGCTAAGCATGTGAATCAGCAACACAAACAGTAGGCTATTGTCCACAAAGACCAGACTGACTGCCTCACGTTATGATTTGCCCTCATAGCCATAACCGTTGAGTGAGTCATGTATGCCCCCACATTATGGAAATACAGCCTATTCTGGGCCTGTTTTGGTCGCCTGTTATTAGCCTAACATGATGGAAAACTTATAAATTTGCTATATCGTTAAATGATATTATCAGACGTGTTTATTGCTGGTGATTTTGTGTTACCAATATAATTTAGGTGTAATAGATTGACTTAGTTGACCAATGTGTAATCGTGATAAATGTTCATCAAGCGGGGTTGTGCGGAAGGCACACTTGTGGGACGTTATTTTGAATATCATACGGGGGTGAAGCCCCGTACGACGCTGTCCGGGGGCAGCGCCCCGGTAGCAGGGTCTAAGGGACGGCAACCCCTAATAGGGTCCAATGGACGGTTACAACTATTGACAGTTTTTGGTCATATATCTTCTTCATTATTTGGTTTTGGTTTGATAACAACAAAAACACTTTCTTACTAAGTTTTATCCGATTTTAGATTTGGATAGAACCAAGCCAGGCACCACATTGATGCTCGATGCTAACACGATTGATATGGGTTTGGAGTCATAGGGTATAGATTGAGTTACGCATGTGCAATGATTGAATTACGGGTTGAAGTATAGTTGAAAGACACTCCAGTTGTGCATATTTGCAAGTTCAAAGGTGAATTGCATTCTAGGATCACTATTCGTGTTAAGTACACCTAGAAGCCCTTAAGATGTTCGATTGTCAGGTTTTTGGTGATGTCGTAGATGAACGTCCTATGAGAATTGTTTGGGATGCATCAAAGAACTTGAAGATGCCAACACAAGATGCTTGTGGACCTCCGGTTGGTTTGAAACCCAAGTCTATTTTTGTTACCGATCGAACAAAGTCAATTAGTTACATATAGATTACTGAAATGTTTTTCGTGTCAAGTTTACAGCTTAATCTTGACTCATCATATTGTGAATTTAATTTTGTAAAATTATATATTTCTTTATCAGTTTTTGACACAACGTAATACATTCATTGATCAAGATGACATTAGATTTGTTACACCATATATGAATATTTTCAAACATTTACTACTACTCTACTAAAGTTTTTCAAATCTCTTAAGAGAAGTAAATCAATTTTCAATATTGCAAGTATTATTCAATTTATTAGAATTTACTTTTATGTTAGCTGGTGGAGTGGTGTGGTGGGCAAAACTCACCTTTTATTTCAGCGCTACCTTATTCTCTCCTCTCATTAACTCACTAAAAACTCACATCTCAAGTGCACAAAGGAAAAAAAACTCACATAAACTCACCTCCACATAACATTCCCACTATTATTTATTAAATTTATTATAGTTAAAAATTAAGAAACACGTAAATCTTTTTCTTTGTAAAACAAAACGCAAAGTAGGGACTTTTTCAAGAGATTCTTTCTTTAAAAAGAAATAATTTTTTATTTATTCCTTTTGTTTTTAACATTGAGATTAATTTTTTCCCTAATTTAGTATAAAAATTCGTTTAGTTTTATTAAAAAATAAAAACATCATAAAAACTATAAGTGTCAAAAATGGAATGAAGATAACTTAAAATAAGCGGATGTTATTTTATAAACTTACATACCTCAGTGTAATAAGTTAAAAATACAAAAAATAACAAATTTAAAAGCGTAGGAGGAAAATTTACAATAGTACCGGGTTCAAAATCAAATTACGTACGTGTGAAAAACTCTGACACCCAATAAAATAAAAGAAAAATAAATTACTCCGTATAACATTAAAACACAACGACTGAGAAACCCATGTGTGGCTGCTTCGCCACTGCCATTAGTATCCAATGCTTCCGATCAGGTAAATAGCATTAGTTATTGTGGATAGTACATTAACAACTAAAATCTTGAAGAATTACATTAATGGATCCAATTTTGTATTGTATTGTATTTGGAACAAAAAAAAATCACATTCCCATCATCTTCCATGATTATATTGTATTAGAGGATTTATATTAACCCTAAGTGTTTTAGATACTGATATCAATTCCCTTTTGTAACTTATAAGTTGATTTTTTAGATTAGGGTTTTGTGACTTTGTCATAATTTGGGGTTATGTTAATTTCAACTTTTTATCTATAATTTTTTATTCTTTTTTACGTATTAACTTTTGGGAATTCTTTATGGATCAAATGAATTAGATAGAGAAGAGGAGGTTTTGAGTTTTTTCACTGATTATGTGCAGGAATTTTCGCATAATCCTACCATGTATACCTATAGCTGAGATTACTATGTTTCCTATCACTTTATCAAACTCGTGTCGTATAGCTGTTATTGGTTTTAGTGTTGGTTTGTATTTTGTAATTATTGCTCTATAAAATGGCTGAATATTATTTCTAGCAGACACTTTTTGCATTTCCCTTGAGAAACATCAAAAAACTCCCCAAGAGAATGCAAGCTCTGTATCTAACTGGAATCAGGCTCGCGCCAAAGTTTCAACTTGGAGGAAATCGAGTCCGCTACGTGATACTTTTTAGAAGCTACTTTAGTCGGAAGAAGTAAGTTTTCTTTCGTCTACAACAGTGTCCTATGTGACAGATCAACTGTTGCGATCAGGATCGTGGGTGTCACAAGTTGTAAAACCGCTGAAGCTAAGTTAACAAAGGGTTGAGCATATTACCGTCTTTAAAACACGAAAATCTGTCCCGGCTTAGAGGATTTTGTTGTTCAAAAGGAAGAGGTGAGTGTTTTTTGGTTTACGAGTTTGAATCAGGAAGGAATTTATTACTGTATATTGATTTCGAAAGATGGAAGAAAAGGATATGTGCTTCAGTTGCCCAAATAGGTTTTCATCGTCAATGGAATAGCCAACGGTTAGTCACAATTTAGTTACTGTCTTACTTCAGTATTTTTATAACTGGTGATACACTTTACCAAACTGTATCACTATTTTGTTTATAAAAATGTTCAGGATTTGATTATTTGGAAAAGACCCTGATATCTTAAACACTGAATGGATTAAGGCGATCTTACACACCCGAATAAATTACGGTAATTATTGTGATTTATTTATTCTGTTTTGGGTTGGCTTAGATGATGAGATATCAACTTTGCCTCATATATGGAAGATACCTAAGTAAATGAACATCCTCATTCAGTTTAGGCTCCTCCATTTTATGCTTTAGGTTTATTGGCATCAGATGCCCCTGCAGACGTTCATCCATGTCATAGTTTGTAGTTCGTACTATGAGTTTTGTGGATTATAAGTTAGCTTTTATGTAGTAGACAATGGCCATTATGAAAGGTTAGCTGAAGATGAAGATGGGAGTATAAATAGTGGCTATAAGAGTTTTTATAATTTGTGAACTCAAGTGTTGTATGAATATAGACACCAATGCAGATCTTGCACCTAGAATAAGAGGGAGGAAGGTTGTGGAGCAGAAATGTGCCAAGAAGTTAGCTGGCACCATTATTTCATCCTCCAAAATATTAATGACCTTATTACGATAATGATGAACCAGTCACAAGTGGAGCCGACGTTAACTGAAGAATTTTGCTACAAACACTAAACCATGAATAAAAAACCTTTAGAGCTAATGAACCGTGAATATGTTTATGACATTTGTACATGGTTGCAAATAGTTTTTTTTAACAATAATGCTCACTATGTTAACTCTTAAGTCTCCATTAAATCTTGGTTTGTATTTGTTATTACAAGAGAGCAGAACTTGGCCAACAATTCGGCATATTAGTTGTAGCATAAGCCCAATAAGGCACGACGTCTCATTAGATTGCACCATCTGGTATGTAGTTGACACATTAACGTATTATCATTATATGTCTTTTATCAGTCCGTTGTAGACAATTTATTTTTAGGGATATCGACGACTTCATTTGTAAATTATCATATATTTGCTACGTTCTGTAACAGGTCTTTAGGTAACAGGATTACAACGCTGCCTATATTATTTTTAACAAGTATCAGATCTTATACATGCTATATAGATCCTACATACTAGCTTATAACTCGCACTCCATGAAGGAAATATTTAACGTTCATCGGCTCGATATGCAAGTAGATATGAAACTTGATACGAGATACATTACCATATGTGTGTCTGTGTAAACATATGCATTTCCGATTGAATTGTGGTTTTGAAGGCCTAATGCATGGTTTTGGTTTCAGATTGTATTGTAGCCTAGGGTTTTACTTTTAGATTATAACAGATTTCATATGCAAGCAAGCAGCTTATTCTTTAAGTAAGCTGTAGTTGTAGATTTTATATAGTTAAAAAATAGCCATAAGTAAAGAGGAAAGAAAACTTTGATCAGTTTTGATCCGACCCACCGACCCACCGACCGCCCGACTGATATTTGATATGACTGAATTACAGGCATTTGGTAATTACCTTTGGTGGACTTGCCAGATTGGAAGAGTGCATTGAAGAAGACAAAAACCAAGGTCTGTGTCTGTGAATCTTTTAGGATCAGATTGTGCGTATTCATAGTAATTTTGACTTGAGAACAATAGACGATATATTTGACTTATTTTCTGGCGGGGATTGTTTTAGATTAAACCTAATAGTTAATTCCAACCCACTTGGTTGCACTGACTAAATAGAGATGAAACAAAACCATAATTTACCCGTTAAACACTTAAACGTATTTGTTTCTTCAAACCATTTGGTTCTTTGCTACTGCTGTAGGTAATCAGAAATTTCACTTGTGGAATGCCATTATGTATTTTTGAGGTGGCAACAAAAGCTGATGTGGCGTCTCTACAGGCAAATTATTGTCATAATATTTCACCTTCATGTGCATCTTAACTATACTTCAAACCTTATGGGCCCTTGTGCTTTTTTCTTACAGCCTAAACCTATCCTAACATTCACTGTTCCAAAGAAAGAAGACACTACAACACCGTTTAGAGCTTCTTCATCTAGCAAGCCAAGGTTTATATTTAGACCTGATTTTTACATCACTGATATCCCATATGACAAGATACTGCGTCTTATCTATGCATAATCCCATTCAGCATTTAGAATACACCATAAGAAACTTTTAGCAAAACCTGATACAATGTAGATTCAAAGTTAAGATGATATCTATTCACTTCTGTAACTTGCTTTTAGATTAAGTGGTTTTGTTACGCACAAGGAAGGCTTTCAGATTCATCTTCTTCCTCATTCATCGCTTGCCTATCCTTAACCTTATAACCATCACAACCCACTGCGCTGGCACACTAACCACCATTAATACCACCAACACTAAGATGACTTCTGATAACTAGGCTTTTACCTAATTAAAAAGATTCGTTTAAGTATGTCTCTTCGAATTGAAAAATAGATTTAGTGTGCGACTCAGCTGTCTTTGGTGAAAACAAAAGTGTGTCGTTGTAGTATTTAAAATAAAAGTGCAAAAACAATTAAAGTAAATGACTTAAAAGTAAATCTAAAATTAATTTAAAGTGAAAGTGCGAGTATTTAAAAGCGAGGCTAAAATTAAAAGGCACTAAAAGTAAATAACGCAAACTTAAATCTAACTAAGGCAAACTTAAAACGCAACTAAAACTAAAGCTTAAACTAAGGCAAGACTAAAATAAATCTAAGGCAAATAAACTTAAAGTGCGACTAAGTAAAAAGGTGGGAAAATTAAAGCTCGAAATTAAGAAAATTAAAAACTGAAATGAAAGAAGCTGAAAATTACCCCTATGCGGAATAAACCCTCATCCGGAATAAATACCTATTCGGAATACTGTCACCTATCCGGAATAAGTTTCTATTCGGAATAATTGGCCTTACCCGGAATATTCCCCTATGCTGAATAACACCCCTATGCTGAATATAGCCTTATGCGGAATATTTCCCTTATGCTGAATATTGCCCTTATGCTGAATAAACTCCTATGCGGAATAATTACCCTTATGCGGAATAATCAGTATTCCGCATGGACCACCTGATAAAACCTTGATTCGGAACAATTCTTACTCGGAATGTCCACCCTATGCGGAATATACAATATTCCGAATAGACCACCTGTGAAATGCTTTGTTCGGAATACTGGGGAGATCAGCACCTGGGAAATACAATAACAAACACCCCGAAGAACAAGGGAAAGAAATATAGCACGAATTTAATCAAAACAAAGCTAAATCAACCACAAGATTAAATTAAACAAACAAATAAACATCTATTAATCATAAGCAATCAATCCAAAACAACAAAACTCACAAAACTAATCAAGATAATCAAAACCCACTTTGATTAAAATAAGAACATAAGAACATGAACATGAACATAAACAATAAAAATCAAAGATTAAGAAAGGTAGAATGAGAGCTTAATAATAAAGATAAAGATTAACAAGAATTAAAAGAAAAACTTACTTGAAATTAAATGGTAATTAAGGTGCAAGACAGTATTTAAATTTGAAAAGTATTTAAATGACAGGTAATTAAAAGTGAAAGAACTAATTGTCACTATTAGCCAACAAAAATGAAAAGATTAAGAATTAATCTATATATAGGGGAGGATTAAGGAATGCTTAGGAAGCTTCCTCCCCTCTTTCCTTTTCTCTTAATTGCATCATTAGGCCCTTCCATCTTAATCTCTTTGTTAATTGCACCATTAGTCCTTAAGCCTTTAAATCTTCTTTAATCTTGGACTTTAATGACTTTTGGCTCGGGATTTCTTTGAACTCTTCTTTTAATTCTTCAATAAAATAGACTTGAGTTCTTAGGCTTTAAGTAGACTTCCGTCTTTCGACTTTTTCTTCGATAAATCTTCAGAATTGGTCTTGGACTTCCGTTCTTTTTGCACTCTTGACTTCTTGACTTCATCTTTCATCTTTTTCTTCAATAAAAGCCCGTGAATGCCGTGTTTTCTCCACTTTTCACAATTTCGTCCTAAATCACAACAAAAACACAAACCACGCATAATTCCGACATAAAAGACATAAAATACACGTTTTGGCTCGGTTCTTATTGTAATTAAGTGGTAAAAAGGATGGGTGTTTACACACCTATCAAATCCCCTACACTTGACCATTGCAATGCATTAGTTACAAAGCACGTTTACACTTTTCATCATAATCATCCATAGTGGCCTTTATTAAAGAGATAGAAAATTATAAACATTCAAAGTAAAGAAATCAAAAGCATACCTTGGGTTTTGGAAATGTCATGAATAATCATCATCCTCAAGTTTTCACTTTCTCCAAACCAAGCTTAAAAACGAGATCATTGTTATTATAAGTTAGCAAACTAACACGAACTCATGTGGGCCAATTACTCACTTAGACTCCCTTATTCCTAGGGGTATCTCTTATATTTTATTGTTGTCTTGAATGATCACGAGGATGCATTTTTGACTTATTTTGATAGTTTATTAGGCTGAAAATAAAGTGCACGATTTAATCAACAGTTAGCTAAAGGACAAAATCTTTTAAAACTGCTTATCGGGACCTCATAAAGTTCATATCTTGGCATAACTCGCTTCGCGATTTGAGACCTTTCTCGGACCGATATTTGGCAGCAACTTCATACTTCAAACCTTGAGAGACGTTCATGAAATAATGGTCTTCTCTTCTATTAGAAATTTCTTCACTTGAAGTTTTGAGAGATTCATACTTGGACCAGGACTTCTTCATTTTTCTCCAATCTTTATTTTGGACTTTGATATACAACGATCTGCCTCCTTTTTGACTTGGATCTATTTATCCTCTTACCTTGATAGGGTCTTTTCGGATACACTTCTCCATGACTTTTAGGGAGTTTTTGCTTTTCGTCGTGTGTCTCGATCCTTCATATTGATTTTTGATAAATGATTCTTCACATCACTTTGGATCTTTAGCAACAAAATATAGCCCTCATGCCTTGTTAGGGCCTTTTCGGACTCGCTAATCTTCGCATCCCGCTTCAATAAGTTATGCCTTGGCTATGAACTCTAATCCATACCGAGCAACTTTTAAACAATCTTGGGCTAGAAGCTAAGTAACTTTTCAAATCGTACAACCTTATTTATTGTAGATAAATTTATTAGCAAGCGATGGGAGAATAGGCTCATAATTAACTCACATAAATTCATGAAAGAATACCAAACTTATAATTGACTCTATCATCTCTCGTTCTCCACAGTTCAAAATCTCAAGGAATGAGACTCGTGGATGCTTAGCCTATTAAATCAAAGTTTTGGGTTTTCGAGTCGCCTATAGGATCTTGCAAATTCTTAGACTTTTTCAAGTTTAGAAATCGCATTTTAAAGTTCCCTTGATAAACGACTCTCTAGGATCAGTTATAGGAACTTGCGAAAAGTTCTTGTTCTTAACCCGTGAGAGTTAAGACTTTCGCATTTTATAGCTCCCTATATAAAAGCCTAGCAAAACTTGACTTAAACATGTTAAGGATACTAGCTAGAGTAAACTTAGATAAGTAAACTCGGGTTGAGTCAAAAGATTCACAACGTTTGAAAACTAAAAGCACTTTATTAAGCATTTATTCTAATAAGGAAAGAAAATAACTATACAAAGGGAAAACTAATGGGCCAAAATAGATCAAAAATTTTAAAAAATGTCGAAAAATTGATTTTCCGGTTAAAATGAGGACAAATACAAGGAAAAGACCACTTAACTTCGATAGAAGTCCCCCCTACACTTAAGATAAACATTGTCCTCAATGTTTAAGCATGTGGGAGTAAACTCCCCTACACTTAGGACATTGTGCACGTTGTTTAAATCTCGCTAAGGAAGAGACAACTAAAGAGATTCCTATTTTAATATTGAGAAAATATAAAATAGTGAATCGAAAAGAGTTTAGGATAGAACCGGGAAGACGGGAACACGGAATCACGGGTCGTCAAGAATCATCAAGAGTGGATCATTGAGCGCGAATCCCTGATTATAAGAAGGGAGGAGAGGAAATAGCAAACCAACGGGTCTCCCCTACACTTAGGATAAAGAAAGCTAAAAGATAGATACATGGGTTGCCTCCCAAGAAGCGCTTGATTTTTGATTACCGAGTCGTGAGCCTGACTCGACCTTGATCATCATAGGAAGAAGCATGAAATATATCCACCAGGATCAAAGACATAGTTTTCGTCCATCAAATAGCACAAGCTTAAGGTGAACAAGGCAAGCTAAAGAAGAGTAGGCAAGGTTCCCTTAAGCAATGATGGAGCACGGTGGAAGCAAGGGTGAAGTGGTGCAAGCATGTCTTAAATAATTCCAAAGATTTTTTCTTTTATTTCATCAGGTGGATACTGAGATGGCTGCAGAATATCAATACCGGGGTCGAACACCTTTTCCTTTAAGGGAAAATAGCACTCAGTCTCAGCAGAATGGGAAGAAGATCCGCGAAGAAGCACAACCTCGTCCTCAGAAGGGGGACAAAGAGGTGTTAACTCATACGTGCTGAGGATATCGGTGTCGATCGGTTTCTTCTCCTTTGAAAGAATGTTCTTCAAATACAAAGTAGGATCAAGACGATAATCTTCAAAGTCATAAGGAGGAGCATCACTCTCATGAGGGAAGTATGTGTTGAGAAACGTAGAGAAATATTCCTCAAATGAGTAATCGTCCAAAGTAGGATCGAGTGATGGCGGAGGATCTTCATCATGTGAAGAATCGCTCGAAAGAGTATCGGCCTCATCAAAATCATCATATGTGGGCAGGTCGGGATACTCGGAAGTAAGGTCATCATAATCATCCGAATCTGAGCTAGACTCATCATCATAAGCATCAAAGACCGGTGGAGAATCATAAATGGGAGAAGGTTCCATATTGGATAGAGAATCATCCACATCATCTTGAAAAAGTGGATTATCATTGCAAAACTCGAATAGAGGATTGTTGTAGACGACAAAATCATCAAGCACATTAATCATATTCACTGATTCTCGTCCATAGGATTTTCTTGTAAGCTTCCCCATTTTAAAAACTTGTGAATCATTCCCGACTCTTAAGATTAACTCACCTTCGGCAACATCAACTAGAGCTCGTCCGGTTCTCAAGAATGGCCGACCAAGTATTAAAGGAATACGAGGATCCATTTCATAATCAACAACGACAAAGTCGACCGGGAAAGTAAATGTGCCAACTTTGATGAACACATCTTCGGCTATACCAACGGGGTAAGCGAGAGTGCGATTTGCAAGTTCAAGAGTCATCTTTGTTGGAGTGAGGTCGGGTAATGATAGTGTTTTCCAAACACTCAAAGGCATCAAATTAATACTGGCCCCGAGATCAGCAAGGGCAGTAAATTCTTCAGTTTTGTTGAAAACGCAAGGCAACACAAAACGACCGGGATCTCCAAGCTTTTCCGGAAGTTCTTTAAGAATAACTGCAGAGCAGTTTTCATTTAAGCGTGTGTTGGCGAGCTCAATTAACTTCTCCTTCTTGTTAAGCAATTCCTTAAATGCTTTCACAAATTTGGGCATGTGACAAGTGCTTCAAGAAAGCTAATGTTGAAGTTCATCTAAGAGATCATCTTCACATAGCGTGACACTTCAGAGTCATCCTTGGTTAGCATTTTGGTCTTGCCTAAACGAGAGGATAAGGGATATTGGGTTTGGGTGGTGAAGATGAAGGCGTAGCAGGTAAAGGTTGAGATGTTGAAGGGTCCTTCCTAGGAACATCGTCATGGCGAGGCGGAGATGGTAATGGTGCACTAATACTAGGTGTAGGAGGAGTAGGGATAAATGGTGGTGGAGGAGGTGTAGATGATGGGAGTGGGATTGGTGGATCGACATTGGTAATCCTACTACGAGTAGTAATAGCACTCACATTTGCTTGCGGATTGGTGACGGTGTTTGAAGGTAGAGAACTCGAAGAAGAAGGTTGAGCGGCGGGAAAGAAACTAGCAAGCATATTCTTCAAATCATTTGTTTGATTGCTGAAGGAGGATTGAATATTATCTCGAAGCTCGGATCTTATCTCATTTCCTTGCTTGGTAATATCTCCTTTAAGATTGATAATTTGACTCTGCAGATTCTTGATTTGCTCACATTGGGTTCTCATAATGGCTTCAACATCGGGGTTAATGGGTGGGGCTTGTTGAGCGGGTGGGTGATAAGGATTAGAAGCACGAGGTGGGATTTGGTTGCTTCTATTGTAGTTGTTGGCGGGGTTTTGGTTTTGAGGAGAAAAACCGGGTGAAAGGTAGTTGTTGGACCGGTAACTCAGCAAATTTCTATCCCCTTGTTGTCTAGCTTGGTAATTTTCCGGTGAATAATTACCATAAGCTGCATACACATTTTCCGGATTTCCTTGTGTAGAAGGACAATCGGTGTATGAGTGAGGACCGCCGCATGTTTCACAAGGATTAGCAACCGCTTTAACTTGTTGTTGTTGTTGGTTTGAAGCGAGAAGCGTGATACTTTTACTCATTTCAGTCATCATGCGGGTGAGTTCGGTCATATCAGGGTTTGCTGAGGTGGAAGAGACATTGACTCTCGGGATGTTCCTTGAAGAAGCAGAGGAATCCTAGTTTTTGTGGTGGGTAGTCATGTTCTCAATAAGCTCTTTACACTCCTCTGGTCTCCTTTTCATAAATGTGCCACCGGCGGCTGCATTAATCGTATCACGATCTCGAAAAGTCAAACCGTTGTAGAAAGTATCAATTAAGGTCACAGGGAGCATGTTGTGGTTTGGACAACGATCAATCAAGACATTATATCTTTCCCAAGCATCAAAAAGAGATTCATCGGGTTCTTGCATGAAACCGCTGATTTGATTGCGAAGGCTCGTGACCATGGATGGTGGAAAGTAGCGCGACAAAAAGCGTTGAGTCATGTCATCCCAAGTGTGAATAGAATTCTTCGGGAGACGATCAAACCATTTCTCGGCATGATGTGATAAAGTATGTGGGAATAGTTGTAGGCGAAGAACATCCATTGTGGCACCGGGAAACTTCATGCTTTGAGTGATTGTAATGAACTTGTCGAGGTGTTTGTTGGCATCATCATCAGGCAATCCACGGAAAGGATTTGTTTGCACTTGCTGAATCATGTGGTGCTTCAACGAAAACTCCGGAGCGTTGATTTGCATCGGCGCAATCGGTCCTCCTCGGTCAAACATGGTAGGTTGACAAAGCTCCTCCATGGTCCGAAGACCGGGCTGTGGAAGAACATTGTTGTTATTGTTGAGGTGCGGTGGATTATTGTTGTTGACACCTGACATACTTAAATCTTCTTGAGTCTCGGGCTCTTGATAATTAGAAGATCTAGTACGCATACACCTGAAAATGCAAAAGAAAAAGAAACCAAACACAAAGACAATATATATACACAATAAAGATAAAATCTTTTTGGATTTTTGAAATTTTTAATTTTTATAGATTTTTATCAATTTTTAATTTTTATGATTTTTTGAATTTTTTAAGAAAGAAAATAACGCTCACAAGTGAACGGATCCCAAAAAGCAACGCGTCTTTCACAGAAAACCGTTAATCTTTACGAAAAGAGCCGGCAGCGGCGCCATTTGATAACTAGGCTTTTACCTAATTAAAAAGATTCGTTTAAGTATGTCTCTTCGAATTGAAAAATGGATTTAGTGTGCGACTCAGCTGTCTTTGGTGATAACAAAAGTGTGTCGTTGTAGTATTTAAAATAAAAGTGCAAAAACAATTAAAGTAAATGACTTAAAAGTAAATCTAAAATTAATTTAAAGTGAAAGTGTGAGTATTTAAAACCGAGGCTAAAATTAAAAGGCACTAAAAGTAAATAACACAAACTTAAATCTAACTAAGGCAAACTTAAAACGCAACTAAAACTAAAGCTTAAACTAAGGCAAGACTAAAACAAATCTAAGGCAAATAAACTTAAAGTGCGACTAAGTAAAAAGGCGGGAAAATTAAAGCTCGAAATTAAGAAAATTAAAAACTGAAATGAAAGAAGCTGAAAATTACCCCTATGCGGAATAAACCCTCATCCGGAATAAATACCTATTCGGAATACTGTCACCTATCCCGAATAAGTTTCTATTCGGAATAATTGGCCTTACCCGGAATATTCCCCTATGCTGGATAACACCCCTATGCTGAATATAGCCTTATGCTGAATGTTTCCCTTATGCTGAATATTACCCTTATGTTGAATAAACTCCTATGCGGAATAATTACCCTTATGCGGAATAATCAGTATTCCGCATGGACCACCTAGTAAAACCTTGATTTGGAACAATTCTTACTCGGAATGTCCACCCTATGCGGAATATACAATATTCCGAATAGACCACCTGTGAAATGCTTTGTTCGGAATACTGGGGAGATCAGCACCTGGGAAATACAGTAACAAACACCCCGAAGAACAAGGGAAAGAAATATAGCACGAATTTAATCAAAACAAAGCTAAATCAACCACAAGATTAAATCAAACAAACAAATAAACATCTATTAATCATAAGCAATCAATCCAAAACAACAAAACTCACAAAACTAATCAAGATAATCAAAACCCACTTTGATCAAAATAAGAACATAAGAACATGAACATGAACATAAACAATAAAAATCAAAGATTAAGAAAGGTAGAATGAGAGCTTAACAATAAAGATAAAGATTAACAAGTATTAAAAGAAAAACTTACTTGAAATTAAATGGTAATTAAGGTGCAAGACAGTATTTAAATTTGAAAAGTATTTAAATGACGGGGTAATTAAAAGTGGAAGAACTAATTGTCACTATTAGCCAACAAAAATGAAAAGATTAAGAATTAATATATATATAGGGGAGGATTAAGGAATGCTTAGGAAGCTTCCTCCCCTCTTTCCTTTTCTCTTAATTGCATCATTAGGCCCTTCCTTCTTAATCTCTTTGTTAATTGCACCATTAGTCCTTAAGCCTTTAAATCTTCTTTAATCTTGGACTTTAATGACTTTTGGCTCGAGATTTCTTTGAACTCGTCTTTTAATTCTTCAATAAAATAGACTTGAGTTCTTCGGCTTTAAGTAGACTTTCGTCTTTCGACTTTTTCTTCGATAAATCTTCAGAATTGGTCTTGGACTTCCGTTCTTTTTGCACTCTTGACTTCTTGACTTCATCTTTCATCTTTTTCTTCAATAAAAGCCCGTGAATGCCGTGTTTTCTCCACTTTTCACAATTTCGTCCTAAATCACAACAAAAACACAAACCACGCATAATTCTGACATAAAAGACATAAAATACACGTTTTGGCTCGGTTCTTATTGTAATTAAGTGGTAAAAAGGATGGGTGTTTACACACCTATCAACTTCTAAGAGTACTTGAAAAGGGAGGATAAGGTCGAGAAGAAGCTCAACCTCTGGGAAATTTTTGGGCCAAGTATCAAGATGCTGGTGATCTATATAAAACATCGCTCTTCAATATTCATGTTTTTTGCGTCTGAACATAGATTTTACCACAACTAAATATCAAAACAGGAAAATAATAGTATTAGGTAGTAACATAATTTTACTTGAAAATGGGTCAAACTGAGATATTTTCACTCCATAGTTACTGTATATTTATTTGCGTTAAGCACAACCCATACCTTCACCGATAAAGGTTCATTCCGAGTCTCAAGTTCCGATTCTCAAGAATGATCTCTTTTTTTATTGTTTTCTCCATTGTTCTTCCAGGATGCGTTTGAACTCAGGACCAATGTATGCATAATTGCCAGGTAAGTACAAGAAGATACTCCATTTGTTTATGCTAACTGGAATGTCATAAAGTAAGATTTTCCTTGCTAAAATTGTTTCAATTTTAACCTTTTTTCCAACTAAGAGAGTAACTCTATGTAACGATACGTATAAAAAATCCATAAGTGTCCCAGGCACCCGCGCAACCCACCTAGCTCCGTCCCTGCTAAGATGTGGCTTGGAAGTTGAGGTTGCTGGCGTAAATGAACCAAACTTGAATGAATAAACATCAAACAAAGGTATGAAACATATGATATTTTTAAAATATACCAGGATTACAGGTAATGTGTTGTTTTTACTTAATTAGTTGTTTATCATTTTTTCCATACTAACTGAATTCATTTAGTTTAAGACGATTCAACGTTTTGACGTTGTTTGTCTCTCAAATTTCTATTTTGATGTTGCCAAAGATCGCCTTTATGACCGGTAACTTTTCTCTTATATGATATAATGAAATTTGATTGTTTATGCCAAATTAATTAAATTTGATGGTTCTCTTTCAGTTGTGCTTCAAGTTTTACAAGGATTCAAAGAGTGATTGCAGCTCATTTTCAAACGGTGTTTTAATTAGTGTGATCATCTATCTATAGGGAGATGGAAGTGCATCGAACACCACCACAAGTTGAAATGGAGATTGCAAGAATTATGAAATCAAGGAGGGTACTGAGTCACACTAATTTGGTGTCAGAGATCGTGAACCAACTACTGTTAAAATCCACGCCAGGCCCTACAATGAAAAAGAAAACTATAGAAAAAGCATTGTTAACTAAGATTATCTAGAATTGGACAAAAAAAATTTGAGTTTGTGGCGATTAATATTTCAGTTCTAGGCTCTGCTTACATATGGTTTCTTTTTCTTGCACACTTGAACATAACATTTTATATAACTCACTGTCAGGTTAAAAAACGAGTTGGTTTTGTCAAAAAAATAATATATGTTCTAAAAACACAGCTTACCTTTATAGGAATCGGTAAATTATACTCCAACAATTGGGTAACAAAATATATGTTCCAAAAAAACAACTTACCTTTATTAGGAGCGGCCTAACCCAAGCTCTAAATATTTACTTGGAGTACCTAAATAAGTAATGACCGGCCCAAACAGTATAATGGTCGTACAATGTACTCCTTCCGTCTCAAATGAATTATCCCGACAAAAAACACACAGTTTAAAAAAAAAGTAATAATTACAACATTCTATTTCTTACTTTTTCGCAAAATGACAACTATACGCTTATGCAATTAATTAAACTTTTGAATAAACTTTGTAATTTCTAATACGCAATATGGTAAACTTATTAAATCACCCGCAACTATATTTGGAAGGGGACAATAATTTTGGGACGTCTCAAAATAGAAAGAGAAGGTATAAATTTGAGACGAAGGGAGTATAATTTGTTGTTAAAGGCGATTTTTTTTTTACTTTTTAAGCTATACTAAAAAGATTAAAGTATTTTAACATTTTTTTTGCTTTTAAAGAAAAGCAATATTACAATATATTAAATTGATAAGATATTATACTCCTGCTCAAAAGGAAAAAAAACAAAATGTTTAGCAATATTTTATTAACTTGCTTCAAGGCTAATTGGTTAGTCGTTTTTGTTACCCAAAAAGAAAAAATGTGTGTTCCACTGAAGTTGGCAAAAACATACCTGCATTTTTCATCTAATTGTACGATGAACCAACGAAAAGTACGTAAAACCACAAACGGCCCAATGGTGTTTAAAATGGTGGACTATTAGATAGTCTCATATACTAATGGGCCAGTTTTTGTCGTCTTTCGACATACATTTTATACTAAAAAAATATAAAGAAAATAGCATCAAAATTTAAATTTTACAAAAATATATATTACATAACTTATAAGTATTCATCAAATTACCGTTAAACAATTAAATTACAAATCTTAAATTAAAAAACATCTTATATTTTTGTACACTAAAAAATAAATATATGACCAAACCCATTCATTCAGTGTTACAACTACTAACACTAACAAAAGTTTAAATTCTTTATGTAAAAACAATTAAAAATAACAAATATATATCAAACTGCAAGCAAATATAACATGTTCTCCAAAAAAAATATTTTCAAAAAATATTTACTAACAAACACACAATAATCTATGTGTGTACGTAAAAAGATTAACATGGGACATTATCAGTTCGCTGGGTGAGCCAAGCCTAAACGTAATCAAAATTGGCCTCCTTTAAATAAAAACAGTTAAATCCAATATGTCTAACTGGCATCAAATATAACAAATCGAGTAACAATCTTTCAAAAATAAATTACCGAAACATACCCGCCCATTGGCCGGGTTACGCAACTAGTTAAACCATAACCTAAAAACTTTTATTCATAAAATAAAAAGATACACGGATAATTAAAAAACGATACATGGATAATTAAAAACGATACACGGACAATTTAAAACGATACACGGATAATTAAAAACCTTAAACATAAAAAAGTTAAGGATTGAAACGTGAATTATATTGCGGGGGACCTTGCAAAATCTCCCAACAATGAAGATGGTTAAACCGCTTCCTTATTTAGTTTTATGTAAATTATATAACGGTTAGGAGAGTTGGGCCCACATGTTGTAAGAACCGAGTAGTTACTTATTGATAATTTGGGTTTTGTGCCTACTTTGGGAGAATTTACACACGCACGGGTCTGTTAGTGGGTGGGAACCCGCGCGTGGTTGTTGTTCACGTGAAAACTACCCGCAAGTTTTGCTCTCATTCCCTCCGGCTGATAGGTGTGAAAACACCCATCTTTTCTACCACTTAATTACAATAATAACCAGACCAAAACGTGTATTTTATGTCTTTTATGTCGGAGTTATGCGTGGTTTTTGTTTTTGTTGTGATTTAGGACGAAAAGGTGAAAAGTGGAGAAAACACGGGAATTCACGGGTATTTAAGGACTTTTATTGAAGAAAAAGATGAAAGACGAAGTCAAGAAGTCAAGAGTGCAAAAAGAACGGAAGTCGAAGACCAATTCTGAAGATTTATCGAAGAAAAAGTCAAAAGACGGAAGTTTACTTAAAGCCGAGGAACTCAAGTCTTATTTATCGAAGAATTAAAAGACGAGTCCAAAGAAATCCCGAGCCAAAAGTCATCAAAGTCCAAGATTAACAAAAAGATTAAGAAGGAAGGACTTAAGGGCGCAATTAAGAAGAAAGGAAGGAGGGGAGGAAGCTTCCTCTAACCATCCCCCTAATCACCTATAAATACTTCTCATTTTCATTTCATTTAGTTTGGTTGACTAATCGTGACAATTAGTTATTCCACCTTTACTTTTATGCACCTTTATTTACTTGCACCTTTAATTACATGTCTTGCACCTTATTTACCATTTAATTTCAAGTAAGTTTTTCTTTTAATTCTCGCACCTTTACTTTATATTGTTGATCTCATTCTACCTTTCTTTAATCTTTGATTTATAAGATTTTTGTCTCGTTTATTTGTTTAAAGATTTCATTTTTATGCTTTTGATTGTTTTAAATCATTTATTTTCATAGCTTATTTTGTTTATTTTCGAGTTTATAAAGTTTTTTTAAAAATTGTTTTCGTATAAAAAGTTGTTTTTCTTAAAGCTTATTATTTTCGTGTTTAAAAAGTCTTCAAATTTCTGTTTATTAGCTTTTTCTTAATCGGTTTACCTTAGGATTTTCGTGGTTTGCTTATTAGAGATATAGCTTATTTTTCTAGCTTATTTTGTGTACTTTCCTTCGTATTCCGATTGGTGAGATCGGAAAGGGGTTTTACATTCCGATTGGCATGATCAGAAAAGGGTTTTGACATTCCTTTTGGTATTCCGATTGGGGAGTGGCTTGGTTATTCCGATCTGGGTTAAGTGACAGTATTCCGATTGGGAGGCTATTCCATATTCCGATCGAGGTGTTGATTGGTCATTCCGATTAGGTATAGTGACGATATTCCGATCTGAGTTTTCAATTAACATTCCGACCAGGAGTCATTCCTTATTCCGATCAAAGGTAAGATTGATATTCCGATCAGGTAGGTGTATACATTCCGATCTGGGGGTTTAAGCTTGGTTATTCCGATCAGAGAAAAGGTGACATATTCCGATTGGGTTTCCGACCAATATTCCGACAGGTAGGTTTTGGTATTCCGATTGATTCTGATCAGAATATATTCCGATTGGAGTGTTGTTTATATTTTGTCTTGTTTAATTTTGACATTCTCATTTAAATTCTTGTCTAACTTTAATTTTCGTCACGCTTTTAATTTTTGTCATTTTATTATTTTACTTTCCAAATTTTTTAAATATTGCACCCTTTTACTTTTAATTAGATTTAGATTTAATTTCACGCCAATTTATTTCAACGCTCTTTTATTATAACGCACATTTAATTTTAATTGTTTTGCACTTTAATTGATACTACAACGAAAGCCTTTTTGTTCCACCAAAATAAAACTGAGTCACATAGAGAACCTAGATCAATTCGAATAGATTAGACCAACACAACGAATAAAACTCTCTTACTAGGTAAAAGCCTTGTATCACCGGCCTTATAGTAAACATTCATAGACTTCATTTTTATAAATGGTCTATAGTTTCTTTTATAAACATGTGTTAAGCTTCAAGCCGGTTTAAAATACTTTGTTCCGACAGACCATATGAAAAGCCGGTCTTGATTTCGTCTCAAACACGTCTCTAAATCCCTTTTTGCAGTATTGCCTTAAGATATTGTTAAAAAAATAATACAAAACTCATTTTTTAGTAATAATGTAAAACCCGCATAAAAAAACCATTAAATTAAAACTTTTATTATTTAATATAATCACGACAAATAAATACGTACATTAAATACGACACGACAAGATATGACGGAATTAAAAATCATGAGTTCACAACAAGTAAAACACACATACTTTATTTATATCACGAAGATTATATAATTAATTCACAACAAGCATTTACGTATAATTAATATTTTACGACAAGATATAAAACGAAAGTATAAGATACGAACTCACGATATAACACGAACTTAAATTACGAAACTTCAAGACACGTGAAATAAATAAAACACGAAACATATTGTATAAGGGGTGTTTTGGCCGGTTATTAAAGAAGAAAAAGGGGGCCAAGGCCCGACCCAATTAGGGGCGCAAACGAGCCGAGCTTTTATCAAGCTATTCGAGCTCGAGCCCAAGCTCGACTCGATCGAGTCGAGCTTTTATCGAGCTCAAGCCCGAGCTCAAGCCCAATAATAGGGCTCGAAATATATAACGAGTCGAGCTCGAGCTTTTGATAGCACGGCTCGAGCTCTTATCGAGCTTTTCGAGCCTTAATAAAAAAATATTTTTATATAAGTAAATTAACGTTGATTTGAATATTAACCTTATCATAAAGGATAACTCTATAAAGTATTGAATAAATTATTGATAGTCGTTATCATAGTTTAATAAAAACATAGAATTTGTTGTGGTGTGTAAATATTAGTAATGTATTTGTTTCATATATAAAATTTCGAGCTTTTCTAGCTAAGCTCGAGCTTTGCTCGAGTACTTATCGAGCCAAGCTCAAGCCTTAACGGTTAAAGCTCGACGAGCTATCGAGCCGAGCTCGAGCCCACCTTTTATGTTTCGAGCCCGAGCCCGAGCCCGAGCCCTGTTGAGCTCGGGCTCAGCTCGGCTCGTTTGTACCCCTAGACCCAATAACCAATTTACAATCACAGGGAATCATTCTTTCTTTTCATTTTCAAGTCACAAAATAAACAAAACTAGGGTTGTGGGTGTTCTTTGGCCAACGACAGAAAAGGGAGAAAAGGGGAGGGCCAAACCATTTGAGATTTGATTAATTAAAGTATTGATCGTGTTTTATTAATCCTAAATCATTACACGTTTGGTAACCATTCCATTTCTATTTTCTTTATTTTCAAGATCAATTTATAAACAACTGATTAACGAAATTGATATGTACACATATGTTTTTTATTCACACACATAAGTCTAATTGTAAATAGACTTTTATACCCTTGTGTAGTTTTAACTCAGTTTCTTAACATGTAAGACTTTTATTGTCCTTCGTACGTTACTGATAACATCTAGTCTACCATCATCATTTAATCCATCACATGTATATGCACAATTGAATTGTCTCTCTTTTTAACAAGTAAATTTATCACTATGTTTTACTTATCAATTTATGAAATTGATTTCATATTTTCCATAAGATCTTATTATTTAAAGACCTTTTTATATGTTTTACAGCATTGTTTTGGTCTTTATTTTTAAAAGAAATCTATTGCCTCATGCATCGAAACTGTTACAAGGGCCATGTTGAACTGACACATAACAACGTTATCTTCCTCAAATATCCAACATGATCGTTAGTGAACAAATGAACTCAATAGACCCATCAAGTCCAGTATTTCCAAGCGATTTATATGGTGGTATGATGTATTTTCTTTAAATTTACATTCTTTTAGAAGTCAATCATCTTGTACTAACAATTTAGCACTTTAAGGGCATCATCAAATTTCAAATGCCTAATATGTGTTTTGAAAGATAGAGTTTAACAATGTTTATTGTAGCTAAGTCTATACAAGCGTTCACTTGCATTGATTTATCTCCATTAATTTACAAGAATTAGAACCTATAAAATTGAAGATGATGATCAAATAGAAGTTGATCCAAAAAATTTGAACATAATAAAAAAATGGAATGATTTCATGGAAGGTTTTAAAAAGGTCAAATAATGACTAAAAATAAGGACATAATGGTCCATTCACAAATGTAGTTATGTGTATGAATCAAATTTATATGTGTAAATATCAATTCCCATTAATTAATTAAGAACATGTGAAATTGTTAATTGGGTTCGTTTGGTTTGTTTATACACGAAAACCGAGAACCCCTTTTGCCAAAGGGTGCTCTTGGTGGGATTTTTAAGCCAAAAGCTGCCAGCCCTATAGATCGGTGGTTGGAATTCCTTGTCAGCCGCAATGCAGCAGGACCCCCCAGTGGGGCGTTTGTTTATTCAGTGGCAGCCGAGAGCTAGGGGCTCTCGATGGAAAAACTGAACAGCCAGTGGCAAGCCACTACTGTCGGTGAGAAGCAGAAAACCAAACAGCCGCAAGCCATGGGGCGACGACGACTGTTTTGGTCGCACAGTGGAAACTGCCTTGTGGTAGTGGATAAGTCAGGGGCGCAGGGGGGAAGGGAACATAGTCGGGGGATGTGGTGTTTGTTTTTGGTTCGTGGAACCGAGACCACGAGGTCTCGGTGGGCTATGTTATGGGGCTCAGCTAACCGAACACCAAAGGGGATGTTTGGTTCTTATTATTTTTTTGCTAGATTAATTTGGTATTAATATTATTAAATTGTCAAGACATAGTGAGCTTAATCATGATATAGTTAAATTTAATTTAATTAAAGACTTAGCCTATTTAATTAATTACATTTTTAACCATGGTTTAATTAAATTAATATTTACTTTTAATTTAATTATACAATTATCAAGTTTATGGTAAAGTTTTATTAATATAAAATCATGCTATATTATTAATTGATAATCACTTTAAAATCATGTTATATTATTAATTACTAATTATTATGTTAGACTAAAGTATTCATTTATTAATAAACTTGACTATTGCATCATTTAATAAATCATGACTTATAAAATAAGTACATTAAGCCTTGGCTTATACTATATGCTTATTAAGCAAGCTTATTACTATTTATAGAAACTTACTATTTTCAGAAACTTACTATTTATGGAAACCTGCTATTTTTGGAAAGTTATTATATATAGAAACCTGCTATTTTTAGAAAGTTACTAATTATGGAAACATCAAGTATAATAACACATGAAACATGAAATACATTAATCAAGAACACATGAAACGTATAACATTAAAGAAAGACACGATAAAACATGAATAAGCAAAACAAGTTAAGAACAAGCAAAATAAGCCAAGAACAAGTAAACAAGTCAAGAACAAGTAAATTAAACTAAGAACCAGTAATTTATGCACAAACAACTCATACACGTCCTTTATTGTGTAGCACTCGTGAAGCCAGAGTAATACTTTACGCCTTTAATCTTCATTCGTTTACTGGACATAAGGTACATATATTTCTTCCTTCAGTAAGGACATCTCTTTCTATGCATGATTAGGATTCCCCGTTTGCTGCCATCTGTTTTCCCTAGTTTTCATTTCATAAAAACTTTCATTGTTTGCCATGCTATCATTTTAAATTGCATGAGCTATATACATGCATGACCATGACCACCTAGTTATGGAGGTACCATAATCATGACACTTGAGACACAAGTGTCATGATTCTTCCGCGACGAGAATGATTTCTCGCGGCGTCCCTTCAGTTACTTTGTCCATTATTATTATTGAAACTTGTTGATACATGTTAATATAGGTAACCTAAGTATTTTAATTTTCATGTCATTTTTAATTTCCACCTAGTGTTGACTTTTCTTGATTTTATCCACGTCATACTTGAAAAGTTGAGTTGTGTTTAACCCGTATATCATACGGTTATTTTTTTGCCCCACCCACTTGTTACCCCCTCTTATAAAACTAAAAATAGATTTGAGAATTATATACTTCCATATACATACCAAGACGGCTAATCATGGTATCCATGAAAGTTAAATAGTACTTTTTTTGAATAAGTTAAATAGTACTGATACCAACAATTTTTATCCACAATCCATCATCCTTTTTTCTCCCGGACATAATCTTACATAAAATCATTTTTTGTCTACATTCACACCTAAACAGGGTCAGATTTAGGGGTGTGCAAGAGGTACAACCGCACAAGGCCACAAATTTTTTGTGGGCCTCCAATTAATAATGAGGAGCGTGATTTTATTTTGAGTTAAGGTTAAAATTGACATGTAATCTAAAACTTAAGATCTGATATTATATAAGCAACATTTCATTTGAATTATTCTCAAGTGAGTCATAAGAAAGAACAAAAAAAAAAAAACAGAACCGTACATGGCTGAGAATCTGAGATGCAGAAGAAGATGATTAATTTAGAGAATGTTCAATTTACACCCTGTGAGATTTTCAAGTTGTACACTATTCACTACAAGAAAATAGGGCTTATAGGACACGTGTTAGTGTCCTATAAAATTAGTTTATAGGACCTTTCATCTAATAGGACCAAACTAAAGGTGTCCCGTAGGTAGGGGTTATATTAGATATTTAGGACATTTATTAGCATCCTAAAAAACTGAGACATTTTAAAACTAATACTTTGGTCCCGTAAAAATGCTTATGGGACCAAAATGGCGTCCTCATAGACAGCTTTATAGGATGATATCCGATGTTCTTATATATACTTACCTATCTGTTATGTTTTGGGACACTTTCACGGGTCCTAACAGACATTTTCATAGGACAAAAACATAATGGATATAGTCTTATTTTAGTACCAATGAAAAAGTCATAATACATACGTGCTTTGTTAGGACCACATTTAGTGTTAAAAAAGACAGTTTCTTGAGTGTCCTAGTAAGTGACATCATAAAGATGCTTCATATCTAAGCTATGGAACATATTTAACACTACATAATTAAAAAAAATGCAAAAATCATAAACTCAACTGAACTTGAAGCAAGTAACCAGAAGGGATAAAATTCAACAAGCAAGATAATATTTCATTTCATAAGATATGTTTTCAACCAAATTATAACAACCAAGATAAGGGTTTTACAAAATTCAACATAATTACTAGGAAATAAAAGGTAGCAGGTAAGTAAAAATAGTCTTTATATTTATATTTACTAACAGCCTTTGAGCATAACTAGTGATGTTACTAACAACCTTGGAGCATAACTAGTGTGAAAGCTGAAACTTCAAAAGCTTAGTAGTCCCCCTATGACCATATGGCTCATCTTGCTTTAGGTCAACCATGATTGTAGCTCTTCAAGACCTAAACCAAACATGGATTAGAAGTTGTTGACAATCTTAAACGATGAAGTGTAAACATTATGAATCTTGTAGAACATCAACTTTGGGTGATCAGTTTTGTAACAAGAAGACTGATCAATAGAAAACATGGCACATTAAATAATACAGTATCTTCGTTCTTAGGTAGAGACAATAGACATGTTTCAAGATTCATAACCAAGGAAAATAAAAAGTCAAGTTGATTCAATGGAACTCAGGAGCAGAGATACATATGAGCATACACACAACTAAGACATGTATCTGGCATTTAAAGAATATATATAATATTGGTTCTTAAACTTAAAAGGTCAATGTAGACCCTACATAAAAGGGTTATAACCAATATAAAATCAGTTCAAATTTTGAACCTGGTATAGCTATTTCTAGAACTTTTTTACTTGAATAAGCATCATATATATGTTGTGTATGATGATGCACTGGAGGATAGATTTTCTAGTGCAAGGTGTATTGTACAAGGGAGATTATAAAAGATTCATTACTGTTTATTATAGAGAATGTTAACACAGTTCCGAAACTAGTAGAATATGTATATATTAGAATTTCCAATTTGATTTATAATGGTTATTAGAGTTCCTAAGTCTGGTAGTGGTTATCTAAGAAACAAATGATGGAAGGATGAAAGTACCTTTTTTTTGGCAAAATAAGATTGATATTGAAATGAGATCAAAAGATCTTTGATGAATACAATTGAAGGTTTGCAAAAAGCAAACCGATTGAAATGATTGAAACAACAACTGAAATGAGTGAAAATTGAATATTGAGGAAAACAACATAACCAAAAGTCCATCTTAAAAGATCTTGAATCTTTTTCATTTGAATATAAGCTTGCCTATGTCTTGACTGGAACTTGATGGCAGAAACATAAATTCAACATGACAATAGTGAACCTGCAAAAAAAACCAAACAAACACAACACTCCACATCTAACCCACCAAACACAAAAACCACAAAATAAGGGCAAAACACCCGAGGGAGACAGGCGTTCCATACTAGTCAGGGCGTATATTGTTATACGAAAATGCCGTTTGGACTAAAGAACGCCGGTGCTACATACCAGCAGCTTGTGGACAAAGCCTTTGACTCGCAGATAGGCCGCAACCTGGAAGTCTATGTGGATGACTTAGTCATAAAAAGTCATACGGAGGATGCACTCCTCCGGGATGTCCAAGAGACATTCGACACACTGAGGAGGATTAATATGAAGCTAAACCCAAAGAAATGCACGTTTGGGGCAACGGAGGGAATGTTCCTTTGATATATGATTGATCCAAATGGCATCAAACCTTGCCCAGAGAAAACGGACGCAGTAATACAGCTGCCATCCCCTCAGACACGGAAGGAGGTGCAATCCTTAAATGGGAAGCTAGCCGGGCTAAATAGGTTCCTATCCAAGTCCGCAGAGAAGTCATTACCCCTATTTAAGACACTTAAGAAGTGCATGAGGAAGGGAGACTTCCGGTGGACAAAGGAAGCCGAGGAAGCCTTTGGCCAACTTAAGCAGCACCTTGCATCTCTCCCTATGCTAGTAGCTCCCCGGCCAAAGGAGGAACTCATTATGTATCTCTCAGCCACACATGGAGCAATAAGTGCGGTACTCATGACGGATAGAGATACGGTACAGACTCCGGTCTACTTCATAAGTAGAACATTACAAGGGCCGGAGTTGAATTACTCCTCTATGGAAAAATTGGTTTTGGCACTAGTGTTTGCTACAAAGCGGTTGCACCGATACTTTCAGGCGCACCCAATTGTAGTCATTACTGACCAACCAATAAAGCAAGTAATCTCTAGACCAGATGTGGCAGGAAGGCTACAAAATGGAACATTCTATTGGGGGAGCATAATATATCTTATCCCCCAAGGACGACTGTTAAAGGCCAAATCTTGGCAGATTTCTTGATAGAGAAGCCGGATGAGGAGGGACCAATCGTTAAACAAGACGAGACTCCAACGATACCATGGGTGTTATTTACGGACGGATCTTCGTGTACGGATGGGTCAGGAGCTGGTCTCATCCTCACATATCCGGAAGGAATGGAGTTTACGTACGCCCTCCGTTTTGAGTTCACAGCCACCAACAACAAAGTGGAATATGAAGCATTAATTGCGGGTTTAAAAATCGCCTCAAGAATGGGAGTCCGCAACCTTGAGGCCTCATGGACTCACGGCTTGTCATGAACCACATTCTAGGTGGATATGTGGCTAAGGAGGACAACATGGTCCGATACTTGGAGAAAGTCAAGTCACTCATCGCGGCTTTCAGCAAGTTTTCCATCAAGCAGGTGCCAAGAGGTGAGAACAAGAAGGCGGACGCTCTTAGCAAGATCGCATCCACAAGCTTCGCCCACTTGTCCAAGCAAGTCTTGGTGGAAATACTCAAGGAAAAGTTTATAACAGAAGGGGAGGTCGCTACTATAGTTGAGGAGGACGGACCTACATGGATGACCCCGATCATCAACTACTTGACTAGTGAAACCCTTCCGGACGATGAAAAAGCGACGCGGCGCATTAGAAGGAAGTCGCGGCACTTCGAACTCCGAGAAGGTATCCTTTATAAGCGCTCTTTTTTGCAGCCGTGGTTGCGGTGTGTTGGACCACGTCAGGCTACTTATGTAATCAGTGAAATACATGAAGGGTTATGCGGCATGCACGCAGGTCCACGATCCATGGTAGCTCGAGCCTTACGAACAGGATATTATTGGCCTACCATGCACAGGGACGCGCGTGACATCACAAGTGTAGTGATTGCCAGGTAGATAGACCAGTGCCGCGACATCCGCAGTAGGAGCTTACGCCTATTACATCCCCATGGCCATTCTATAAGTGGGGAATCGAAATTGTAGGACCATTCCCTGTAGCTGCGGGGGGAGTTACGTTTTTGATTGTCGCGATGGACTACTTCACACGCTGGATAGAGGCCAAGGCAGTCAAATCCATCACGTGCAAACAAGTTAAAAAGTTTGTTTGGGAGAACATTGTGTGCCGTTTTGGCTTACCAGGAGAAATCATCTCGGACAACGGTAAACAGTTCGCGGATAATCCATTCAAGGACTGGTGTGCATCATTGAATATCAAACGGCGCTTCGCGTCTATTAAGCATCCGCAGACAAATGGCCTTGTGGAACGAGCAAATAGAAGCTTGGGAAACGGCATCAAGGCACGTCTGGATGAACGAAGTACCAAATGGGTGGATGAGTTACCACATGTTCTATGGGCGCATAGGACTATGATCAAAACAGCCAACAGAGATACTCCATTTGCATTGGTTACGACACTGAAGCTGTCATACCAGCGGAAATCGGAATGCCTACCATCCGCACGGCGGAGGTTAATGTCGTCACGAACGACGAGCAACTACGAATCAACCTGGATTTGTTGGAGGAAAAAAGAGAGATAGCAACCATTAATGAGCCTAAGTCCAAGGCTAAAATGAAGGCTTATTATAACGCCAAGGTTAAAGGTGTCTCTTTTTGACCGGGAGATTATGTCTATCGTGCTAACGAAGCAAGTCGAGCGGAGAATACAGGAAAGCTGGGCCCTAAGTGGGAAGGACCGTATGAGGTCACGGAAGCTTTAGGACGAGGCGCGTACAGGTTACGTGACATGGATGGCCGCGATCTGGAACGCACATGGAATATTTCCAATCTCAAAAGGTGCTATCTTTGAAAGCCACGTCTTCCGCATGGGTACTTCGCTATATGTGGCTTTAATGAAGATCCATGCACTCTATCTGTTTTGCTTCTTATGTTTTGTCTAGGTTCCTCTTTTGTTTCTTAGGACTTATCATTCTTGTTCAAACAAAAAATGTAAACGTTCTAATAAAATGCCGTGGTGCCTAGCTAGCTCCACGGCTTGTTTTGTGCAAATTATTTTTTAAGATTTTGTTAGTCATATGAATTTTAGTTATTATTATAATATGCCATGTTTCATTCATATGCATTCATTCAATCACCGTACATGTACTATACGCCTCCAGGCGGGGTAAGAGGATTAAGTGAACCTACTAATTCAACTTGCCATGTAAGAGGGATGCAACCCCAGCGGCGCGGATCATGTATCCTTACTAGACACCTTACTCACAAGACGTTGTGATAAGTTTCAGTATGCCGTACTCATGTAGTGCTTTGCATAATAAAGACGCACGTCGCATGTCTAGTAAATTATAGGCTTGAATGTATTTTTTCCTTTTGTGTAAGACGTGACATGTCATGCAGTATCGGTATACGGTATTTAACAAAATAAAAATACACAAGTTTCCAAATAAATAACAAAATGGCCGTGGTCATCACGGACTTACATACAAAGGACAGTTATTTCACACATGTCTTAGCCGTGTACATGCACGGACGAATAAAAACCACAAATGTTTACAAGATAAATTACGAGGGGGGTAGGAATTCCCCTATGTCTTTCTTTCCTTCTTCAATCAGAACACGGAGGGCCTCCCCGCGAGCGTCCTTCCCATCATGTGCCTTGACCGCAGTCGCATCCAGTGCCTCCACAAGCAGCTTTTCACCTTTCATCGTTTTTGATGCGGAGTCATAAGTGGGCAAGGTCAAAGGGATGGGATCCGCAGTAAGCTTGGACATTATCGCCTCGTTTGGAGCGTCCTTAAGTGCCTCAAGCTCATCCAGGAGAGTGTGCTGAATTTCCGCTAGTGCATTCATCGATGCGGTCATATTGTCCGCAGCTGAGGGATTATGGTATGGATGCTGCATGATGTCTTCGCTCTTACCTATCAGTTCCACAGCCTTGACCAAACCCTCATGCCTAACACGGTCGATTCCATCCGATACGACCCCGGCGAATGCTTGCAGTAGGTGCGGAGCTTCCATGGCCTTGCTTACGGCGAGGCGCATTCCTTGCACAATCATCCACCTGCGTCCAACTATGGCGGATAGCAAGGGAGGACACAGTCTTTCAGCACAACTTGTGGCCATCTTGCTCAGCTCCTCCTCCGTCGTTGCAGTTTGCTCTTCCAACTTGGCCCGCACCTGTGTTAGCTCATCCTTCAGCGCATCGCGCTCTTGGGCGATGTTGAAGGATTGTACGGTTACGGCCTTGGTGGAAGCTTCGGCCGCAGACACCTGCATATGGAACTTCGAGTTATCACAAGGATAATATATTCTTTTTCTTGGGCTGAATAAAAAATCAAGGAAAAAGTATATGTATAAAATTTTCGAAAGCATACCTTCTCATTCGATGTGGCTACAGGGCTTCGAGTTCGGTAATGCATTTTTCTCGGCTGTTGGCGTGATGAGCTTGCTCTTTCACTATAGCCTCGGCCGTCACCAGCGCTGCTTGCAAAGACGCGATGGTCTTCTCATTCTTCATGACCATTGCCTCACGGCGAGCTATCTTTTTGTCTGCCCGCTTCACATTAGCAAGGGCCTTGATCAAACGGCGTCTTAGAGCGGCACCCACCGTCACTTGATGCGCGGATGATACGTCAAACTGCTCCAGAAGGGATTCATGATCCAACTCGTCTAAGTCTTGTGCAAGGGCTGGTGGGGTAATGTGCTCGATGAATTCTGAACACTCAAATTCCGCCTCCAACCTTGTTAGACTTGAGAGATTCCATGCTAGGTGTAGGCTATTTTCTGGCCCTTCGGGGAGTGGCTCCTCGGCGTGTGTCGCAGCAGGGGATGGGGGTCTGTTTGATGGTGCGGGGGATGGATTCCTCTACACTTCTTCCTCTTGGGTTACGACCGACGGATCCGCCCTGTTATTGACATTGCAAATTTTTTTTAGGCATTATCTATTTCGCAAGCAAAATGATGCGACTGGTATACGAAGGGTACTTATGTGGTACCAATTGCAGGTTCTGGGGCGGTATGGGCTACGACACTCACAGGGGTAGCTCGCCAGACTTGCTCTTCCATGTGCGGGGTAGGGTCGGCCTGGGCAGTCGCAGTACCACTTCCTTCCTGGTACTGCGGATGGTCTTTCCTAAGCTTCTTTGGGGGAGAATTTGAAGCCCCGACTTCATCCCCTATCGTCTTTGCCACCCTCCTGGTGGTCTTTCTCTTTCTAGATGTGGGCGGGGCGGACCCGGAAGCTTGAGTGATGTCTTCGTTGAGGGAATTTTCTCCTTCTGCATCTCCCTGGTGCGGCACGCCACCTTCCAACATCAACTCTCCACCATCTTCATTCAGGAAATCCAGAGGGGATTTTTCAATGACGGGCTCTTCTTCATTCGATCTTTGCTCGGAGGTTTCTTCAAGTGGGATGGTTCGGTCTGCGGTCGCATCAAGGAGGGGAAGTTCATTCTCCTTCAGAGGGTGGAATCCTTCAGGCACTCTCATGGGGTCGCCCTGACGTATTAGTCCGTGTAGGTTCATCTCTGCGGACATTTACAATTGCACGGGTCAGTAAAGTCCTGAATACAAATGACATTTCACATTTAAAAGGTATAAGTAAACCTACCCTCTTCATGTTCCGTCAGGAAGCACGGATATAAGTCATCCCTCCCATAATAACGACGGCTTAATCCTACTAAGCACAAGAAGTGTTCCGGCAACCCCTTATGGAATTCCGTGCGGTGGGTATCTAATATTTTCAGGTCTCTGCTGCTATAGTCTTTGGATTTGGGCGGAGAATCTTTGGGTACCCTAGTTTTAAGGACGAAGGGAGTAGGGAATACCTTCTCATCAACGAAGAAGTAATGGTCGTACCAGTTCTTAAGAGAGTCTAAAGGCTTCCTATACGTCATGGGGGCGTTCCCGGATCGTTTTTTGAACGATAGCCACCCATTTACTAGTTGGGGGGGGGGGGGGGGGGGCGTAAAAAGCTCTAAATAGGTTCACGGTCGGAGTCACTCCGCATGTATGGCATGTAATTTCAAACTGGTTGACTTTACACGCCCCTATGCAGTGAAGCTGGGTTATGTGGAAGTCATAATACAATAGCAGATCTACCAAGAATTTGGACAGGGGGATACGGTATTTGGCCGAGTCAAATAGGCGCGTATACACGCCTATTTTCCCCGCCGGTGCATCCGTAATTGCCTCACCTTTACCTGGATAGGTGGGGTGTACGCTTTCGGGAATATAATACTTCGACAGAAAGTCTATGTATTTTTCCGCCGACATCACGTTAAGGACATCCGTGATAAGTGGTTTGTCCTTTACCATGTTTTATAAAAAGGTTTTGAAAGGCGTGATGATCTAACCTGCGGCGGAGGAAATCCGTGGAATCGAAGGCAAAGTTTTGGAGGTTGAAGCTTGGAAATAACAATGGCGGAAGGAAGGATGAATTGTATGTGTAACAAACACACACACCAACTCTTATATAGGGTTGCCTCGGTTTTCGAGGTAACATGGATGTTTGACACGTGTAGGCCACCACGCCTATCCAACAGATGGGATTTCTGACACTTCTGCAAAAACAGAAGGGGCCCGCGGGTCACTTCTTGGCAGTTTTACGTGGCTCAATGGTGGGCATTAATGGTGCACTTTTGTAGGAGTGCGGCTGACCAGTTGACTACCATTAATGCATTTATTCTTGTGTTGGGATATGCGGTCTTACGTAAGACCATATTCAATGCTACATTTAATTTGTCTCGGCCGTTACATGCGGCTGAGGTGCTATTAGAATAATATTCCTAAGGCAGGCAGCCACGTGCGGCCAAAGCAACATTTTAAATATTTGTCATTCCCTAGGTCTTTCTTGGTATGTCCGGAGAGCATCTTGATAGTCTAGAGGTTACGCCTATGGCTGTAATAACTAGACTGGGGGGACATGATGACGTATAGTCCCTAGCCGGGTCTATAACTGGCCCACGAGTACTACCCGTATCCAGCCCATCACAGATGGGTGGGAATAATGTCATTTAAGCTTATGGGGGATGAACAGTAAACGCACACACGTGTGTGGCCCACGGCCCGGCATGACCGGTATAGGGTTAGACAGAATCATATTCTATCTCTGAATATGATTCATCCCAAAGAAGAGGATATTCACTCACCATAATTAGGAGATAACAATCAATCTAATTCTGGTGCTTATCCTTTCCTTGGGGCTGAAGCATCAGTGACAGCCCATTAGGGCTTCACTGCCTATAAAAGGAACCCCAAGGGTTCCCCAAAGGTATTACGTTCTATACTCTCAACTCACTCGATTCTCATAAACCCTAAACCGATACTTACTCTCACGCTGGAGTCTAATCGTGGGAAACATTCCCACGGTAAGTCTAACGCGTGTTGTTTAGTGTGCAGGATCTCAACCATACAGTTCACTTGGTGCAGGAGCCGGAGCCCAGCCAACCCGAATTAAGCCTAATTCGGGTCTAGCAAGGATCACCCAACTTTTGCATCAACAGGAATCCTTTGCACCTGTTGCCCGTTTGGAAGCTATTAGACTATTCCTCGCTTATGCATCCCACATGAATATGATCGTCTATCAGATGGATGTGAAGACGACATTTCTTAATGGTGAAATTAAGGAAGAGGTCTATGTTCAACAGCCGGATGGTTTTGTGAATCCTAAATATCCTAATCATGTGTACAAGCTTAAAAAGGCTCTCTATGGGTTGAATCAAGCTCCACACGCATGGTATGATCTATTGTCACAATTTCTCATTACGCAAGGCTTCGCTAAAGGCAAGGTGGATCCCACGCTGTTCATTCAGAAACGAGGTAAAGATATGATTATGGTACAAATATATGTTGATGATATTATATTTGCTTCCTCGACCCAAACCTTATCCGATGAGTTTGGGACACTCATGTCTTCCAAGTTTAAGATGTCAATGATGGGCAAGGTATCATTCTTCTTAGGACTTCAGATATCTCAGAGTCCCAGAGGCATCTTTATCAATCAATCCAAGTATGACCTTGAATCGATTAAGAAATATAAGATGGAATCTTGCGACCCCGTGGACACTCCAATGGTGGAACGTACTAAGCTAGATGCAGATCCACATGGGATTGCCATTGATCCGACACTTTATCATGGAATGATCGGTACCTTTCTGTATATCACATCTAGTCGACCTGATCTTCAATTTGCTATATGTATGTGTGCTCGGTATCAAACTAGGCCTACTGAGTTACACTTAGCAACTGTTAAACATATCTTTCGGTATCTTAAAGGAACCATTAATCGGGGAGTTTGGTATTCGAAGGACTCTTAGGTCGCACTAATTGCATATGCAGATGCGGATCACGCGGGTTGTCAAGATACAAGGCGTAGCACGAGTGGAACTTTGCAACTACTAGGAGATCAACTAATCAGTTGGGCATCGAAAAGGCAGAAAAGCGCTGCAATTTCAAGTACGGAAGCAGAATACATAGCTATGTCCGGTTGCTGTGCTCAAATTCTTTGGATGAGATCGCAATTAACCGACTACGGTCAAGGTTTCAACAAAATTCCGATGTACTGCGACAACAAGAGTGCAATTGCCTTATGTTGCAACAATGTTCAATTCTCCCGGTCGAAGCATATTGACATTCGCTACCACTTCATCAAGGAGCAAGTGGAAAATATAGTGATCGGGCTTTACTTTGTCCGATCTGAGTATCAATTCGCGGATATTTTCACGAAGGCTTTAGATCGCGCTCGAATGGAATTTTTGGCCGACAAGCTAGGTTTGAGAACATTCTCGCCCGAGACTCTAAAGGAACCGGCAGATGAAGCGAAAGAATAGTGGTGGTAAACTATTCTCCGTATCCTTGGTGATCATCTGTATATATTGTTTATATTTTTATCCACAAAAGCAAAATACAAAAATATAAAACCATACAAAAACCATAAAAATTGAAAAATTTAGAAAAATCCAAAAATATTTTTACTTTATTTTTCAAAGGCATGTCTTTTGGTACGATAATATTTACGGCCTTAGAAATGTTGATTAATATCGACACGGCGCGATAAATAGAGTTCGTACAAAAGTTGTAAATATTTCATAAAACATGCCCATATGGCTTGTAGTTATTTCAGACTGCAACCCGATTTTATTATTAAAGTCAAGTATTTCTTATGAAAGCTTTGGCTCACAATGGGAATTCATTTTCTCGGGCATGGTTTACTTTATAACCATGTAAGGGATTGTGTTTACGTTATAACACAATCTAACACGGATATATGTACGCATCAGTGCATTTATTTGTTAAAACAAGAGAAATATTGTTTTTATGAAGCTATCATCTCTACAACCATAGCTATCTACAATTGGTATCTACATACTCGACGATGCGACTACTCAAACGGCGACTACAACTCTTTCAATAGAATACGGGTCAACAATTGAGGGGAGCAATTGTCCAGCATTCAGAATCTTCGATGCCGAAAGTGCCAAGTTCACAAATTGGTGTCAAGACAAAAATACCAATCGTACATGTGGTGTCAAGAGATGACTTCAGACGTGACGAGGTGACCAACATTTGCCGACAAGAACCATTTGATCTTATCATATGATGTTCTCATCAATCAGGTCCAACCTTGTCAATTCATTCTTATATGGTGAATATGCGATCATATTACAAATCGGTATCATATCTCACAAATTGGTCTCATAAAGATTAAACGGACTTGCATGTTTCTTCCCAAAACCTTTGTTAAAACTTCATTAAATCAATTGATATCAAAAATATCGATTGGGTTAATATTTTCAATATGGGGGAGAAAATGTGATTTAATATGGGAAATTATCACAAATGGTTTGACTTAACGTTATGGCTCATCCCGACGTATGCGAAATGTTTTTGAATATCGTGGCATATGTTAAAGGGGAGCAAAATGGATTTGCTATATCAAAATGGATTTCATGGTGACATATACTTACCCTAAACCCATTTATTTCATGACGATGAAGATTGTGGTGACATAAGGATGGTAGGATAGGTTAAGTCTAATGATTCTTCCAAAACCAGAGGAATCTTCCCAAGGACATTCCATAGCTAGAAATAGTAGTCCTTAGGAAATATGGGGAAAGATTGTAAAGGTAGTTGCATGCCGACCAAGTACTTTAGTTAGCACTGGAACAATCACAACAAGGTGCTAGTTATGACGTATTGGCAAGCATTGAAGGGGTTGAAGAATGAAAAAGAATTGTAAAGATAAAGGGTCTAAAGAAAGAAGCCCTCCTTACAACCTTAGGCAGAAACCGGGTCAACACATATGCAATTGAGATCATTTTAATGATGCTCGATATTGAAGATAGACATCATGGACCCAATGATGCATTGCACAACCCATCCCAGCTAACTCAGATATCTGTTAAAATTTATTCACACGGAGACAACGCATTATCTATCGATTTATTCATTCCGAGTAAATTGGTATTGAAATGGTGGCACTCCTCTCCAGCCTCTGATCACTAAAAATCCAAAATGAACGATCGAATCTAGAGCCATTTGAGATCATCAAATATCTCATTAGGACACATTTCCATATTTCCTTGCTTCTTCACACACTGTGAAAAGTAAGAAAGATATTAAGAGTCCTACGTAAAATCTTCATGATCTTGCCTGAACATTCGAGTAATACGAAAGTATTTACAAAGAAGATGGAAATCCTTCTTGAGTGAATATCAAAAAGCTCATGGTAGGTGACTTGTGCGATTCTTTATGAATCAAGCTTGTGATAACTGGAAAGCAACATTGGTTTAATTCTTAACTGTACTTAAACACGTTCCAAGCCTCTACGCAATATCTTAGTGATCTTGCCAGAACACTCAGAGTGACACTCTATAGTGTTCACAGTGATGAGTGGAACTCCTTCTAGTGTTAACCTCAAACAGCACTTGGTAGGTAACTTGAAAGATTCAATATGAATCGAACTCGTGACAACTGGAAAGCAACGATGGTGCAATTATTTAATGAATCAAACTTGTTCCAGGAATCGGAATTGACGGCTTAAATCATACGGATAATTTTATCCAAATGATTCACTCTTTACGTTCGCAGTCAGCTTTGGACGGTCGAATAAAGAGAACGGGTTTACCCGCGAAATCTTGTCAAGGAGATTTTTAATTAAATCTACCTGCCACAAGTACGATAATTAATATCGTCCAACGGTCTTCACCGATCGGAGGTAAAATGCTACCGAAATAAAATGAAATGTTCAAATCCATTTCGTTCGTGTCTACTTATATTGTGCATTTGAAGACGGTGGTGTTGCAGAATCCGAGAAGAAGTCGTCCCCACATGCTTATAATTTATGCACTTCATCTAATTCTAGAAAGCCTAAAAGTCAAGTCTTCCGCTGTATCGAACTCTGCCTTCAAGAATTATGAAGGTATAAGTATGTGGGACATGCGGTCACGAGGAGGCCAAAATCACAAGTGATGGATGCACAAGATCAAGGAAATAGATTAATGTTAAAGATTGATATCAAAGATCACATCAGCATGTTCACCAGAAAAGAAAAAGAAAAGAAAGACGAAGACTACGAGCTCAAGACAAGCATAGTATGCTAGGTTTATTTTATTATTGTAACTTGGGTAACGCCCTTGTTTGGAGTGACCTCCCTTAGGGGGAGATTGTTGGAAATACGTTTTACGTATTAGAAAGGATCGGTCACTCCAACAATAGTCTAAGTAATAGCTCGTAGTTTAGTTTTACTAATATTAAACAACTAAGGCCATGCTAAGCCTACAACATGTGTAGGCCGACCGAACTTGTAAGCCCAAGCCCATCTCATGGGCTTGGGTATATAAACCCTCTCCTTAGATGGAGAGGGTGTGGTTTTCATTCATATTTTCACATAGTTTCTCACTTTCTCTCTCTAGAAGTGTGTGTGAAATCTACCAACTCTCTCTCTTTAATCTCTCTCTAATATAAGCATAGATTTACAATATCCTATAGTAAGCACTCCATCAATTGTTCTGGAACTAACAATGTTCCAAAATTTCTTGATGTGTGTGATAGGGACAAGTGGAGTATGAGAAAGCACATACCTTAGAGGAGAAGCCTTCAAATACCCAATCATCTGAGTGTATTGGGGATGAAAAGTATTATCTTCTTCCAAATAAGCCACCATGTTGTGTTGGCTTCTGAACCCTAATTTCACAGTAGCAGGTTTAAACTTTGGTGCCATTTAGAATGATGTGAGAAAACTGTGAAATGTTAACAATGTAGGTATGAAGGTTTTGAGAATTTTAGCAGACAAGAAATAGTAGTTAACCTGTTTGAAAGAAATAAGCCAAATTTATAGGAGAGGTATTGGTAACTCGATTTTACTCAGTTAAAAAGTTCTTTGTCGTATGTCTAATCGAATTGACTATTGATTTAACGTGCGACTCAGTAGTCTTTTGGTGAAAAAGAATATTTTTGGTCGTTGTAAAGTAAAATGTGCAAAACTTTAAAGTAAATGACGGTAATTTAAATCTAAAACTAATTAAAATATAAATGGTGCAATATTAAAACTTTTAAAAGTAAATTAATTAAATGAATTAAAATTAAAGCATGACGAAAAATTAAACTGACAATGTAATAAAAATGTGAACTTTTAAAAATTAAACTAAAAGAAAAATAGCGGGAAAAATAAATGCTTGAGACTGAAACAGAGGATAAACAAAACCTGAGTTGGACCCCGAAATACTGTCACTATCCGGAATTCACAACAAGATACTGCTTATCCGGAATAAAGCTGTCACCTTTATCCGAAATCTGAATCTGCTCCTTATCCGGGATAAATGCCCAACAGCTTATCCTGAATAATCTTCAGATGCTTAACCGGAATCACCAAATAAACCTTATCCCGAATAATTTGCTGAGCGTTATCCGGAATATGTTCGAACCTTTATCCGGATTTTAAATCTAACCTTTATCCGGAATAACTAGATTGTAGTTATCCGGAATATCTTACGAAGCTTATCCGGAATAATTTCTTGTCACCTCTTATCCGGAATAACCTCGGTCCTTATCCGGAATGACTGAATCTGCTTATCCGGGATATCCAGCAACTGCTTTTCCAGAATAATTGAAAGGGTCCTTATCCGGAATACGGTCTGTCGCTTATCCTGAATAAACCAAACAAGTAGCCACTATCCGGAATATTTCCCGGACACTTATCCGGAATACACAGTTATAGAGCTTATCCGGAATAAGGTTCACAGCCTTATCCGGAATATTAGGGTTTTACCGAACCCGGATATCACTAAGAATCAAATAAGCTAAAAACTAAAATTAAGCTAAAAACAAATAAGCACTTATCTAAAAACTTTACCAAATCAAATTTAAGAAAAAGCTAATCAACCAATATTTAAAAACTTTTAAAAACACTGAATAATAAAAATATTAAAAATCAACTTTTTATAAAAATTAACTAATAAGCACTTAATTAAATTCAAGAAAAACACAATAAGCTATAAAATCAATAAACTAACATAATCAAAAACATAAAAGCATAACCAATAATCAAACAAGCATAACAATAAGCAAATAAACATAAAGATTAAATCAAGAACAAGAAAGGTAGAATGAGAGATTAATTAAAACTTGATTAAGATTAAGATTCAACAAGTAAAATAAAGACAAGAATTAAAAGCTTACAAATTTAAGGTGCAAGACAAGTAATTAAAGGTGCAATTAAGAAAAGTGCAAGTAATTAAAATGGAAGAACTAGATTGTCAAACTAGCCAACACCTCCTAATGTGAGATTAGGAGGGTATTTATAGTGATTAGGGAGGCTAAGCATGTGTTGCTTCCTTCTTTCTTTCTCGTCTTCTTAATTCTTCGACTTTTTCGACTTTGTCTCGGGATTCTTTGAACTTGTCTTGTAATTTCTTCATTAATTTAGACTTGAGTTCTTCGGCTTTTATTAAACTTCTGTCTTTGGACTTTTCTTTGATAAATCTTCAGAATAGGCCTTGGACTTCCGTTCTTTTTCCACTCTTGATCTTTTGACTTCGTCTTTTGTCTTTTTTTTCGATAAAAGCCCGTGAAAGCCCGTGTTTTCTTCCCTTTTCACGTTTTGATCCTAAATCACAACAAAAACACAAACCACACATAATTCTGACATTTACGACATAAAATACACGTTTTGGCTTGGTTATTATTATAATTAAGTGGTAAAAGGATAAGTGTTTTCACACTTATTAGGTATTAGCACACTATTGGTTGAAATATGAGGCAATTATATTCAAAAAGTAATCATTACAATCTTGAAAAATATATAACTTATCTCATTCATTAATTAAAAGTTACCAACTCACTAAAATTATGGCCCAAAATATCGCCAAAAATAACAACTGGGTGGGACCCAATGTTTTTCAACGGTCAAAAAGTAAACATCAGCGTGTAACGGCTATATTCTTGTCAGCGTTAAAAATTTGCCATGTCAGCGTTTAAATTGGTCCTATCAGCGTTTGGAAAGAAATCATGTCAGTGGCCAAAAATAAAAATAATTAAAAATATAAGACCTTAACAAAGAAGTTTAGCCTAGTGAAGATAACTCTTAGACTGAAAATGACTATAGGGTGGCATGCATTGTCCAATCATGCACACTTGCATAAGCAAGATAAACATAATTGTCCTCAAGTGTCCCTTGCTAACCAAAATCCTTAACAATGAAGTTACCTCATATAAACTCTTTGTAACTTCCCAGGTAAGCCCAATTAAAATGTACACCAAGTCTCCGAACCGACCAATCCCAATTCTAGGCCGAAACGTCTTGGAAACATGCATAGTATATCAACTTTGCATGCTATAGTGCCTCAAGAACTAGAAAATCTAATTCTTACTCACCGGTGGACATAATCAGTGATAAGAGTATTCTAAGAATACCCAAAAACCTAAAGGTTTCCTTAACCTCCCCTTAAACTAGGATATACATAGTTGCAAAATAAAAGTGTATGACAAAAATTTATTTCAAGATAGGAATGTAAACATTCCAACCATCATAAATAAACTTTAACACATTCCTTGGAAGCTCCAAAGATCCATAAGAAACTCTGTATCCAATTTTACAATGATCATAATGCCTGCATGATTAGATAAAAAACCACAAAACTAACATGTTGCTGTCAGCGACCATTTTAACACTTGTCAGCATTAGAAAAATAAAGTGGAAAACCTAATACTTTACAAAGAAAAATAACAATACACATCCTGTACATACTATATAATGATTTCAAAAACACATTTAGGTGAGATTGATCATTCTAATACTTGTTACCAAGTATTGGAACCTCCCCACATCAAAAGGTTTAATTAAAAGATCAGACACATTTTCTTCTGTGTCTACCCTATCTGGATGTATTAAACCTTTTTTAAAACAATCTGTGACAATCCGTCAATTTATGGTTGATATTTTATTCTCAAATATTATTTAAAAACATTATTTTAATGTTATATTATGAACTCACTTATTTTTGGGAAGAAATTTTGATTTACATCTTGAAGTAGCATCGACTACGTCTAAACCGGAGGATTCAACGTTACGTGCTTACGTTTACATCACCGTCTTTGGTAACAGTCCGACATTTCAGAAAATAAATTTATCTGTGAATATTATTTTGGGATTTTAATTTTGAGTTGGTTCATAAACTCACAAATTTACGAGAAGAGATTAGGACTTACGATTTTAATTTAACGTCCTTTACGACTAAACCGGAAATCTTAGGATTACGTATTTACGTTTTTGATGAGACAATTTTTATTAGATTCGTTTTGTGCCGTTGATTCATAATTTATAAAAACGTTTTTCGTAAAACGACCCGAGGGCACGCAAATCGAGGAAACTAGAATCGAGGAGTACCCATAAATTAGTGGAGATGAGACAAGTGGGACACTTGTCCCACCCCCACTATAACCGGCCATAACATAGTTACAACACCCTTAGGTGTCAAACTTGCACAAAACAAGTTTACACTTGTTATGTAAAACCTGCATGCTTTTACCATGAATAGTACCCTTAAGATCGTACGTACTAGATTAAAACTTTCCTTTTATAGTACGATTACGTTTACGTGTTAGGATGTTACGTATTACGTACGTGTTAGTACACGATAAGTATTTACTACGCACGAACACGCAATAATTATTTGACAATAATTAATCACGAACATGCGATCATGAAATCACGAACGTAATTAAATCATGAACTATTATTAATTACGTATATATATTTATTACGAGCGTAAATAAATATATTAGGTCACGGTAATTATTTAACGAGAACACACAAAACGCGAACACAAATAAACACGAACAAACACGTAAAACACGAACACGAGAACACACTTATTAATTAGACACGGAAAACATTCGGGTTACCCCTTGTGGACCCTATTACCACGAAGTTAAGGAGGGAGGATGGGCTTAGCCCATCAATTTTTACTAAAAGGAGGTTAAAGATTTTACACTACTCATTTTTACATTTACAGAAGATTTTAGAGAAACCTAAAACCCTCCTCTTTCCCCTCTTTTTGGCCGCCACCCTACAAACACCACAAGGAGGTGGTTGTTGATCTTGGATCTTGGATTATTAATTGGTGATCGTGTTTGTTCTTCGTCCTTTTGATCCACGAATTCGGTAAATCCTTTTTAAACTTTTTCTTTTGATTTGATCTTTTAATAAATCAAGAACATGTTATGTTTTTACAAAAACCTAATAAATAAACATGGATCTAACATGAATTAAGGTTTAATTAAATCAAAAGTATGGTTTTAAGGGGTGTTTGTTTTAGCCACGACCTACACGGAACCCAAGGGGGTTTCGGTTTGGCCAACCGACCACCACCAAGACCATATGGTATCGGTTGGTGGGTGTGGGTCCCACGTCAGCATCAAGTAACGGGGTACCCCGATTTGGTTCGGGGTACGGTGTCGATTTCATGTCCGGTTCATGGTGTTTAGTCTAGATCCGGTTCATGGTGTATGTTTAGTTTTTATGTTTTATGATCTTATGTTAAAAATTAAATTAATAAAATGACATGATTAATTTAATAACATGACTTAGGTTATTTTAATTATTAATAATCATGAAATCAATTAACCTAAGTATTTTATATTTTAGACTTATAATTAATTAATTATTTAAAACCATGATTATAATTAATTAATTAACATGACTTAGGTTATATTATTAATATATAATAATACATGTTTTAACCTAAGTATTTAACTTTATTTAATTAAAAACATGTTATACTTTAATTAAATATTTTAACCCATAGTTTAATTTAATTACATGAAATAATTACTAAACTATACCTTATATCATATGACTTAGAAAATAATCATGAAAACACTTAGGCTTATATACTTATCTTATTTAACCAGCTTATTTCTAATTATGGAAACTTTCTATTTTTAGAAACTAAATTAAATAAGGCAGCTAATCTATTTATGGAAACCTTCTATTTTTTAGAAACTTATTTATTTTAGGCAGCTAATCTATTTATGGAAACTTATTTAATTAAGGCAGCTAATATATTTATGGAAACTTTCTATTTTTAGAAACTTATCTGTTTTAAGCAGTAAATCTATTTTCGGCAACTTTCTATTTTTGGAAACTTTCTATTTTTGGAAACTTTCTATTTTTGGTAACTTTCTCTTTTTGGAAACTTTCTATTTTTGGAAACTTTCTATTTTTGGAAACTTTCTATTTTAGGAAACCTGCTATTTTTTGGAAAGTTACTTATTATTACACAGTAAGTATAATGACACATGAAATACCAGAAATACTTATCAGATTAAACAGAATATAAGATAAACACGGTTTAAGGCTTTAAAACAGTAAAACTTGGTAAGAACACATAAAATAAGCTAAGACATGACATAAAACCAGCTACGTATTTAGTAAGCAGATACTTATTCATGTATGTATTTATGTAGCACTAGTGATTCAGAAGTAGGATTTCTCTCAGTTCATCTTCTTCGTTCACTGGACATAAGGTATGGATTCCCGTCCTTTCAGTATGGACATTCTTTCCTTATTAGGATTCCCCGTATGCAGCCAACTGTTTTCCCGTAGTATAAGTTACGTGTTTGATTGCTTATGTTTAATTAAGATTACCTATAGCCATATACATGCATGACCAGCTTCACCTAGTTATGGAGGTACCATAACCATAACATTAGAGGCACTGATGTTATGACTTCACCACGGCGGAGTGATTGCTCGTGGCGTCCCTTCAGCTTTTTGCCATTTATATTATATTATCATGTGGGGCGTATGGGTGCATCCTAGTTACATGTTTTCAGTTAGGATTTCATGGTGAATGTGGTGTGTGCCTTGCATCCTTCACAAGGAGCTGATCCCTCCTACCCAAAAACCAGTATATTAAATTAGAGGCAGCCCCTCTAATTTGCATGATGAGGTCACCCCTCCAAGTATTCATGCACGGTGGATTTTCATGACCTATATTGGCTAATGATAAAATATGTTAAACAGTTTTCATAAGATAAACATAAGGCTTTTCAAACTATAAAACCAGTTTTATGAACATGTTCCAGGTTTTCCAGGACTTATACAATTCCGCTGCTATTAAGTCTTTATTATGCTTAGTCATTCATACTATGTCTATATCCGTGCACTGAGCGTTTTGCTCAGCCGTTACTTTCCTTTCCATGTCCCAAAACGGCAGGTACCCTAGGAGAGACTTGAGCATTTGGAGGAAGTGCATAGGATGGAAGCTGCAAGAGACTTCTTTTCCTTTTTGCCTTCATATACTTATGCTTGTTTAGTCTTTCATTCATTTCTTTTGCTTTATTATGTTTTGGGCTTATGTTTGGGAACCGATGTTTGATTCCGGTTATCCCTATGGTCATGTAATGTTTTATACATTTATCCTTGTATGCTTTGATGACACGCCATAATTACGTGTGACATTCCATTATCAAAATGGGGTGTTACAATTATGGTATCAGAGCCAAGGCTTCGACCTGTAGGCTCTAAAACTCGACCTGTGACTAGTGGGTAGTCACCAGGAGCTTCCTAAGCCAACGTTTGTTATTCTACGTATTGATGTTTTCAGCGCATTGTTACTTTAACCATGATGTTTTCAGCACCTTGAGGTTTTAAACTTGATGTTTTCATCGATATTGTTTTACTAATATGGATGGATAACCGTCATTCATATTTAGTTATGTGTCATTGTTTCATGCATAATGTTCCTCGAGAACTGTGGCTATGTGGACTGAACCCCAGTAGTTCATAATTAGTCATGATAAGTTTTGACAGATGAGTTTCATTTATTTATGTTTCATGTATCATTGTTGCAGGGATTATGACTAAGTAATGGTTGGTACATGACTTGCCCTATTTAGTCGCATGTGCTTTTATCGAGACTTTTAACTTTGGGACCGACCCATAGGCGTCCCCTCGCCATGTCTTTTGTTTTGGGACCGACCCATAGGCGTCCCCTCGCACATATAAAGGTTTTTATAAACTACATTACGCAATCATGCACTATTTTTCATGCATAAAATTTTTCTCATGATTTAAATTGGCATAATTTTTTTTTTCATGTCCCCTCATAAGTTACTATGTTTTTATGTCAAGTATGTTTTCATACTGTCATGGTTAACTTCAGTTTCATGCTGATTATGTTATACACTTCTTCATGATAGATGGTTTCATGTTTCTTCATGATAATTCCGTCTTCATGTTGATTATGTCTTACACCTCTTTTGTTATTTACGCTGTCCTGCAAGACATTGTTAGATTTCATTGAATCCTAATTTCATGATAGTCATGGTTGGTTTTCATTGATCATGCTGTCAGGCAAATCATCGTTGAATTTTGTGTAACCACACTTTAGCGTTTCTCTATGCAACCAGAATGAGGTATATACTGGCATTGCCAGGTTATCATGATGGTTTTCCTAACCGTTTAACCGATATACTTTCTTTATATCATGACAAATGATCGACCCCATACCGATCATTTCATGTGCATTCAACGTGTACTCCATGTACCGTGTTCCATGTGTATTACACGTACCTAAATCCATGCGTATTTCACTTGCAATACTGCACGCGTATTCGCTAGTCGATTCTGAATCATCTCAGGCATACGTCCACTTGCTAATACTCTACAAATTGCTGATGCCGCTCATAACTTGGAAATTTTACTAAAGGTTGATGCTGCTGACGTTCGGAGACGCTACGAGATGCGGATGTTGTTCACAACCTGGAGATCCTACAAGACGAAGACAAAGGCGTCGGAGCAAAGCAATTGGACGAGAAGATGCTTAACCATCAGACGATTCCCATCAATCTTTGTCCCTAATTCTTAGTTACATGTCACACGTCATTCGGCTGTCATTTTAGCCATATGAGTGCAAACAGGTACCAGCCGGCCACTCAGCTGAATAGTTACATGAATCACGGTCATGAGAATGACCATCATGGAACTGACAGACAGGACGATAGTAACCACTACTATGACAACAACTATCCTAGAAATCGCAACCCAAACTCTGGCCACGGACGTGATCAGAAATACAAGGATTAGTAGTCCAACCGATCCGCCAATTCTGGCATAATAACCTTATATTGTGGTTATATTTGTTTCACATCTCGAGACACATGTCAAGACATCAGTCAAGACACATGTCTCACGTATACTTTCTGAAGACACATGTCAAGACATCAGTCAAGACACATGTCTCACGTATACTTTCTGAAGACACATGTCAAGACATCAGTCAAGACACATGTCTCACGTATACCTCCTGAAGACACATGTCAAGACATCAGTCAAGACATATTTCCTGCTTATAGTTCCAAGAAACGATTCAAGACACATGACTCACGTCCAACTATGGAACATTTCTAAGAAATTCAGGGTACCCTCCAAGGGTATATCTATTTTGTTGTGCCATGTATTAATCAGGCCACAATAATTCCAATACCATTATCGGCGCATCAGTGAGAACTGTCACGTTGCCGATGTCACTTTCATTTCTTCCACCATAGTTCATATATTCATGACTATGAAGGACGCCTTTCGTATTCCCACACATACGAAGGTTTTCCTTTAGTTTAATGATGAGATCCAAGCTGCTAACGCATTTCCTCGGACAGACACGAGATGAATTTTATCCTAATTATGGACTATGAACAGCACACCATGCTACGATTCATAATTATGTACAGTAGTGTTCAGGCCCCTGAATACATTCAGCTTGATTCTCCATCAAGAAAATCTGTACAAATTATCTATGCTTCCCAAGCATGTGCTTTGTTAGCCATGATTGCTAAAATTTTCTAGTGGTCAGTAAGACACGACTACTAAAGTCCTTTTACGCATAACCAACGGATTATTCCAAAATTGTTCCTTACACTCCAGAAGAACCTTCAAGGAGAAGGACGGTAACATAAGATTATGTGTCGACTACCGTCGATTTTTAAACAAATCACCATTTACGACCGTTACTCTCCTCCATGTATTGACAAGATCGGATTCATGATCATGCTGCCAATAGTGAGGGGTGAAAGAGTAGGACATGTCCATGATTGCTATTCGGGCACGACTCGGTCATGCTAGATTTATGATTTTGAATTAGTCTCATCAATGCTCCAACAGCATTATGGACTTAATAAATTGAGTTTCCATGAACTCATAAGCAAATTCATCAGTGTTTTCATTGAGGATAACCTGATTTCCTTTAAGCCTAGAAGAAGAACAGGAAGACCGTATCTGTACTATGTTGCAAATTATATGACAAGAGAAATTTCACCCTGGAAAATTTTCCAATATCAATTCTGTTTGATTACAGTGACATGCTGGATCACATTGATTTGCATGGTTAATCTTACCATGACTCAGCTTATGCGTAAAGGCGAGAACCCTACACTACATTAGGTGTTATAGAAAATCCTACGCTAGGAGAAGTCTAGATTCAGAAACTCAGAGTTTCGCAAACTCCTATGTATCAAGTCCTACGAAGCAAGATACAGTTATGTTCATATCTAAGTACCTGACATACCAACAGGTTAAGATAGGACACCAACAAACTGGGATGTTTTCATCATCTGAAATTATGAATTGAAATGGGACAAGATCTCCACGGATTTTGCTTACCAGATTAAAGCAAACTCAGAAGAAGCAAGATGCTATCTGTGTTATTGCCAACAGTTTGATCAAGCCTGCAAAATCCTTACATCCGTACGGATTTCAGAACCAACGGAGTGATCGGACACATTCCACGCCAAGGCTCATCCGATCACTTGGTAATCCCTCAGTTATAGGGACAGGCAAAGGTTCGCATTTGTGCTCCTTGTTTACGTCCACGTCCTTGTTCTAATTTCACGACTTGTTTTCGCGCTCGCGTTCATGACACCATTCACATTCATGATGGTATCTTGACTTACGATTTTACGTTCATTTCGTTCTGGGAAGTTTTGCAAGAACTTGAGAGACCAGACCCAAGTTTAGTATAACTCTCCATCATCAGATAGACGTTTCACGTCATATTCCACGTCTCACCTTGTAGCGTTTCACATGTCATGTTCATTCCACGTTCCTCATATCATGATCAAGATATGTTACGCGTATCATGGATCATGATATGTTTACTCATAATACACTCGCCATATCTCCACGTAGCACGTTCAAAATTTTTCACGTATCACATTCAAAAATTTTCACGTACTACGTTTCTTTATGTCTCGCGCATCGTTTCTAATTATCAGTTAAGTCAGATTGTCTTGCATCGTAACGTTTCAGTTACTCTTACACGATTAATTCTTATTCCCTCGATCGAATTTAGGGGATCTACCTTACGTTGATAACCAAGAACTTCTTCGTATTCCAAGTCAAGGTCAGGAGGACCAAGACTTATCATTCGTGTCAAGATCTTCTGAAGGAACCGTTCCAAGAGGGAAGCCACTTAGAAACGGACAAGTTCATCCGGACTTCTTATCCGTTTTCTCTTATCGATTAGATATTCCCTTTCAGTCACGCCACGTTCCATGTATTTTCAAGACATGTCACGTTCCACGTTCCCTTCTACCATGTCACCTTCATTTCCGTTATTTTGCATACCTTTCCAGTCTGATTCGGGTATGTTTCGCTTCCAGTTACGTTATCTATAATTCGGGGACGAATTATTCTTTTTAGAGGGGAAGAGTTGTAAAACCCGCATGCTTTTACCATGAATAGTACCCTTAAGATCGTACGTACTAGATTAAAACTTTCCTTTTATAGTACGATTACGTGTACGTGTTAGGATGTTACGTATTACGTACGTGTTAGTACACGATAAGTATTTACTACGCACGAACACGCAATAATTATTTGACAATAATTAATCACGAACATGCGATCATGAAATCACGAACGTAATTAAATCACGAACTATTATTAATTACGTATATATATTTATTACGAGCGTAAATAAATATATTAGGTCACGGTAATTATTTAACGAGAACACACAAAACGCGAACACAAATAAACACGAACAAACACGTAAAACACGAACACGAGAACACACTTATTAATTAGACACGGAAAACATTCAGGTTACCCCTTGTAGGCCCCATTACCAAGAAATTAAGGAGGGAGGATGGGCTTAGCCCATCAATTTTTACTAAAAGGAGGTTAAAGATTTTACACTACTCATTTTTACATTTACAGAAGATTTTAGAAAAACCTAAAACCCTCCTCCTTCTCATCTTTTTGGCCGCCACCCTACAAACACCACAAGAAGGTGGTTGTTGATCTTGGATCTTGGATTATTAGTTGGTGATCGTGTTTGTTCTTCGTCCTTTTGATCCACGAATTCGGTAAATCCTTTTTAAACTTTTTCTTTTGATTTGATCTTTTAATAAATCAAGAACATGTTATGTTTTTAAAAAAACCTAATAAATAAACATGGATCTAACATGAATTAAGGTTTAATTAAATCAAAAGTATGGTTTTAAGGGGTGTTTGTTTTAGCCGCGGCCTACACCGAACCCAAGGGGGTTTCGGTTTGGCCAACCGACCACCACCAAGACCATATGGTCTCGGTTGGTGGGTGTGGGTCCCACGGCAACATCAAGACACGGGGTACCCCGATTTGGTTCGGGGTACGGTGTCGATTTCATGTCCGGTTCATGGTGTTTAGTCTAGATCCGGTTCATGGTGTATGTTTAGTTTTTATGTTTTATGATCTTATGTTAAAAATTAAATTAATAAAATGACATGATTAATTTAATAACATGACTTAGGTTATTTTAATTATTAATAATCATGAAATCAATTAACCTAAGTATTTTATATTTTAGACTTATAATTAATTAATTATTTAAAACCATGATTATAATTAATTAATTAACATGACTTAGGTTATATTATTAATATATAATAATACATGTTTTAACCTAAGTATTTAACTTTATTTAATTAAAAACATGTTATACTTTAATTAAATATTTTAACCTATAGTTTAATTTAATTACATGAAATAATTATTAAACTATACCTTATATCATATGACTTAGAAAATAATCATGAAAACACTTAGGCTTATATACTTATCTTATTTAACCAGTGTATTTCTAATTATGGAAACTTTCTATTTTTAGAAACTTAATTAAATAAGGCAGCTAATCTATTTATGGAAACCTTCTATTTTAGAAACTTATTTATTTCAGGCAGCTAATCTATTTATAGAAACTTATTTAATTAAGGCAGCTAATCTATTTATAGAAACTTTCTATTTTTAGAAACTTATCTATTTTAAGCAGCAAAACTATTTTCGGCAACTTTCTATTTTTGGAAACTTTCTATTTTTGGAAACTTTCTATTTTTGGTAACTTTCTCTTTTTGGAAACTTTCTATTTTTGGAAACTTTCTATTTTTGGAAACTTTCTATTTTAGGAAACCTGCTATTTTTTGGAAAGTTACTTATTATTACACAGTAAGTATAATGACACATGAAATACCAGAAATACTTATCAGATTAAACAGAATATAAGATAAACACGGTTTAAGGCTTTAAAACAGTAAAACTTGGTAAGAACACATAAAATAAGCTAAGACATGACATAAAACCAACTACGTATTTAGTAAGCAGATACTTATTCATGTATGTATTTATGTAGCACTAGTGATTCAGAAGTAGGATTTCTCTCAGTTCATCTTCTTCGTTCACTGGACATAAGGTACGGATTCCCGTCCTTTCAGTATGGACATTCTTTCCTTATTAGGATTCCCCGTATGCAGCCAACTGTTTTCCCGTAGTATAAGTTACGTGTTTGATTGCTTATGTTTAATTAAGATTACCTATAGCCATATAAATGCATGACCAGCTTCACCTAGTTATGAAGGTACCATAACCATAACATTAGAGGCAATGATGTTATGACTTCACCACGGCGGAGTGATTGCTCGTGGCGTCCCTTCAGCTTTTGGCCATTTATATTATATTATCATGTGGGGCGTATGGGTGCATCCTAGTTACATGTTTTCATTCAGGATTTCATGGTGAATGTGGTGTGTGCCTTGCATCCTTCACAAGGAGCTGATCCCTCCTACCCAAAAACCAGTATATTAAATTAGAGGCAACCCCTCTAATTTGCATGATGAGGTCACCCCTCCAAGTATTCATGCACGGTGGATTTTCATGACCTATATTGGCTAATGATAAAATATGTTAAACAGTTTTCATAAGATAAACATAAGGCTTTTCAAACTATAAAACCAGTTTTATGAACATGTTCCAGGTTTTCCAGGACTTATACAATTCCGCTGCTACTAAGTCTTTGTTATGCTTAGTCATTCATACTATGTCTATATCCGTGCACTTAGCGTTTTGCTCAGCCGTTACTTTCCTTTCCATGTCCCAAAACGGCAGGTACCCTAGGAGAGACTTGATCATTTGGAGGACGTGCATAGGATGGAAGCTGCTAGAGACTTCTTTTCCTTTTTGCCTTCATATACTTATGCTTGTTTAGTCTTTCATTCATTTCTTTTGCTTTATTATGTTTTGGGCTTATGTTTGGGAACCGATGTTTGATTCCGGTTATCCCTATGGTCATGTAATGTTTTATACATTTATCCTTGTATGCTTTGATGACACGCCATAATTACGTGTGACATTCCATTATCAAAATGGGGTGTTACATGTTACATTTAGCTTAACTTGTAAGCTTACCAACCACAAAACCATTCACTCATACCACTTCTCTCATTTCTCTCATTCAAAACAACTTCCACTCTCCTCCCTCTCTCCATTTTTGCCGTCCCACCACCACCACTAAACACCATCATCCTCAAAAATTTAACCATGAACTTAAGCTATGATCAACATATGTTGAAGCTTAGTTAAAGACTTGTTGATTGGAGGTGATTATAACATCCAAAGAGGAGTTTCTATGGAGTATTAGGGCTGATTTTCAACAAGGAGTTCTTGAAGATTGGTGGACTTGAAGATGATATTGGTTTATCATAAGTTGTGTGATCAAAATCCATGTCTTGATCACAACCTACATCATCATGGTGGTATAAAGATTGTTCTTCCCATCCTCTTGTTATTTTGATTATGTAATCATGTATTTTCTTTCCTATTTTATATGTATATGATGAATATATGATGATAAAAATATTGTGTGTGGATTTGGTGTTGATAAACATGGGTAAAAAGATGAAAAACTATATGTAAAAGTGGTTAATCTTGCCTAAATTAGTAGGATGTATAAAAACAGTAAATAACCATATGAGGAACTAATAAAATGGTATAGATGAATTGATATACAGTAAGCTATGAGTCTTATACACATGTGAGAGTTGGCCATGCAATGAATCATTAGGATGAGTGAGATATGATCAAAACAAGTTTAGAGTGCAAATCTGAGTACACTATTTTGGACGAATTTTATAAACTACATAGAGGCTGATTAAACAGTAGCCATAGAAGAGTTAAATGAAGCACATATCATGTAGTTTATGACATAAAAATTTGGGCTTCTATCTCCATATAGAACTCTAGTTATGGCTGTTTTGGTGAAAATGAAATTTAAAATCAGATTTGTATAATAAAAACTTATATAATATAAGCACTCACTTATATATTTATAAAATATATACACATGAAAACCCACTAACTTATAAATTTCATTTATATAGATATGTATAAGGTCAAATAAATGGACTCTTTATAAAAATGGTAGTTGAATAAGATTTATAAGTTATAAAAACTATAAACATGATTTTTACGACTTTTTCGACTATTACCGAAAAATTAACGTTTTTGTTAAATAAAACTTAGACGGTTGGACCCGTCTAATGTAAAATTTTATAAACTCATATACTGATATAAACATATATAACAAGTAAAAGCCGATAAAACCCGAACTATATAACATACGGACATTAACGGGCTAAGTTAACGTTATTGGACTAATAATACAACAAAATGGGCTAAAACACTTATAAACTTATTTATTAGGCTTAACCCATTTGGGCACAACATGTAAAGTAAAAATACGGATAATACAAGTATGAAATGGATTAATACAAGTTAATGAACTTATAATAGGCTTATTAGGCCTAAAACACGTAAATAGGTAAAACTAGTAAACTAGTAAGAAGTTACCAATACATAAACACTAAAATGAGTAAAAGAGAATATGTAAACCCACTTGATCATCATATATATAAAATCATCATATGTATACATAATTGTTACTTTTATAAAGTCATTGGACAAAAGTCTAAGACGAGTAATATTTGTCTAGGTTTCCGTGATTGAAGCACGTACCGTACATCCGAATTGCCGATAACCCACTTTCCCACATCCACGTGAGTTCATAGCCTCACACTCTTTTAAATATTTTTATGAAATGTTTTACACACCCGAGAGGGAGATAACATGTTAGTTTTGATAAAATAGGACACCATTTGTCCCGATTGTCTGTTTATTGATTTGGACCCGAATGATTGTATGACCCGATGAATGATTAAATGACCCGATAGATGAAATGAAATAGATTATTAAAGTTAGGTTATGTCACTAAAAGTCCCATTAGCATGAATTGTGAACTACCGGGATTTGGTAGACGCTTATGCATATAATAGTACTATTTGGGGACGATCACCCCAGTTCGCGCCTTGACGGTTGATCCCCGTCGTGCCACATTTATTGGTAAGCGAATTTATGTATGAGAAGATTTACACAAGCGTGATTATTGTGACCACACGCTAATTTAGATGGGCAAATGAGTTTCGGGCTAGCTACCCATTGTTTGTTGTAGTAAGGTAACAATGTCATGCGGCTTATAATAATCCAAATAACGAAATACTGCTATACGCACCGAATTATGATATATTGCATGACTAGCAATACGGGGTCATATTATTGATATTACGTTTGTGTTTTGGTTTTTCATAACCATATTCATATAACGGTTTTTATTTCTATACAATGTTATAAAACGTATTGTATGATATTTTTACGACATTAGTTCGTATAATGGTTTTGAAGGCGAGAGCCTACATTATGATTTTGATAAGGATTTGTATAAAATGAATTTGGCTATTTTATGGCCTATTACAAAGAATTGTGCAAAATGATTTCGGTAATAATTATATACCGATGATATATTAATGGTTTCATTAAACTCTATGAATTCACTCGGCGTTATCGCTGACTTTTTCTTTTAACATGTTTTGTCTCAGGTACTTGAAGATAATTCTCGGGAAGACAACAAGAATTCATGGCCCGCACCTAAATAATTATTTCCATTCAAATGCTTTGTAAAACCTGTATGAACTACAATGACTTGGGACCTATGTAAATTTGATATTTATGAATAGAAATGCTTTTATTATTAAACGACGCGATTTTAATGCTTTGTCTATGATGTGAGTAATGTGCTATCCCGTAACACCAACGAGTCTTCCGCTGTATTGAATTGTGTAAATTTGGGGGTGTTACAGTTTGGTACTAGAGCTCTCGTTATAGAGAACGAAAGATTTTTAAAACCAAGGTTTTAAATAAAACATTTCAAAATCTTTTAACTATAAACATTTTTCTAAAAATGTCTCAAAATCTTTTGACTATAACGGTGCCGAAGAATTCCCGAGTTACCAACAAGGCCAGACTGAGAATTGTTATTTTAATATATATATAACTTGGATTATATATATATATATATATATATATATATATACATATGATGTAATTTGATTACATGATTGTTTGATGATTATTTCTATATTTATACGAGGTATTTATACGACGTAGATTGTCACAAGGAACCCTAAATCCCCTAGTAAATTAATCGAAGCTATTCCTGTAGAAATTCTAGCTATTCCAGATCTAAACCAAGTTGTGGATATTTATGATCCCAACAAATGGTAGATATTCGTAGAAATGTTGATATTAGTTTATTACGATATTAAAGAAGAATTGGCGAGATTAAATCTGATATCGATGTCATGACGATCTTTCCTTATAGAGTAGAGTTTGACAAAACGTTACCACCTGGAAAGGTGTCATCTGATTCGTTGTCACCCAATTCTTAAATTGAAATCGAAAGGGTGAATGTTGCACTTGAGGCTGTCATTGGAACCATTAGCCAAAAGCCTCATGCCACTAGTACCTTTCCGAGAAGTCTAATCGAATGATCGAGTCATTTCATACTAGTGACTCATTTGATAACTATTGTTATAAGAGCTATAGGATTGGAAATTAAGTGTTGCTTATATTGAGCCTTTATTGCCCTATTAAGGTCTAAGAATAAGGTTGAAAGTATTGGAGAATGATGTAGGATATCGCATTGAGTATGATTTGGTTGAAACTTGAATAAAGTAAAATTTAACCCGTTTGGAATATGAGACTGTTAAGAGGAAGTCGTTAAGTTCCGTGATTGAATTATAAGGTTTAGAATGATTGCTGGTTCGTGTTAAGGGTTGTTCTTAGGCCATTGTCCACTGACGAGGATGCCCAGTGTCCAATAAATTAATTGAAGAAATCTTCTTCTGAATTAGGACCGATGGATCTTCTGGGATAGGTGGGACACCTAATGACTCTTGTAGATTAGTTTTCATTGTGGTATCTTTTAAAAATAATCCCTAACTTAACTGAGAAATCAGTTGGTAGGATGAGTTCATGGAATTGTATGACATAGTGACACATAATGTGTTACGGTACAATTTTGACTTGTTTGTGATAAATGAAAAGACTACCTTTGATTGCTAAATCCTACATGTATCGATGTTATCTATCTTTTATTGCTTCATCCTAATGTTCGCATTAGTGATGCAACCACTAAACAAGTACTCATCTCGAATTGGGTTACGTTGTGGATTATTCTTTTTGAGTGCCATCGAGGTTATGAACCTCATGATTATTTGGCTAAGCTCATTTCCTATTATATTGTAGTTAGTTCTTGGTGAACAACTTTTCATCACTCTTTTGCAGATCACTCATTGTTTTTATAAGATAAAACAATATCCCTTGAGAAAAATTGAATTTTCATCACTATAAGGATTATTCAAAGTGAAATTTATAAGTGATTGTTATCGGAATGAAGTTGTTTATAAAACACCTTGGAAAACTTAATTGTTCTCATAACAAAGAAAATCTTTGTAAATTTATTTTTGATTCTTATTTAAGAATTAAGCATGAATTTTTTTTATTATAAACATGATGATAAAGTTTTGACGAACTGAGTATTGCATCGTTAATCTTGAAACTGTATATAGTTGCGCGATTACATACAATTTAGAATGGACCATGCAAGGCTGATTAGTAGTCACCATAAAACTAATGAATAAACACTACATTTTCTTTAAAGATTGTGAAAGATTAAATTTTATGAGATCTGCAAGAAGTGAAAAATAGGGACATAGTGTTAGGGACACCTACATATGTGCCTGTAGTATCTATTCTTCTGAGTCGAATTTACTCATCTGTAGAAATTGTCTTATTTGACAATTGACAATTCTTTCTTGTCCAATTCTCCCGTAGTGAGATTCTTAGGAAAAGTATCTGATTACCGAGTGTTGATACTCGACTGGATGTATCGACGTCCCTATCATTTCTTTTGATTTGATTTCATTTGAATGACCTAGGTAACGATTCGAGGAGTTTTCGAATGCGTACTCAAATTATGAAAACATGGGATATATCCATATTCGTTAAATGTTCTCGTCTGTATCTAATTTGAAATTCTCTCGCGTAGATTATGCGTTGACCTTACTCTTTTAAGGTTAGTTATGTCTCCATATACCCTTGAATTTGTGAAGGATTATGAGTTATTATTAGTCTTTTGAGAAGTTCACATCTTATCGACGACAATAAAACTGAAAAGTTGGTAATGCCAGTAGAATGGATTGATCTATTATGACATGACGACATTGTCTTAATTGATAGGAACCCGAATAGAAATCCTCTAAAAGATAAGATGTTGATTATCAAAAGTGATCTAAATAATTATACCGTGAATGTATGTGAATTCGTCATATATATTATAATCTAGAAAGAACCTAATATGAATTTATTAAAAGATGATGCTGTTATCTGAAACTTTAGGAGGTATTTATTGGTGAATTACCTATACTTTTGCCATTAAGGAAAGTTGAAATTGGTATTGATTATATTCCCAGTGCTGCACCTGTGGCTTGTGCACTGTACGTCAGCACCATCTGAAGTAAAAGAATTATCGTACAACTGAGAGAGTTGTAGGAGAAAGCTTTTATTTTACCAAGCTCGTCATCATGAAGAGCTGTGGTGTTATTATTTCTTATATTTATTGATTACCGTGAACTAGGTAAATTGACAATTAAAAATCTATATCCACTACCCAAGATGATAGATTTGTTCGATCATTTACAAGGTTCTAGCGTATGTTCTGAAGATTTGATCCACGGCATGGTTATCATCAACTTCGCGTCCGCGAAGAAGATTATCTATTCCAATCTCTACACCCAGAACTTGTAATGAACATTATAAGTTTCACGTGATGTCGTTTGGATTGACTAATACACATGTAGCATTCATAAATTTGGTGAATCACGTGTGTAGGCTGTAAATTGATAAATTCATGCTTGTGATCATTAAGGACCATCTGTTTGTTTATAAGAATAAGAATGAGTTAATAATTATTTATAAACTTCCATGAATTGGCCGAACAATGAAAACCTGTACCTTGAATTATTAATATGTGATTTAAGACTTAATCCTTTATATTAATTGACCGTGTGATTAATAGATAATGGAATATATTGACTCTTCGAAAATTTAGAGCCCTTTTAAGACTTTGGGTTTTACCAAAAAGAAAGTGAAAATGTCTTTTGGCAAATGTTTTATCGAAAAGAACTTTTGAGGGATTATTCCCTTATGCCCATAATTTTTAACTAAACTCTTGTTTAGGGGTAAATGTTCGTGTATACCTCAAGACAACCTAAGAGGGATTGAGGAAGCCATTTAAACCCTAACTTGAAATTTGAAACGACAATTTTTGCTTTTCAACTAAGAAATTTTTTTTACCAAAGAATAAACGAAGTTTTTTTTTTCGAACATTTACGGATCTTACTAATTATTTCCGATAAATCAACAAAAATTGTGTTAATTAAATTCAAATTTACTTTGAACATTTTAATATAACTGGACAAACTGAGAAAATTTAAAAACTTTTTACGTTTACGTTTCATAAAAATTAAATATTTATTATTTAATTACTTGTAGTAATCATCGACGCTTTAAATGTCGGATTGAGCAAAACTGATAAAAACAATGGTTGAGATAGAACTAAAACTTAGAAAATGTGAAGAAATAATTTTTGAATAAATACGGTCATGATATTTATTCCATCTAGGAAAGTGAACATAATTACTGACACATTATATAGAAAGGATAAATAACCAATTAGGATGTGTTCCTTAGTAATGATGGTACACAATAAATTGCCGAACAATTTAAAATATAGCCGATGCTTATAAAAAGGATAATATAGATAACAAAAGTGGTTCGCGGCTAATGTGAACCATTAAAATTGAGAAGCCGATAGCGTTAAATGTTTTAAAGGCCACTTGTGGTTGCCTAAATATGAAGATTGTGACATGTAGTTATGTTGGAATCTTGTAAGTATAAATATTCTATTCCTGTCATCTCTGATTAATTGTATCCTTATCTGAAGAAGTTGTACTAATGGCAAATTATGAAGGCAGAAATTGCTTCATACATTAGTAAACGTCTAGCTATTGCAAAGGTCATCATCTGAATTTGATTCGATTTGGGTTATCGTCGACAGACTGACCAAATCTGCTAATATCATTCCTGTTAATGATAGATTCTCGATGAAGGAATTGACCCTTTTGTATTTAAAGGAGTTGTGAAAACACAGTGTGCCGTATCGATCATCTCTATCAAGATCCTCGCTTCACATCGAATTTCTAGAGATTTGCTCAGAATTCATTAAGAACGAATCTTGATGAGAGTATTGTATACCACCCCAATCGAAGGGACGAGGTAAAGTAACGATACAAAATACTATAAGTGTTGTTTTATGTTTGAATGATTGACCTTTGGTAATAAACTATAAAATCGTTTTCCTTTGGAGAGATTATCATTGATAATTATCGTATTAGGATCAAGATTGAATCTTGTTAGGATCTAAATGTGAGAAGCATCTGTAAGCAGGCGTTGGGATGAAGACACCCGACATACACCCATTGTGAGTTGGACATGTATTTTAGGTTTAAGGTTTCCTTTGATGGCGAACCTAACCTTACAAAGTACTCGACCCGCGAGACCTGAAATGATTGTTGAAATTAGGATATGATTATTGACTGCCGGTAGTGGGTAGGAGGTTATGTGAATATGAAATATTGATCTTGAAGTGCCAGATGGGTAGTGAAGTTATGCCAAAAATTTTAACCATGGAAAAATGAATAGATGATCTGAAAGATCATGGGAATTAAGTCCCCGTTATATGGGACTATTGAGATGATGTAAAAAGATTGGTTTGAAAGGCATATAAGCTGGATCTACCCTAGGACTTCAAGAACTGCGTGAATTATGTTTCGTATATCGAACTTGATAAAATGCCTATCAAGTGAAAATCTGACTATTCCTTAATGAAGTTTAGATCGACGAAAAGTTGCATTCATCAAAAACCCGTGAACATCATGGATAGAGAAAGTAAGTCAACATTAAGCCTGATCTTATTCCCGTAGTTATGATTGATGAAACTCGCGTATTGTAATGAATTACACTTGTGAGAAAAGACCGAATGTGGAGGAAATACCCACATGGCTTTAACTCTATAATAAGCGAGTAGTAAGATAAGATGATCTTTGAGGACAAAGATCCTTTTTAGGGGTAAATGCTGTGACAATCCGTCAATTTATGGTTGATATTTTATTCTCAAATATTATTTAAAAACATTATATTAATGTTATATTATGAACTCACTTATTTTTGGGAAGAAATTTGGATTTACATCTTGAAGTAGCATCGACTACGTCTAAACCGGAGGATTCAACGTTACGTGCTTACGTTTACATACACCGTCTTTGGTAACAGTCCGACATTTCAGAAAATAAATTTATCCGTGAATATTATTTTGGGATTTTAATTTTGAGTTGGTTCATAAACTCACAAATTTACGAGAAGAGATTAGGACTTACGATTTTAATTTAACGTCCTTTACGACTAAACCGAAAACCTTAGGATTACGTATTTACGTTTTTGAACTCCGTTTTTGATGAGACAATTCTTATTAGATTCGTTTTGTGCCGTTGATTCATAATTTATAAAAACGTTTTTCGTAAAACGACCTGAGGGCACGCAAATCGAGGAAACTAGAATCGAGGAGTACCCGTAAATTAGTGGAGATGAGACAAGTGGGACACTTGTCCCACCCCCACTATAACCGGCCATAACATAGCTACAACACCCTTAGGTGTCAAACTTGCACAAAACAAGTTTACACTTGTTACATTTAACTTAACTTGTAAGCTTACCAACCACAAAACCATTCACTCATACCATTTCTCTCATTTCTCTCATGCAAAATAACTTCCACTCTCCTCCCTCTCTCCATTTGTTCCATCCCACCACCACCACTAAACACCATCATCCTCAAAAATTTAACCATGAACTTAAGCTATGATCAACATATGTTGAAGCTTAGTTGAAGACTTGTTGATTGGAGGTGATTATAACATCCAAAGAGGAGTTTCTATGGAGTATTAGGGCTGATTTTCCACAAGGAGTTCTTGAAGATTGGTGGACTTGAAGATGATATTGGTTTATCACAAGTTGTGTGATCAAAATCCATGTCTTGATCACAACCTACATCATCATGGTGGTATAAAGATTGTTCTTCCCATCCTCTTGTTATTTTGATTATGTAATCATGTATTTTCTTTCCTATTGTATATGTATATGATGAATATATGATGATAAAAATATTGTGTGGGGATTTGGTGTTGATAAACATGGGTAAAAAGATGAAAAACTATATGTAAAAGTGGTTAATCTTGCCTAAATTAGTAGGTTGTATAAAAACAGTAAATAACCATATGAGGAACTGATAAAATGGTATAGATGAATTGATATACAGTAAGCTATGAGTCTTGTACACATGTGAGAGTTGGCCATGCAATGGAATCATTAGGATGAGTGAGATATGATCAAAACAAGTTTAGAGTGCAAATCTAAGTACACTGTTTTGGACGAATTTTATAAAATACTTAGAGGCTGATTAAACAGTAGTCATAGTAGAGTTAAATGGAGCACATATCATTTAGTTTATGACATAAAAATTTTGGCTTCTATCTCCATATAGAACTCTAGATATGGCTGTTTTGGTGAACATGAAATTTAAAATCAGATTTGTATAATAAAAACTTATATAATATAAGCACTCACTTATATATTTATAAAATATATACACATGAAAACCCACTAACTTATAAATTTCATTTATATAGATATATATAAGGTCAAATAAATGGACTCTTTATAAAAATGGTAGTTGAATAAGATTTATAAGTTATAAAAACTATAAACATGATTTTTACGACTTTTTCGGCTATTACCGTAAAATTAACGTTTTTGTTAAATAAAACTTAGACGGTTGGACCCGTCTAATATAAAATTTTATAAACTCATATACTGATATATAAACATATATAACAAGTAAAAACCAATAAAACCCGAACTATATAACATACGGACATTAACGGGCTAAGTTAACGTTATTGGACTAATAATACAACAGAATGGGCTAAAACACTTATAAACTTATTTATTGGGCTTAACCCATTTGGGCCCAACATGTAAAGTATAAATACTGATAATACAAGTATGAAATGGATTAATACAAGTTAATGAACATATAATAGGCTTATTGGACCTAAAACACGTAAATAGGTAAAACTAGTAAACTAGTAAGAAGTTACCAATACATAAACACTAAAATGAGTAAAAGAGAATATGTAAACCCACTTGATCATCATATATATAAAATCATCATATGTATACATAATGGTTATTTTTATAAAGTCATTGGACAAAAGTCTAAGACGAGTATTATTTGTCTAGGTTTCCGTGATTGAAGCACGTACCGTACATCCGAATTGCCGATAACCCACTTTCTAACATCCACGTGAGTTCATAGCCTCGCACTCTTTTAAATATTTTTATGAAATGTTTTATAAACCCGCGAGGGAGATAACATGTTAGTTTTGATAAAATAGGACACCATTTGTCCCGATTGTCTGTTTATTGATTTGGACCCAAATGATTGTATGACCCGATGAATGATTAAATGACCCGATAGATGAAATGAAATGGATTATTAAAGTTAGGTTGTGTCACTAAAAGTCCCATTAGCATGAATTGTGAACTACCGGGATTTGGTAGACGCTTATGCATATAATAGTACTATTTGGGGACGATCACCCCAGTTCGCGCCTTGACGGTTGATCCCCGTCGTGCCACATTGATTGGTAAGCGAATTTATATATGAGAAAATTTACACAAGCGTGATTATTGTGACGACACGCTAATTTAGATGGGCAAATGAGTTTCGGGCTAGCTACCCATTGTTTGTTGTAGTAAGGTAACAATGTCATGCGGCTTATAATAATCCAAATAACGAAATACTGCTATACGCACCGAATTACGATATATTTCCTGACTAGCAATACGGGGTCATATTATTGATATTATGTTTGTGTTTTGGTTTTTCATAACCATATTCATATAACGGTTTTTATTTCTATACAACGTTATAAAACGTATCGTATGATATTTTTACGACATTAGTTCGTATAATGGTTTTGAAGGCGAAAGCCTATATTATGATTTTGATAAGGATTTGTATAAAATGACTTTGGCTATTTTATGGCCTATTACAAAGATTTGTGCAAAATGATTTTCGGTAATAATTATATACCGATGATATATTAATGGTTTCATTAAACTCTATGAATTCACTCGGCGTTATCGCTGACCTTTTCTTTTAACATGTTTTGTCTCAGGTACTTGAAGGTAATTCTCGGGAAGACAACAAGAATTCATGGCCCGCACCTAAATAATTATTTCCATTCAAATGCTTTGTAAAACCTGTATGAACTACAATGACTTTGGACCTATGTAAATTTGATATTTATGAATGGAAATGCTTTTATTATTAAACGACGCGATTTTTATGTGTTGTCTATGATGTGAGTAATGTGCTATCCCGTAACACCAACGAGTCTTCCGCTGCATTGAATTGTGTAAATTTGGGGGTGTTACACAATCTCTTATAAAATGATGCCTAATTTCTATGTGTTTTATTTTAGAATGATCTACAGGATTCTTAATAATGCATAATGTACTATTATTATCTACAAATATCTTGTATGCATAAAATTATACCCATAATCCAACAGCTGGTTTTGTATCCATATAACTTGTCCACAACAAGCAGCTGCAGCTAGATACTTTGCTTCAGTTGTATAATTTTCCACCACTGTTTGTTTCTTGCATTGCCAAGATATGAGTCTGCTCCCAAGAAATTGGAATCCACCAGTTGTGGATTTCCTATCAAACTTATCACCTCCATAATCACTGTCTGAATAGCCAATAAGCTCCAATGGAGAATCTTTAGGATACCATAAACCCAAATTGGGATAGCACCTAAGGTATCTAAAGATCCTTTTGACAACATAAATATGACACTCTTTGGGAGTCACTTGATGGCGTGCACATACACACACAACAAACATGATATCAGGTCTAGAGGCTGTAAGATACATCAATGAACCAATCATTGATCTAGAATGCTTGACATCTACATCTTTTCCATCTCTAGTCTTTCCCCAAGGGTGTTCCCTATCCATGGGTGTGCTGCAAAATTTTTGATGTGATCGTGATAGTATATGTGATAATTAGATACGTTATAGGGTAAATTAGAAAATTACCTTTAGGAAAAAGTAATAGTCTAAAATTACCAAAGACGGATTCAATTAAACACGTGGATGAACCGAGTTCGTTGTACACGAAGATCTTATGAATATGAGACGTTTAGCTTTGATTTGTACAATTGATTCGAATTGGTTTCGGTTTTTTTAAACTAAAATTAAATTCTACAAATTTAAAACTTAATTTTATCCTAAAGTGCATGAATCGTTACCCCGAATTATTTTAATCTAAAAACAATTACTTAAAAAATAAAGTTATTTTAAAAATTAAAAACTACTTAAAAATCTATTAAAAATTAATCTATATAATTAAAATTACTTTTACACTATTTTTAAATCTATTAAAAACTAAATTAATTCTAAAAATTAATCAAATTTAATCTAACTATATTAAAATCAAACTATTTAGAAACTAATTCTAAATGACAAATAAACTATCTAAAAATTAATAAAACATTTTTCTTATTATTATTATTATTTTTTCTTTTTTTTCTTTAAAAAATTATTTTATTTAATACTTTATATAAAAGAAAAATTAATTAAACAATTTTTATATTAAACTAAGTAACTTAAATTTATTTAACTTTAAAAACTAAGCAATCTATTATTAAACTAAACTGACAGTCCAAATTTAAAAAGGGTTATTAATGACTAAAGATGGTAAATAAACAAAGTGAGCACCCATCGCAAGTGGTAAAGTCGTTTGGCAGTTGACCTGAGGGTCAAGAGTTCGAGCCACAGGAGTGGCGTTTTTGACATTGATTTTTCTTTTTATTTTATTTTTTTGATGTCTGGTGAATTAATGTTTAACAGTAAACCAAACCAACGTCTGGGCTGCTAAATTAAACCAGTATAGAATGCAATATATAACACTACATTAAACACATATGACATCTAAAACAGAAAGCCAAATGAAGCAATTAATATTATCTATTCAAACAACAACAGTCAAACTGATATCGAGTAAAGTAGGGGAAATCAACAGACAAATCAAAAGGAGCAAGCAAAATCAACAGACAAATCAAAAGGGAAAAACCAGTATCGAGTACTAAATTCTTACATTCTAAATTGAAATCCTAAATAACAATTAGTTAAGCTACTCAATACAAAACCCAAAAAAAACAAATGAGTCAATCAATAAACTGATCAAATCCCAAACAATTAAGCAGACTAGAAAATTATAGCAGAAAACAAAAACCAAATTATTCAGTTAAAATTAAAATAAATCAGATTATCAGATCTAAACAGAACAATTGCATCATCAATTCTTATCAACTAAAGTTTATGCCACAACACAATTAAAGAGAGTTCAGCCCCTAAACAAGTTTCAAACAAGGAACAAACAAGATTAACCATCTCAAACGTAGCAAAAGCTAATCACAGTAAAAAGCTATAGCCATAAACTCCGTTCTTTAATTAATCATATACCAACCTTCAACAAAGATCATCATCAGATTTATGTTAGAAGTACAATAGCAGATAATCAAATTAATCAAATCCAGAACAGTTCAACAAATACTCGGGAACTCTCAAACATTAAAAGATCTATATTTTTAACAGATTCAACAAACATCAAGCTAATACAGAAACAAATTCACAAATAAATCAGTCAAACATATAAATAAAATTACAAGAAAATTAAAAGGGATTAGAACCTTATGAAGAAATCCGTTGAGACGTAGAGCGGCGCTGAGCCGTCTAAATACCCGAATCAACACCACCATTCATCTCACAATATAACCCACCATCAAATCACAAACATCACGATTCTTGATTCCAATTTCGAACCACGAACCATCATGAATCAGTTACAATGAAATTTATCCAGTGGGGATAAACTTTTCGTTCCCAAATCTCACTTGTATTATCTAATTTAAGCTATTTATCGAGCTCAATCAAATAATATTTGTATAACATCAATATAGATAGTAAAATAAACTGTAAATATTTTAACAGTAAAGAATAACTCACGAAAAGCATAAAATTCAAAGGAAACTTTTATTAGTTTCAGAAAATATTACAAAACTATTAAAAAGGGAAATACAATTTATCCTAACTATATTTTAACATTATAACAATAATAGAAGAAAAGGGATACAATTACTAAATAAATGGGGGGTATTTATAGCTGGAGAGTGGTGTTGGATTGTTGATGAAGAACCATTTGTAGCCCTTAGATCATCTTCTCTTCTTCTCTCTCTTTTCTGTTAAGATCGGATGGCTGAAAAACACTTCCTTTCACTCGGATCGCCAACGTGGACATATGTGTGCTACTTGTGCTTTCTCCAAGCTGAGGTGTCTTATCTTGATTGGAGGAGTTGGGAGTGATGCGCTGTCACAACCAATCAGACTCAATAAAAGAGCCACGTCACCCAAATCAACTCCATCATCAAGGTCCGGTTTCTATGGGAATTAATTAGGCAGGCGTGTATTTCACGCGCCTTAGGATAAAAAAAACCTTCTTTTGATTTTAAAAACTAGGGTTAACTGTTTATTTTGTTTGAGAGATATGGTTTTATTTGGGAAATAATAAAGTGACAGTTTCTTTTTTTGTGATTTAGGGTTTGTTACAGTAAAAATTGATCTGGTGAGGTGGAAGAGAAAAAGAAAGGGATGCATAGGGTGTAACGAAAAAGATGAAGTGTGTGGGTTTCGTTTTGATGTTGACCTAGTTAATGAAAAGTGAAACTTTTCATTCGTTATATTAAACCCTAATGGGCCTTGGTTCCACTTTCGGCACTTTATTTAATTTAGTAACTTGGGCTTGGGCCCAAGTTTAAGATTCATCCGATCCGTCTTAATACAAATTTGGCCAAGTGAATGGGCTTTTGGCCCAAGTTTCTAAATTCGTCTCCCATTATCAATGCTTTGGGCTTTTAAGCCCAATAAATCCAAAGTGGGACCCACAAGCCTTTTAAACTCCAGAAATGATGAAATCTGCTAAAAACGAGCTCGTATTTGGCTTTGTCAATCCTTTCTTCAAACTCGTGTCGGTTTCGCTGGTTTTCGTGACTTTGGTACCTACACACACGAAACAAGAAAACAATGAAAAAACTATACAATATCATATGTTCTATGCAATTTAAGCTCCTTTTAAGATACAAATGATATGAGTAATTACACTCATATCAAACTCCCTCTTGCTAAGCAATTTCCTTGTCCTCACGGAATGATAAAATAAAACACTAACTACACCGTTATTCAACTTTCGAAACTTTATTTAGCAAAGACATAATGTATTGCTTTCATTATTGAAAAATAACTTTTAGGATCATAAAACTCAAATAGATTCATCGTCCTAGACTTTTCACTTTTCCATGCCAAGTGCAAAAACAAGATCGTTGTCAATCATAAACCCCAAAATTAAACCAACTCATACATGAAATTTGTGTTAAACTCAATCTCCTATTATTCCTAATTGTATCTCTAGATTTTATTTGTCATTCACCCAAAGGCTCATTTGACTTTATTTGATATTTATTAATCCAAAAATGAAGGCAAGAACGGTGTAAACTCAACACTCAAAACCTAACCTCGACTTCAAAAACCGTTGTCACTAAAGAAAGCTCACATCAAGAATAACTTAACACGATTTGAGGGATAAATACCCGGACCCGAAATTTGGCTAATAGGACTACTTAAAAGAAAAAAATAAAACCTCCAAAGTCAATTAGGACCTTATTAATGGAGTTAGCAACAACTACATCATAACACCTTGCGGCTCTTTAAGATGCAATTGTGCTCCTTATTAAAAATCCACACCCGAAGGCTCCTTGGACAAAAATAAGGGAATTGACATCACCATCCCACCTTATGGCTCATAATGATGAAGCAGTTTTTATTCAACACGTCCCCTTTCTATACACCCTAAGGATCTAATGACAAGGTTAGTGCTACATGACTCCCACCCGAAGGCTCCTAGAGAACATGTTTTTATTTATTCTTATTTATTAATATGATATATATAGTAAGCCAAATTTCCGCAATCCCATGATCAAAAGTCCATGACGCTGACACCCTTAATGTGTTCTCACTTTAATTACAAGGGAAGAAAAAGAAGGAGTTACGAGTTAAGATATCAAGCCTAACCGCTAAAAACTTCATTTATTAAGCAATTAATTATCAAGCGTGGAAAATAAATACGAGGAGATTAAATCAAACACAAAAATACTTGCACAAAGAAGAATTAATTTTAGAAACTTATGATTAAACTCTATCATCTCTTGTTCTCCATATTGTAAAATTACAAAAATGGGAAATCAATGGATACTTAGCCTATTAAATCAAAGTTTTGGGTTTTCAAGTCATCTATAGGATCTTGCATCTTCGTATACTTTTTCAAGTTTTAGAATTTACGTTTTAAAGTTCCCTTGATAAACGACTTTCTAGGATCAATTATAGGAACTTGCGAAAAGTTCTTGTTCTTAACCCGTATGAGTTAAGACTTTCGCGTTTTAAAGCTCCCTATATAAAAGCCTAGCAAAACTTAATTCAAATACTTTAAGGAAAAGCTAAGGTAAAAACCGAGTCGAGTCAAAAACTATTTTTATTTTCACCAACGGAAAGCCTACATTCGTGTCAAAAACACTTATTTTATTTATTAAAACTTAAAAACAACATTAAAAGTTTAAAATTTTATTGAAAAATGAGAAAAACAATTACGTTTGGACACGACAAAAGCAATTGCAAGCGATTATATCGATTGACTCCCCCATGCTAGAACCAAACATTGTCCTTAATGTTTCTTAGCTCAAGAGTAACACCCCCTTGCTAAAATACGAAGAGTCTAATGCAAAATCCTAACATGGAAAGAGCACGCAAATCTATAAGCCGTTTATTAATTATGCCTCAAGATAAAACGTTAGTCGATAAAAATCAAGGGATAAAGAGTGTGCCCCTTTTTGGCAATCAAAGTATGAAAGATCAAGTGGACCGGTAAAAACCGACACGAGAGTCTTCAAATATTAGGGTCATACCTAAGATTCACAACACAACAAAACACGAGCACGAGCTTGAAAGACCAAGCCTTATTAGTGTTAGAAATTAGATAGAAGATAGAATGTATGGGACTCCCCAACAAGGCACCTTGTTTTTGTTAACAGAGTCATGAGCTGGACTCGATCCCCGCATTCATTGGTCCTTAGGGAAAATGGTAAAAACCAGCATATTGGAATAGAATCCAACATAAAGCACGATGCCGGGGTCAAAGATTTCATCCTCGTTGTCGGATGACAAACGAAAGGATGAAACTCCAACACAAATCTCTAACAAGAGATGGTGGTCACTAATCACGATATGGAAAAAGCATGCTCCCCGAGATAAACTCGCACCAAGATGATCGAAAAATCTTTCAATTATTACATTGGTGAAAGGCCGAGATTTCCCTAAATCAACGATTCCGGGGTCGAATACCTCGTCCTCGGTGGAGAAAGAAATAGACAACACGGTGTCGTCCCCCCATGCTAATCCAAAATCATATGAAGCACATGGTAATGGTGTGGTAAAAGTCTCAACCATATTGGTTTCAACTTGCATGACTTTGTCGACCTTGTCACTCTTAGGAATGTGAATAAAGGGGACATGATACTCAATATGAGTCACATGAAAAACCCGCACATTAAGATCAACGCGAGTGGGAGGGAGATTGGGAATAAAGAAAATTTCTCCATCCGGGTCAACATATTCATCAACACAAAATGTGTGAGATGAAGGAGGTATGATGCTCTCAAAATCCTCTTGAAATAATGGATTATTGTTCATTGAAGCTTCAAAGAGAGGATTTGAGTAGGTCACAAAAGTGTCGTCATTCTCGTCATCACAAGAAATATCCGACAAAGTATCAAGTGTCACACTCGGATACAAGATCATCATTCTCATTAGAAGTAAATTCATCGGTGAATTCCTCAAGAATGGTAGGTAAAACATGAGAAACACGCTCGATCTCGAGATCGGTAGCGTCTTCACTTCCCCGTGGAAGTGGATCAATGATAGCAAAAAGTTCATCGACGAACTCATCCAACGAATAGTCACTAACCTCACTCGGTGTGAAGTTAGGAGTCAAAGGCTCTTCAACGGAAGATTGTGCCTTAGGAACATCAATTTGATCCTTCGAAGAGAGTGAAAATGAGTCCATTTTCAAAGATTTTTCAATTAAAGCAATATCACTGTCGGGATCAAAATTCTCACTATTAAACTCACTAGCATCAAATGGTGCACTAAGGTATTCATCAATTTCTTTTTCAATCTTAGAACTATCATTCTCGTGTGGAGTGAGTGGATATGAGGTAAGATTACAACATGATTCAACAAAGTTAGGTTTATCAAGTTTCACACTTTCCAATTTCTTAGGAACCAATCTTGGAATTTTTTTTGGTTTGAAAATCATATGTTTATTCCCATGAAACAATTTAAGCTCCCCTTCTTTCATATCAACTAAAACATCGGCCGTACACAAAAATGGTCGTCCTAAAATGATAGGCACACGAGGATTTGGCTCATAATCAATGATTGCAAAATCGGCTAGGTAAACGAACTCCCCCACTTTAACAATGACATTTTCCGCTATACCAACCGGTCGGGTGGTGGTACCATTAGCAAGCTCAATGATCATTCGAGTGGGCATAAGTCTCAAATAGTCAAGATTTTTCCAAATGGCTAAGGGCATTACGTTAATACTAGCTCCTAGATCGGCTAGAGCTTTATATTCCCCAAGCTCATCGAAAACACAAGGTATCAAGAATTGACCCGGATCATTATATTTATTAGGAAAGAAATCAAGGAAATCCGAGGTACTAATCGCATTTAAAGTAGCCTTGGTGACATTACGAAAGGTTTCTTTAGGTGGAACATAAAGCTCAAGCTTTCTTTCTAAATTATCATAAACGGTGATAGCCTTAAGCTCTCCCCTCGGGTTAGGAATGGTATTACTAGGTAAGCAACCCGAAGAAGAGGATGGTTTGGACATAAATGATTCAAACATCGAAAGCATTTTGTTTTGATTTTGTTCTAAACTTTGTTGCATACGATTTTGACTTTGCTCTAATTGTTGCTCAAAACGGTTTTGGTTTTGCTCTAATCTTTGTTCCATTCTTTGTTGATTAAGCTCAATCTTGTTATTTTGCCCCTTTAGCGTATTTTGAAACTCATTTTTCAAAGTTGCCATTTGTGCTTGAATGTTGTTTTGAAAAGCTTTCAAATTTGCCTCATTCGTCTTAATGTAGCTTGACAAATCATTTTGATTATTTCTTTGAAAACCTTGATTGTTTTGATTAGCATTAAACCCATTTCCTTGATTAAAATTCCCTTGGTTACATGGTTAAAATTATTCCCATTGTTTCCATTGTTGTACCTATTTTGAACCGGTGGAAAACCCGGTGGAGCAACATGATTTTGACGACGAACTTGACCGTTGGAGCCATAAGTTCCCGTCGCGGCAAAAGTACTAGCTTGATCAAACCCCGTGGTTAAACAAGCATAATTAGGATGTGCTCCACCACATGATACACAAACATTCTCAACCATATTAATCGATCCATGAGGATTCTTCCTAAGCTCATTCAAAATTGTGTCAATCTTAGAGTCCAATCTAGCAATCTCGGTATTAGATGAATTTACATTGGAAACACTCGGTGTGTTTCGTGAATATTGTGCTCTATACTTATTCTCAATTATACACCACGCGTCTCTCGGAGTTTTTCTTAAAAGATTACCACCCGCGGCGGCATTTAAAGAATCTAGTTCAATCATATTAAGCCCATTATAAAAAGTATTTATTTGATGCAACTCCGAGAAACCGTGGTGTGGACATTGTCTTAACAAATCTTTAAATCTTTCCCAAGCAACCCCAAATGATTCATGCACTTTTTGTTCAAATCTAGTGATCTCGTTCTTAAAGTGTGTTGTCTTAGATGGTGGAAAGAAATAATTCATGAACTTAGACACTAAATTATCCCATGTCAAAATCGAACCCGGTGGTTCTTTCTCATACCAAATCTTAGCATTACCCTCGAGTGAGTACGGAAAAAGGATGAGCTTAATCGCGTCATTCGGCACATCTCTAAACTTGAGAGTCGAGGTAATTCGAAGAAAATTCCGAATGTGAGAATGCGGGTTATCGGTCTCATTGCCACGAAATTGGTCGGCATGAATGAGCGATAAGAGACCCATCTTAATCTCAAAATGATCCGCCAAAATAGCCGGCACAACGATTGCTTCCCCATACCCTTCGGTGGGTGCACGGAGAAATTCCTCCATTGTTCGGTTATCGGCCATCTCTACAACAATAGGTGGAAGCTCGGGTTCCACTATTCGTGTTGACGATTTCTATTTCTACGAGGAATATTTTCAAGCCTATTAAAATCAATCACAAGTCGAGAAGAACGTAATTGCATAAACCAAAGTAACGAGAATTATAGAGGATTGAAGAAAAGAAATTAGACAAGAAGAAGATTATTTTTGGTAATTTTATTTGGTATTGCTCAATAAAAAATGATCGATAAAAAACAAGGAATAAGGATAACTACTATGGAAGTAAATTACCCTCGGTCGACTTTGAAACGATAGGTGAAAACCTAAACGTCTCGAGGTTCAATAAGTAAACTACAAAAGTAATATTTAATACTACTTGAGTTGGCAAACCAATAATAGGTAGTCCCTCTCAATATACGCACAAGCAAGCGGGGAAACGAGGTGGCACAAAGCACTTAAAAACCTTTTTCCTTAGACGGCCTATTATAGCACGTCGCCTTATACCCACCTTATAGTTTGTATAAATCGAGTTTAAACTTATTATTAGTATTTATCTATTTTGCCTTTTTATTTTTTGTTTTGGATTCGAATACAATAGCTAGGTGATGAAATCCCAACTAAGGTCTTATTTGGAAAGTAGGTAAATTTATTGTTCTACGTAATACAATATATTAATCACAAAAAACGAGAAAAAGGATACATACTATAATAATAGAAAAATAACAAAACTTTCCGATGACGGAAAGGGTCTTCAAATCAACGATCAACAAATCTCAACGAAACGAATCGTACACAAGATCCCCGGCAGCGGCGCCAAAATTTTTGATGTGATAGTGATAGTATATGTGATAATTAGATACGTTATAGGGTAAATTAGAAAATTACCTTTAGGAAAAAGTAATAGTCTAAAATTACCAAAGACGGATTCAATTAAACACGTGGATGAACCAAGTTCGTTGTACACGAAGATCTTATGAATTTGAGACATTTAGCTTTGATTTGAACAATTGACTCGAATTGGTTTCGGTTTTTTTAAACTAAAATTAAATTCTACAAATTTAAAACTTAATTTTATCCTAAAGTGCATGAATCGTTACCCCGAATTATTTAATCTAAAAACAATTACTTAAAAAATAAAGTTATATTAAAAATTAAAAACTACTTAAAAATCTATTAAAAATTAATCTGTTTAATTAAAATTACTTTTACACTATTTTTAAATATATTAAAAACTAAATTACTTCTAAAAATTAATCAAATTTAATCTAACTATATTAAAATCAAACTATTTAGAAACTAATTCTAAATGACATATAAACTATCTAAAAATAATAAAACTTTTTTTTTGTTTTTATTATTTTTTTTTTCTTTTTTTTCTTTAAAAAATTATTTTATTTAATACTTTATATAAAAGAAAAATTAATTAAACAATTTTTATATTAAACTAAGTAACTTAAATTTATTTAACTTTAAAAACTAAGCAATCTATTATTAAACTAAACTGACAGTCCAAATTTAAAAAGGGTTATTAATGACTAAAGATGGTAAATAAACAAAGTGAGCACCCAGCGCAAGTGGTAAAGTCGTTTGGCAGTTGACCTGAGGGTCAAGAGAGCCACAGGAGTGGCGTTTTTGACATTGATTTTTCTTTTTATTTTATTTTTTTGATGTCTGGTGAATTAATGTTTAACAGTCAACCAAACCAACGTCTGGGATGCTAAATTAAACCAGTATAGAATGCAATATATAACACTACATTAAACACATTATGACATCTAAAACAGAAAGCTAAATGAAGCAATTAATATTATCTATTCAAACAACAACAGTCAAACTGATATCGAGTAAAGCAGGCGAAATCAACAGACAAATCAAAAGGAGCAAGCAAAATCAGCAGACAAATCAAAAGGAAAAACCAGTATCGAGTACTAAATTGAAATCCTAAATAACAAGTAGTTAAGCTACTCAATACAAAACCTAAAAAAAAACAAATGAGTCAATCAATAAACTGATCAAATCCCAAATAATTAAGCAGACTAGAAAATTATAGCAGAAAACAAAAACCAAATTATTAAGTTAAAATTAAAATAAATCAGATTATCAGATCTAAAAAGAACAATTGCATCATCAATTCTTATCAACTAAAGTTTATGCCACAACACAATTAAAGAGAGTTCAGTCCCTAAAAAAGTTTCAAAGAAGCAACAAACAAGATTAACCATCTCAAATGTAGCAAAAGCTAATCACAGTAAAAAGCTATAGCCATAAACTCCGTTCTCTAATTAATCATATACCAACCTTCAACAAAGATCATCATCAGATTCATGTTAAAAGTACAATAGCAGATAATCAAATTAATCAAATCCAGAACAGTTCAACAAATACTCGAGAACTCTCAAACATTAACAGATCTATATTTTTAACAGATTCAACAAACATGAAGCTAATATAGAAACAAATTCACAAATAAATCAGTCAAACATATAAATAAAATTACAAGAAAATTAAAAGGGATTAGAACCTTATGAAGAAATCCGTTGAGACGTAGAGCGGCGCTGAGCCATCTAAATACCCGAATCAACACCACCATTCATCTCACAATATAACCCACCATCAAATCACAAACATCACGATTCTTGATTCTAATTTCGAACCACGAACCATCATGAATAAGTTACAATGAAATTTATCCAGTGGGGATAAACTTTTCGTTCCCAAATCTCACTTGTATTATCTAATATAAGCTATTTATCGAGCTCAATCAAATAATATTTGTATAACATCAATATAGATAGTAAAATAAACTGTAAATATTTTAACAGTAAAGAATAACTCACGAAAAGCATAAAATTCAAAGGAAACTTTTATTAATTTCAGAAAATATTACAAAACTATTAAAAAGGGAAATACAATTTATCCTAACTATATTTTAACATTATAACAATAAGAGAAGAAAAGGGATACAATTACTGAATAAATGGGGGGTATTTATAGCTGAAGAGAGGTGTTGGGTTGTTGATGAAGAACCATTTGTAGCCCTTGGATCATCTTCTCTTCTTCTCTCTCTTTTCTGTTAAGATCGGATGGCTGAAAAACGCTTCCTTTCACTCGGATCGCCAACGTGGACATATGTGTGCTACTTGTGCTTTCTCCAAGCTGAGGTATCTTATCTTGATTGGAGGAGTTGGGAGTGATGCGCTGTCACAACCAATCAGACTCAAGAAAAGAGCCACGTCACCCAAATCACATCAAGGTCCGGTTTCTATGGGAATTAATTAGGCAGGCGTGTATTTCACGCGCCTTAGGATAAAAAAAACCTTCTTTTTATTTTAAAAACTAGGGTTAACTGTTTATTTTGTTTGAGAGATATGGTTTTATTTGGGAAATAATAAAGTGACAGTTTCTTTTTTTGTGATTTAGGGTTTGTTACAGTAAAAATTGATTTGGTGAGGTGGAAGAGAAAAAGAAAGGGATGCATAGGGTGTAACGAAAAAGATGAAGTGTGTGGGTTTTGTTTTGATGTTGACCTAGATAATGAAAAGTGAAAGTTTTCATTCGTTATATTAAACCCTAATGGGCCTTGGTTCAACTTTTGGCACTTTATTTAATTTAGTAACTTGGGCTTGGGCCCAAGTTTAAGATTCATCCCATCCGTCTTAATACAAATTTGGCCAAGTGAATGGGCTTTTGGCCCAAGTTTCTAAATTCGTCTCCCATTATCAATGCTTTGGGCTTTTAAGCCCAATAAATCCAAAGTGGGACCCACAAGCCTTTTAAACTCCAGAAATGACGAAATCTGCTAAAAACGAGCTCGTATTTGGCTTTGTCAATCCTTTCTTCAAACTCGTGTCGGTTTCGCCGGTTTTCGTGACTGTGGTACCTACACACACGAAACAAGAAAACAATGCAAAAACTATACAATATCATATTTTTATGCAATTTAAGCTCGTTTTAAGATACAAATGATATGAGTAATTACACTCATATCAGCCCGCTTTTCATGAGGAGAAAAACCAAACTTCTTCAAGATGTCAGCCACATATTTGTCTTGAGAGATAAAGATACCATCTTCTTTCTATTGTACTTGTAAACCTAGAAAGAAGTTCATCTCTCCCATTGCACTCATCTTGAATTTGGCTGTCATGAGCATAGAAAAGTCTCCACTCATCTTTGGATTGGACCATCCAAAGATAATATCATCCACATAGACCTGGACAAGAAGAAAATCCTTACCAATCTTCTTGGTAAATAGTTTCTGGTCTATGGTGCCCGTCTTGAATCCATTTTCCACTAGGTAAGTGGATAATGTACCATACCATGCTCTCGGGGCTTGATGAAGTCCATACATTGCCTTCTTGACTCTATACACCTTGTCTGGATTCTCTGAATCTTCAAATCCTGAAGGTTACATCACATACACTTCCTCCTCAATTGTGCCATATAAGAAAGCACTTTTCACATCCATTTGATAAACTGTGAAACCCATGCAAGAAGCATAGGCTAGGAAAATCCTTATTGCTTCAATCCTTGCAACAGGTGTAAAAACCTCTTCATAGTCTATCCCTTCTTCTTGTGTATAGCCCTGAGCAACTAAACGTGTCTTGTTTCTGACCACAATCCCTCTTTCATCCTTTTTATTCCTTAGAACCCAACGTGTCCCAATAGGTCTGACATACCTTGGACAGTACACTAGCTCCCACACATCTTGAATTGCAAACTGGTGAAGCTTATCATGCATTGCTTCAACCCAGCTTGATTCTTTAAGAGCATCAAAAATCTTTGTTTGTTCCTTTTGTGACAGAAAACAGGCAAACAAACATGCTTGCATAAGATGGGTATCTTCCTTCTTGTGATTATTGGCAATGAAACCACCTTGAGTCTAATGAGTTCTCCTTGTTTGAACAGGAGTCTGAATATCACCAATTATTTGGGAAGGAGGATGATCTTTGGACACCTTTGTAAGTATTCCTCCCCCATATAGTGAATTATCTTGTATAATAGATTCCATGTTGCCAATATCATCTTCATTGCCACTCCCATCCTCACTTGAATTGACCTATTGATTGTTTATGGGATCTTCAACATGTTCAACTGTATTTCTGTTGCAGGAAGAGAATAAATTTCCAAACGGGCTCTCAGCGTCTGAATTCAACGTGTCAGCGTCTGAATTGGCTTTGTCAGCGTCTGAAGATGCATGCATGAATTCATGAACTGGTTTTTCTTGTGGCCCTTATTCCTCCTTTCCAGCAGCTGCAGATGCTTGCACAAACTCGTCAGTCGATATAGGTATGGTGACATAATCAAATATGGGAGTGAGCTCAACTGCATGTGATCCTTCTTCTTTAGCAACCTGTGTACCTGAAATTTCAACAATAGGTTCTTCCAAAACATTTGTATCCTTCTCCATAATGTCTGGATTAGTAACATGCATATTATTCAATGACCTAGATAATGGTTCCAAATCAAATAACCAATATGGTCCATTTTCAGGATCACTAGGCTTACTTTCTAAAAACTTAACATGCACCTTTTCAAGAATGCGTTTTTCCTTCTTGTTGTAAACCCTGTACCCTCTGCTATTCATAGAATAACCCACAAAATATCCTCCATCACCTTTTGCATTAAATTTTCCTAAGGCATCACTAGTATCTAGTATCACTACATGACATCCAAAGGGTTTAAGAAAGTTTATATTAGGCTTCGTGTTCCAAAATAACTCATAAGGTGTCTTATTGTGGATTTTGTTGACCAAGGATCTATTTTGAACATAGCAAGCTGTGTTCACAGCCTCAACCCAAAAAGCAACAGGAAACTTAGCATCTGCTAACATGGTTCTAGCTGCTTCTATTAAAGTTCTATTCTTTCTTTTAGCTACACCATTCTGCTGTGGAGTTCTAGCTATGCTAAACTCCCTAGAAATTCCCTTATTGACACAAAAGGCATCAAGAAGATTGTTCCTAAATTCACCACCATTGTCACCTCTAAGAATCGTAACCTTATTATCTGTTTTCTTCTCAATCTGTGTGATGAAGTTAATTAAAGTCTTAGTAGTATCACTTTTTAAGGCCAAAAAGAGAGTCCAAGTAAACCTAGAATAATCATCAGTGACAACAAAATAGTAAGATTTACCATTTAGGATTTCTATATTAGTTGGGCCAAATAAGTCCATGTGTAGCAAGTGAGTGGTTTAGAACTAGAATGCACACCTTTAGACTTAAAGGAGACCTTATGTTGTTTGCCTTTAAGGCATGCAACACAAGAGTGATCATTGTGAAAAGCCTTTGAAGGCAAACCATCAAAAAGGTCATGTCTCACAAGTCTATTAATGTTCTTAAAGTTAATGTGCCCTAACCTTCTGTGCCATAAATTACTTTCATCAACTGATGCTTTAGCATAAAGACATGACATATTTTTGTTCATCTTAATTCCTTTTAGATTAACATTATAAATGTCCTTATGCCTAGGTGTTCTATATTCAATAAACTTCTCATTAGGAATCTTAAAATCCTTACTCAACACCAAGCATTCAGTACCAGTAAAAAAACTTTATTTTTGTTGTCACAAACTTGTGACACACTAAACAAGTTATAATCAAGTTCATTTACCAGAAAAACGTTTTCAAAACACAAATTGTTGGTGATAAGAGTGCCTTTTCCAGATATATTTCCATAGCCGCCACCAAAGTACACTTTGTCACCATATTTAATGGGGATAAAATCTATCAGTTAATCTTCCTTCCCCGTCATGTGCCTAGAGCATCCACTGTCCCAATATCCATGATCATTGACCTGCTTTTGAATGCCCTGCACATAAAGAAAACAAATTAGTTTTCTTTGGGAACCCAAGCCTGTGCAGACTTAGATTCATGTGGTTGTTCAACAAGAACAGACTTATTCCTTGTAACAACCCCTTGTTCATCCCGTTGTGGCCTGAACACCCAATTTACCTCACTTGGTTTAGTAATGACCTTTGAAAGCTAATTAAATCTGTTGTAGGTCATAGAAATTCCATCTGAATTAGGGTTTTGGTCTTGTTTAGGTCTCCATGTCAAACTAGATGAAGCTTTAGACCCCTTTCCCTTAGGTTGTAAATACCTATTGTTACTTGGTCTAACACAAGGTCTAACAGCAGCTAGTTGTGGCATTTTCATGCCAAACTTGGAGTTGTCAGCGTTTAACTTGTTTTTGTCAGCGTTGAATTTATTCCTGTTAGCGCTGAATTTGTTCCTGTCAGCGTCCAAATTAGGGTTTGCTATAGGACCCCATTGTCTGTTAGACCAAGTGTTGGTATTTTGAAAGGGCCTTTGTCCATGAGTATTAGTCCCTTTAGAGAGTAAGGGAGCTGGTCTAATGGCCTGTGGACTTGGTTGGACAAAAGGTCTGGATTTGACCATGGTTGACCTATTGTCAGTGGTGGATTTAGAGCCACTAACACACTTATAGGCCAAATGAGAAAAACTTCCACATGTGAAACAAGCCTTTCTAGACATAACCTTAGGTCTAGATTGAAAGAACCCTGTCCCATTAACACTAGCTTGGCTTTGGGGTGACCTAGGTTTTCTATACATTTCAGCATTTTAACACTAGGTTTTCTCTTAATTGGTGAGCCAAGGTCAATGGTTTTTCCAGTGGTGGGGTTGGTCACAGTAATAGGTGTAGGTACAAATAGACTCTCACTAAGCATCCCACCCTTAACAAACAACATAGGGTTGGCCTCCTTCCACTGTTCAAGGACAGTCACCTTTTGTTGATATTCCTCAACTGGGGAAAGCACTCTAGGTGGAGGGATAAATTCCTCTTCTTGGAGTTCTGGGTTACCAGTCCAAGAGAGATACTTTCTATGGACACCATATAAGTTCCCAACAGGTGGTGGAACAACAACATACTCATTCATCTCAATCCCTGACTTGTCCCTAGGGTCTTTTTGTTCACTGACACACTTTTTTAGGGTTTGACAGCTTTATCAAAATTTTTAAGTTTAAGCCTACATTTTCTTTATCCTTAATGGCTTTACTTAACTAAAGTTGCACATCTGCTCTAGATTTCGTTAGAGAATCCTAAGTTCATTACTAACTCTAAGATCCCTAGTCAAAACATTAATTTGATCTTTTAGGTCAAATTCCATTTTCTTATATTCCTCAATCGTCCCTTTAGTTTGTGTAAGAGCCATTTTATAGTTATCAAGTCTAGTGCTTATGTCTATAACATCTGATTTTAACTTTAAATTTTCTTTGTTAAGTTTTTTAGTGTTCAATCTACACCCTTTACTACAAAAAGCATCATCATATACCTCATGATCTGATGAAGACGAGGAGTTGGCCATGAGAGCAAAGTGAGCATGATCTTCTTCTTACTTTTCAGCAATCAAAGCTTGGTTCTCTACTACATCCTTTTCCATAAAGCTCCAGTCCCGTCCAACACCATCAATATCTTGCTGGAGACCATAGCCTTTGCCTTAGCATCTTCAACCTTGATCATTTGGCTTGAATTCTTCCCACTATCATATCTTCTTGGAGATTTGCACTCCCTCATGAAGTGTCCCATCCTACGACAGTTATAGCACTCAATCTTGGATTTATCAAATCCAGCTGTGTCTTTAGCATTAAAAGTCATATTTCTTCCAAACCTCCAGTTCCATCTTTTAGCCCCTATGCTTGCAAGTGTCATATTTCACTTGATATCCATCTCTTCTAGATCAGCATCACAGATTTGCTCAAGATCCTCATAGGTAACTAAGGAACCAGTGGGCAATGTAGCAATGTATGCACATACTGTGTCCAAATCAATACTAGCAGGTTTAAGATTTGTGTTCAAGTAAGATCTCACTCTCCAAGATCTTTAAATTATTGTAAATATCATCAAAGGAAGCACTCTTATGGGCATTGGTGGCAAGAATTGATCTAGCTTCAATTTTTTATGCATCACCAAGACTTCTAAGGAAAGTAGTAATGATATCAGCATTATCATGTTCTGTTCCCATAAAAGACAACTTTCTAGTGATGTCTAGAATACGACTTCTTACCTCACTTAACTTCTCATTGGGACGAGCCTTAAACACAGCATATTCACTTAAAAGTTGATTCTTCCTTTCTTTTGATGTATCTTCATTACCATCATAGGTAACTTGAAGAGCTGCTCAAAGATTTTTAGCATAATCAAAACTTCTGTATTTGTGTTGATTCTTTGGACCCAAGGAGAGTTTGATAATATTCAACATCTTCATGTCATTCCTTCTCAAGGCTATATCAGCAGTTGAGATAGCTCTTCCATCTTCAGGTCTTTCATTAAGGTCTGCATCAGTTGAACCAGTAGCTGCTCTTCTTCCTTCAATAGCAGCAGTAATCCTAGCTGCTTTATCGAATTGATTGCCATATTCAATCACTTCCCAAAGAGTATGGTCATGAACTTGATAATATTGTTCAAAATTGAACTTCCATTGTTCAAAGATGTCAGGGTCGAGCATAGGGATTTAAGGTTGTGATTTGATAAGCATGAAGATTCTGTGGCAGACATCTTGTTTGGTTTTAGGGTTTCTGGTGATTTAGGGTTTACTGTTCTTTAAGATCAAAGTTCCTCAACAAGCTCTGATACCACTTGTTGATCCCAAACTTAGATCGGTTAGCTTTGTGTTAAACGACATTAAATCAAGATTAACACTTAGAGAAACTTTGTTGTATTTAACAATTTAAGTGTTATGCGGAATTAACACTTAGAACAAAGAACAAACAAACAAAGTAAACCAAACTTTCACTCTTGATTAATAATGAAACTTGCGTACAATGAAAGTTGTAAAACTTGTGAAAACTTATTAAAACTGATCTAACTATGAACCCTACGACCTCCTTTTATAACACAAAGAGTCGTGTACAAAGGTTTACCTATCAACTATCCTAGGTAAAGATAATTATAGAAAATACAATATTGATCATATCTTTACTTCAAATATAAAACGTGTTGACTAAGTATTCCTATCAGTGGTTGATCATCTTCTTGTCAGCGCTTGAATATCTCTTGTCAGTGCTCATCTGTCAGCGCCTTGTTTACTCTTTTTAGCGTCCAAATTACTCTTGTCAGCGTCTCAGTGACTTAGCTCATTTTATTCCCAACAGACCCGATCTTCAAATAAAGGAAAGTTTCTCGCTGATGATAAACTTATCCTCACAAACGAGAAATTAAATATTCTCGGACCTGAGCTTACATTAAAACTATTCAAAGGTTTTAGGCTCGTGTATGATGGTTCATTGTTAAATGACAGACGATGACCCGGACTTCAAATAAAGGAAATTTTATCTATGCAACAATAACTTACCCTCAAAACGAGAAATTAAATTTTCTCGGACACGAGCTTACATTAAAACTATTCAAAGGTTTTAAGCTCTTGTATATGGCTTACAGTTGGATCACAGATTGTAACCCGAGCTTCAAAGAAAGGAAAGTCTATCGCCGATGATAAACTTATCCCCACAAACGAGAAATTAAATTTTCTCGGACACGAGCTTACATTAAACTATTCAAAAGTTTTAGCTCGTGTAAATGGTGTACAATTATATCTCAGATTATGCCCCGGACTTCAAAGAAATGAAAGTTTATCGTCGATGATAAACTTATCCTCACAATGATTTTTCTCGGGCACGAGCTTTTACTAAAAACATTCGAAGTTTTTTAAGCTCATGCACAATCACTTACAGTTAAATATCAGACTGTAACTCGGACTTTACTTTCAGGAAAGCTTATCTTTAATGATAACTTATCCTCGCAACGGGAAATTAATTTCTCTCGGTCATGAGCTTGTATTAAAACATTCCAAGTTTTAAGCACAGAAAGGAAAGTGTGTCTTTTAAATAAGAGAATTTTTCCTCATAACGAGAAATTCATCTTTCTCGGTCATGAGCTTTACGTTAAAACATTCAAAAAATTTTCAAGCCCATGAAAACGACTTCTTAGTAAATGTCAGCTTAGAACTCGTTCTTCGGTTAAAAGGATGATAACTTATCCTTAACAATGGGAAGTTTCCAACTTCTCGGACTTAAGCTCGTATCGTAAGATATTCAAATCTTAAGCTCAAGTAATTGGTTTTTAAAAAGGACATGTCTTTTGAAATCGATAATATATACGATCCTAGTAACGTCGTTCAATAATGACATGGGGTTGTAAATAAAGTTCGAGCAGTAGTTTAAATGATTTAAAACATGCTCAATATGGTTTGCTATTATTTCAGATAGTAACATGCTTTTCATATTCAAGTCAAGCATTTTACTGGAAAGCTTTGACTCAACAACGAGAATTCATTTTCTCGGGCATGGTTTATTTTTATAACCATGTAAGGGATTGTGTTTACGTAAAAACACAATCTAACACGAATATATGAACGCATCAGTGCATTTGTTTGTTAAAACAAGAGAAATCTTGTTTTTATGAAGTTATCATCTTCACAACCCGCAACAATTTACAATTGATATCTACATACTCGACGATACGACTACTCAAACGGAGACTACACCTCTTTCGATAGAACACATGTCAACAATTGAGGGGGAGCAATTGTCAAGCTTTTAGAATCTTTGATGCCGAAAGTGCCAAGTTCACAAATTGGTGTCATAACGATATCAATTGTACATGAGGTGTTATGAAAGATTACGTCTTTTCAAAAAGGAGGAGATAATTTCAGACGTTACGGGGGAGACCAACATTCATGAACAAGAACCATGTGATTATATCATATGATGTTCTCATCATTCAGGTCCAACCTCGTAAATTATCAATCTTGTGAATACATTATCATATATGATCTTTGCACGTGATAAATACCTTACACTTGTGTTTAAAAGGTATTTAATTTACATATCAAGTACAACCTCATTAATTTGAGGGAGAGCTTGTGTAAATCAAGAAGATAACTGGATTTGCATTTTTCTTCCAAAATTTTCTTAAAATTTCATTAAATCAATTGATATTAAAAACATCGATTGGGTTATATTTTTAATATCGGGGAGAAAATGTGATTTAATTTTGAGATCAATTAATTCAATGGATTAACTTAATGTGCTGGCTCATTCCTACATATGCGAAATGTTTTCGAATATCGTGGCATATGTTAAGGGAGAGCAAAATGGATTTGTACTTCAAAGTGGATTTCATGGTGACGTATACTTATCCACAACATCTTAATTCACGACGGTGACGATTGTGGTGACATAAAGATGGTAGGATAGGTTAAAGTCCAATGATTCTTTTAGAACCGGAGGAATCTTCCCAACGACGTTCCATTGCTAGAAATAGTAGTCCTTAGGGAAGATGGAGAAAGATTGTGAATGTAGCTAAATGCCGACCAAGTACTTAAGTTAGCACTGGAACAATCACAACAAGGTGCTAGTTATGACGTATTGGTAAGCATTGAAGGGGTTGAATAATGAAAAAGAATTGTAAAGATAAAGGGTGAAAAGAAAACAACCCTCCTTACAACCTTAGGCAGAAACCGGGTCAACTCATATGTTATTGAAGATAGACGTCATGGACCCAGTGATGCAATGCACAACCCATCCCAGCTAACTCAGATATCTCTCAAAAGATATTTGTTTTAATCACACGGAGACAAAGAATTATCTATCGATTTATTCACTCCGAATATACTGATATTGAAAAGGTGACACTCCTCTCCAGCCTCCGATCACTAAAAATCCAAAATGCAAGATAGAGTCTAGAGCCATTTGAAATCATCAAATATCTCATTAGGACACACTTCCATAGTTCATTTCTTCTTCACACATTGTGAAAAGTAAGAAAGATATTAAGAGTCCTATGCAAAATCTTCATGATCTTGCCTGAACATCCGAGTAATACGCAGGTATTTACAATGAAGATGGAAATCCTTCTTGAGCGAACATCAAAAAGCTCATGCTAGGTGACTTGTGCTATTCTTTATGAATCAAACTCGTGATAACTGGAAAGCAACAGTGGTTTAATTCTTAACTTAATTTAAACACGTTCCAGGCTTCTACGCAATATCTTAGTGATCTTGCCAGAACATTCAGAGTAATACTTTTTAGTATTTACAGTGACGAATGGAAATTATTCTAGTGTTAATGTCAAACAGCACTTGGTAGGTAATTTGCAAGATTCAATTTGAATCAAGCTCGTGACAACTGGAAAGCAACGATGGTGCGATTCTTTAATGAATCAAACTTGTTCCAGGAATCGGAGTTGACGGCTTCAATCATGCGGATAATTTTACCCAAATGATTCACTCTTTACGTTCGCAGTCAGTTTTGTACGGCGAGTAAAGAGAACAGGTTTACCCGCGAAATCTTGTCAAGGAGGTTCTTAATTGAAACTACCTGCCACAAGTACAATATTTAATATCGTCCAACGGTCTTCACCAACCGGAAGTAATATGCTACCGAATTAGAATGAAATTTTCAAGGCCATTTCATCAGTGTAAATGTTTTGTTGCTTACTGTCTTATGCAGCGTAACAAGATGGTGGCATTGCGGTGTATAATCCAGAAGAAGTCGTCAACACATGCTTATACTGTATGCACTTAATACTTCAACAAATTCAAGATATTCTGAACGTCAAGTCTTCCGCTGTATCAAACTCTGAAGCTTTCAAGAATTTAAAAAGGTATAAGTATGTGGAACATGAAGTCACGAGGAGGCGAATATCACAAGTGATGAATGCACAAGGTCAAGGCAAGGAAACATGCTCAAGACTAAAGTCAAAGATCGCATCAGCATATTCACAAGAACAAGATCGAAGACTCAAGAATAGTATGCTAGGTTTAAGATTTTGTAAAATGGTGTGACCTCCCTTAGGGGGAGATTGTTGGAAATACGTTTTTCCAAAGAAAGTCTCGGTCACATCATTGTTAGCATAGAGCACGAGCTATAGACTATTTAGGACTTTGTAACTTGGAGTGACCTCCCTTAGGGGGAGATTGTTGGAAATACGTTTTATATATTTAGGAAGGATCAGGCACTCCAACGAGATACATCTAGTATAGGCTCGTGATCTAGTATGTAATAGTATAACCCACAAAGCCCACATGTAGGGTGGGCTATATATACCCCCTCCTAGCATGTTAGGAGGGGTTGGTTCTCATTTCACATTAAATCTAATATTACTTTCTCTCTTAATCTCTCCAACCTATCTCTACTTTCTCTCTCTAAGATCTTCATCTCTCTCCCTATTTCTTAATCATTCTAACACATAGACAATCCAAGGATTACGTGGAACTACAATCTTACATAAAAGCATTTTTTGTCTACATTTATACTTAAACAGGGCCGAATTTAGGGGTGTGCAAGAGGTTCAACCGCACAAGGCCCTAAATTTTTGGGGCCTCCAATTAATAATGAGGAGCGTGATTTTATTCTGGGTTAAGCTTAAAATTTATATGTAATCTAAAACTTAATATCTGATATTATATAAGCAACATTTCATTTGGATTACTATCAGTGATTCAGTAGAAAGAACAAAAAAAAAAACAAAACCATACATGGCTGAGAATCTGAGATGCAGAAGATGATTAATTTAGAGAATGTTCAATTTACACCTGTGAACTTTACAAGTTGTACACTATTTTTCTCATATTTTAGTTTTTAATTCAAATAATTACATATTGGCTAACAAAAATTACAATTTAAACTCATTAGTCCAGTTTGAAATATTTTTATACATGTTTTAAGAAATTGGTCCCACTTTATTGTTTTTATGTTTTAATTAGAAATTTAGAACTCTTGCCTTTATCAACTGTACTTATATGTATTTAAGTATTTTGTGTTCTTAAAAGCTATATCTTATTAAAATCGCACAAAGAAGTCATGCTTATTTTCTTTTTTGGTTATTCTTGAATTTTTTTTTCCTTATTGATAATGTGGTTGGATTAACTAATTAATGGTTTTAGTTAAAAAAAAGATTAACTAATTAATGTTAAGTCATTATGTACGTTTTTTTATTGTCACTTTTGATAAAATTAATTTGCATCTATACAACCTTTTTTTAACCAAGGGGCATCATATATAGTAATGACATAAGGTCTCCGGAATCCACGAGACGGCCCTGCACCTAAATGAATCTCTTTGTATCCACTTAACAAATTAATAATTTAAGTCAACCCCAGATGCTGGTTGACTATCGAGTGTGCTTTACCAACAAATCTTTAATATATTCGTGTATGTTATTTTTATTTTTGTTCATAGTGGTTAGTTATTGGAAGTGGGGGGGGGAGTAAATTAGGTGGGGTGAAGTTAAGCGGTGTGATGATGTGGAGAATGATGGTGGTAGTCATCGTGTGTCGCATGCACATATAGATTTGACAAAAAAACCTACCACATGGATGAATAGTAACAAAGTGGTGATGGAACTTATAACCGAGCTGAATTTATCAAAATGAAACTTAACATAATTAAATATTCGTATACCTGGTTTGGGTATGGTTTTGACAAAATGAATACCCAATCGAATCGAAAAATAATTTATTTCCTAATATCAATATAAGACTTTCTATAACTAAGAATCCTTTTTCATCATCCGCTTTTAATTGAACCCTTCTTAATGTAGCCATCCTAAACACATGAAAACACCACTAGGTATAATGATCATTAATATACCATAAGCTAATACCACATACAATTGGAAGGAGATACTATAGCCTAAATCCCACATTAAAGATTAAGGTTAAATACTTTCACTGACCAGGCATGTTTAACTTCATGAATTACAACCATAAGTACACAACAATCTTCAATGTTAGTTTAGTATAATTTTAAGTAACGGAATTTAGCTTCATTTATTCAAAGTTCGCAGATTTTATCTAGTGAATGCACATGTTCATTTAAGTTGCACATGTATAGTCATATCATAATATTGAAGTGTTAGGTAAGTTTTAACACCCTTTACACGCAGCGGAATACATCTTTGGGTGTTAAACAATGGTACAACAACACATAATTTATAAAGAACGACTTGAAAAGAGACGTTTCAAATTTACCGTTCCTAAAAGATTTGTCAGAGTAGCGTAGTCCCAAGATATCGAAACCAAAGTACAACTAAAACAAAAGATTTAAATTGTTTTAAGAAAGGAACGATAAATATTTCAAAGAGTTTTAATACATCATTGCACAACTTCAATCCCGTGACCATCAAGCTTCCACTTCTTGATTACCTGAAATACATGTGAGTAAAAATGATCAGCAAAAATGCCGAGTGAAATCTATAGGTTTATGTAATCATTTTGAACACAAGCAAAGATTATAAGTTTGAGGCATACTTGAAGGCAACAAGCATCGAATAATAATTTGCATCAACAATAATAATTGTATATAGCATAAATTGCATCAAGCTCATGGAACAGAGCCCTTAGACACTCCCATATCAGTCTAATAAGACGAGAGATTTATTAATTGTCGGTTACCTCCAGATTATTGGTACATTGCCGTATACCTGACTTCTCAATACAATATGTTCAAACAGTGTGGAGGTCGGGCATAAGATTCTATGACAAGTCCACACAAACTGAACTGGGGCGGCTTCCCCCATAGATCTATTAATTGTACTAGCGGTTAACCCATCATAGGTTAATTAACGGTCCATAATTTAGGCTTTAACAAAGGCAATCACTTAATGCAATTCAAAGGCAACCACGGGCCCATTCATAGAGGGACAAGCATAACATAAAAATCTTGTGTTCTAAGTTTACAAAACATGTATTCCCCCTCGCGGGTTTTAAAAATATTTGAATGAGCTCAAACGAGGCTATAGACTCACCTTTAAGCGAAACGGATGAACGGATGACGGATGAACAATAGAATCAGGCTGTAGAAGAGTATATAGTAGCACTCCAAGGTGATTCGTGACCTACAAAAGTGATCACGACCCTTAAGTACGCGTTTTATATGCTTATAAAACAATTATACGAAAATAATCCGATAAAAATGTATTACGGGTAAAAACTTGCACCAACACCTAAGTCAAAGTGAACTAAGGATAAACAAAGCTTACAACCTATAGGAATTATGTATTCTACATGTTATAAGTGTTAAACCAAGTATCCAATACGGTTTGCACACAAAACGCCTCAAGTTTACATAACAAACGACGTAAAAGTCAAAATGATTCGGCGGGACTGTTTTGGGAAGAGTATATCTCCCAAACCATAAATCCAATAATTTTGGGATTTAAACCCCTGGAACACACTTGGAATATAGTTTCCAAAATATCCAACCATTCTATCTAATAGTTTACGGAACTTTTTAAAAGTTCAAAACACTAACAGCCCTATCATAAGCACTTAATGGTCAAACTGCACTAGTCAAACTTGGGACAAAATAACCCGTTAACCTATAAGGTTTAAGGGACTGATATTTACACCATTGGAAAGCCTCATGATTCTACTTTTGGCCCATACCAACCATGAGTAAATAGCTACTACCAATTATCGGGAAAGTTACATTCTTTGAAAGGTTACAAAATCAGAATTTTGTTTTTAAACTCGGGTTTACCGTTTTAGTCATAAAAGCCATTTGGTGATAGCTATTAACATGAGGTCAGTGGGAGGACTTCACATATGATCTGTACTACTGTACCAAACCTTAAAATGCACAAATGGGGGTCAAGAACCTGTAGCCACAAGCTATACAAACTTGCAGTCCCAGAATAGGCCTTCGACCTTAAATAGGTCATAACTTCCTCATCCGAAGGAGTTGAATGCCTATCCAACTCACCACTAAAATGTAAAAGGTCCAAGGAACCCATTTAAGCTGTAAAAAGTACAGGTCACAGTAGAAAATATGTGAGTTTTGGGCTCGCATACCTGCTGGCCGAATTTTGGCATCATAACATCTATACCAAACAACCTCTAATTCATTTCCAACAATCAAAAAACATCTTATATTAACCTAGATAGATCAAAACACTATAAATCCATATCATGCATGGTCAAAAATCAAAACCCACCTAAGAACAATAACCATAACAACAAAGCTAATCAACAAAACCAATCACTCAAAAACAACAACATGATCCCCATGGGATCATGTTTGGCCGCGGCTCAATCAAGCCACCAATGGTGTTCTTGGACAAAATTCCTAGTAATTCTATTAGTCTAAACACTAATAAACATATTGCATGTCTAATCCCATGATCAAACATGCAAGAATACAAACCTTGAATTTTATGATTTTATAAAAATCAATTGCATGTGCAAATAAGTAATGGGTTTATGTTTAGGATTTACGAATGACGATTGTGGTATAATTTAATTGTAAGACTGATGAAGAAAAGTTGAAGAATTTAGGTGTTTTTGTTGGTGTCGTCGCACAAGAAAAAGAGCAGGGAGAAGATGGTGTTTTTTTGGAAAGAAAAAAATGATAGTTGTGTTATGTGTTTTGTGTTTGGTCGACAGGTATAAACAAAAGGGAAGGAAAGTGGGCTTTAGCCCACTAATGGGTTATTTGTTAATACTAATCTTAAGCCCAAAACTAAAATACTTCTAGTCCGACTCGATTCCTAAAAATCGCTAAAATTCTAATTTGGTGCAAAGTTATTTACGTAAATACAAAATTCATAAAAATAATATTTTTGACTTAATAAAGTCGGAATATATCGCCTACGGGTTCCCGTTCCATCGACCCGCCACGATTTTATAAAATTTTTGTGAGAGAGCATTTAAATCAATTTTCATGACTTAAATTAAATGGGATAAATATATAAAAAATTTCATAAATCCAAATAAATCATTTTAAATAAGTGAAAAAATAATTAAAATATTATTTAATTACAATTCACGAGAAAATAAATATGACCTTATTTTTACGGGTTTTACATAAGTAGTCTATGTTAGGATACATAAATGAAGTGCGGGTAAGTAGTGTATATTTTTTTCAAATGAAAAATAAATAAATAGCATAACATACACAAAAATTCACTTTTTACATTTAGTTTGACATCCTTTATGGTTGCAAGTAGGGGTGTCAAAAAAGTTGACCCGACCCGAACCCGACCCGAACCCGAACCCGAATAATCATATTCGGGTCGGGTCACTCGGGTCCAAAAGCGTATTCGGGTCAATTCGGGTTGACCCGAATTGACCCGAGTTTTAATTAGGCTCGGGTTCGGGTTATATATTTTTACCCTTGACCCGACTTGACCCGACCCGAGTTGACCCGAACCCGACCAACCCGACTTGACCCGACTAAAATTAGACTTTTTACATTGTTTTAGTACAAAATTAGGCCACTTTTTACACTTTTTCCTCAAACTCGGGTTGACCCGAACCCGAGTTGACCCGACCCGAGTTGACCCGACCCGAATTGACCCGAACCCGAGTGACCCGAGTTCTAATTAGGCTCGGGTTCGGGTTATATATTTTTTACCCTTGACCCGACTTGACCCGACCCGAGTTGACCCGAACCCGACCGGGTCAACCCGAATCACACCCCTAGTTGCAAGTCTTGTTATCCTTCCATCCACTTTTTAAACAGAAATTAATACTTATTTCCTTTATGTCAAGTCACTTCTTGACTTGCTTCTTTGACTCGTCATGTGGGTTTTTGCTTGAAAATAATTTTGTGAAACAAATAGAGTAATGCTTATCAAAAGTTCACAACAATTGAGCCCGTAATAAAGTATCTAAAATGTTAAAATGTTTCACCGTCTGAACTATCGAATGTTGGGTTTGTCATATATACACAGTTTATAAGTTCAAGCAACATGACTAGGTGTTGAATTCTAACAATTTTTAAATAAGAATTTAGCATGTAATTTTACTAGTTCTTTGTCGTCAATATATGTCGAGGAATTAGGTTCTAACACACTATAAAATATATACACGCTTGTAGAAAGATACTGTATAACCTTTTGAATGTGAACTTCTTAAAGAAAAATAAGTAAATGGTTATACAATCAAGCTATTCTAATAGTATGTGGTTTATTAATAAAAGAGTACGTGTTAAATGACCTTTTATGCATGATGAATTTTTGTATGATAAGAGAGTTACATTATTTTCAAATTATGTTTGTAATCTTTTTATTGAACTCTGTTTAGGGTAATTAGGTTGATCTATTTTGACATTTGACAAATTGATTAATTCGGTTGAGAAAAACATGAAAATAACACAACGGAACAACATTGATCCTCTTAGATTTTGCTAATTTATCTGAAGTAGTGATCATTAACGATCTCACGAGTATTGTAATAGTTTCACGTTGTAATAGTGTAGTCACCAGTAAAAGGATTTGGGTGAACAAATATGGTTTTATTGTTTTTATGTCTTTTGTCTTTTACCACTTTCGACTTGTCAAACTTCTATATTTTAGGTTATGTGTTTTTTGACACGTTTACCCACTTTTTTAAATAGATAAAACAAGTTTCAATGTTGTTATGCTCCGTATTTTCAGTTTGTCCGTGGAGTATTTCATAGACTGTATTTTCCTTCCGGTGTCGGGGGAGTGTCTCACGTAGTCTTTCATTCTTGACGATTTTATGCGAAGAGTGTTTTGTTGAGACATTTTATTAGTTATACGGTATTGAGAGCAGAGAGTATATAATGCAAAGTTGTGTTTAAAAATGTTGAAGTTTAAAACGTATTTATAAGCAATAAAATAGTAGTGTGGAAGTTTTTGTTTATATTTTATTTAAACAAGACTAGTTGCAAAGTGTGTGTGTGTGTGTGTGTGTGTGTGTGTGTGTTTGTGTGTTTTTGAGGCGGGGGGCATTTTGACACTGAACAAAAGTGGTTTGCTTACCGCTGTTAGGTAGTTTTGGTGTTGCCCACGCGTGAGTAGCCATCCCGACAGTGAGGTGGAGCCATGACCTCACTGACACTCACTTGTTACCAATACGGACAGTCTTAGACGGTACTAGTATCATAGCTCTTTAAGCTTTAAAGTAAGCATATTTTCACACAAAACAATCTTCATGATCCATAGTAAGTGTCGTTGTTGTAGTAAGTGCCCTAGAAAAAAGTATTGTTCTAATTTCGGTCTTGTGTACATGTTTTTTTCTCTTGTGACTGTTAACCTTTCAACCTTGCATATTTCATTGCTAAGTGAGTGATTGCGGTTTTCAATGATCACATCACGGTCCTTCCGTATGTCATGCCTCTCACTCGCCTTTATAGGCATTTTCTGAGTTTACAACATTCTATTCTCACTGACGATCATTTTCTTGTAAGTCGTGTGACGGTCCCTCTTACTACCAGATGAACAACAATTTTCAAAGTGGATAGCAAAAGGCAGCATCCTTCCACCGCTTAATTCGAAGATGCTTCTCAAGCTGATGATCAAACGAGACCAAGTAACCCAATTGTCAATGTTCAACGTGACCCCATTCAATAAATTGATGAACTTCGCGACATTCCCAATGCCTTATAAGAATTCAAGCAAACAGACGGAGCCACGGGTTTCCATGGGTGCCCATGATACCTATGGATTTTTCTGTGTAGTGTTAATTTGTGAACACATCATCTGTTTTTATTACATGCATCTTAAATGCACCCAGACAATCGAAACATCTTTTTACCCTTCGTTTTAATTTACCTTTTACATATGTTATATTAGGGTTCAAAATTTTTTGTGCACACGGTCATATTTCGTCCTGGCTTCGTCCCTGTAAGCAAACCAAGAGGATGCATAGATGCCTTGGAAACATTGTATGTGTTATTTGGGTTCAAAGTTTGTATGTGTTATTTGAATTTTCAACTTACATCCAACTTATGCATAATGTACACCATACAAACACAATTAGAAACTACACCCTTCGTCCTATTATTATTATTCATGTTTACTTTTTGGATGTCCTAATTTAATTATCCACTACTATAAATCGATAGTGAAGTTTGATCAAGTTACTATGTACCCTTTCTTGAAATAATTATTACAAAATTTAAAGAAAAATTTAAAGTAATTAGGTAAGGGTAAATTATCATTCTGTCAAAAATTAACAAAGAGTAAGCATTAATAAATGGAATTTTTTAAGCTGTGTATTTTTTATCGAGGGCCATAATTATAGAACTAAAACTTACACAAAAATTTAATACTCATATTTAAAACACTTCACTTTTATATTAATGCTAATTAATAGATAATTAATACAAATTTGAAAAAAATACTACTCTGTAATTAATATATAACTAATGCACCCAATTATTTAAAAATACAAATATATTCACATTAAAAAATAATTAAAAATATATATCAACAAAAGCGTACATAAAAGTCCGAAGCCGAACTGAACCAACGGGTTCAAATGGGAACCAAAGTCGTCATCGGCTCGACTAGGTAAACAAAATCCGTCCAAAGCCAAACCAAAGAGCACTCGTCGAAACCGATAAAAATTGCCTCGTTACATAAATTAAAATAAAATTAGTGAATACACATATGAAAATGAAAATAGTTAATGCTAATCTTACTACTTTATAAAAGATTTATCACTTATTCTATTTTTTAGAAGTCTTAATATTTTCAGCCTAAAACATTTCTATATTAAGTAATCTTTATACAAACTATTAGTCAAAGTGCATGGATCGACCAATTTAAAATGTTAGTAACAGTCGATAATTTGTGAAAGTTAATACATATGTTTTTTTCATTCAAAAACTTAGTAACAGTCCAATTGAAAATGTTAATTAATAGCCTCCTATGTTATGCACCAAAAAATATACTATATATTATGGGCAACCAAGTTGATATAACAATGTTTTTGACATCTTTGATCTAATCCCATCGTCACTAACTACTAATACACCTTTATTCCTTTCCAACATCAACTAGACTCAAAATAAAACATACAAATGATTTCAGAATCATTTCGTGGTTGAATTTTGTCATGATCTTAATTGATTTATGCATCACGAAACACTATCATCATAGATCTGTTACAAGATATGCTTGTTTTTCAATATTCGAATAAAAGGAAAAGATTTTAACAAGTCTGTTAAATCTAATACTTGTTTCGTATTAAGCAAACAAGAATTCAGTTGTCAAACACCATGCAATCAGTCAAAACCTACCCGAGACCTTATAGATAAGATCTTGTAGTCTACTTGATTCGGTTGATATGAGATGAGACTGATAGAGATGCAATTGATGTAAGGTAGTTTATTATTGCATGTCTTATTTGAAGATATGTAATGAATTGATTGGGGATGGTGGTTGTGATAGGACGTAGAAGATAATGATGATATTTCGGATTAGATGAGATTTGGATGGGGGAGATAAGAAAGCGGCGATAAAAATGTGATTAGGGTAGAATGAGAAATATTAAAGCAAGGCTCGTTTTATATATCCTTGATTTTATCGGAGCCTTTTAGTTATTATGCAAGTGTTTAAAATGTTACTCCCTCCGTCTCAAATTAATAGTACCCTGATAAAAAAACGTTGTTTTAAAAAACATCAATATCACTGCATTCTCTCTCTTACTTTTTTGTAAAATGACACTCTTACCTTTATGTAATTAATTAAAACTTTTTACATAGTTTGTAATTTCTATTACCACTAGGTGCAATATGGTAAATTTCTATATTACTTACTATCTATTTTTGGAAAGGGGCTATAATTTTGGGACGTCCCAAATGATAGAAGGGACTATAAATTTGGGACGGAGAGAGTAATTGTTATGCACCAAAAAATTAGAATAGCATATAAATTGGAATAGCATTGAAAAAATGATTCAAATGTTGTTGAAATTAAAGGTCAAACATAATGAACTTCAAGTGTAAAAGTAAATTTGTTATATGTTGTCACACCTGACTAATAACAAATTCATGAAACCAATTGTCATAAAAAACATTTGCTCGTTTTTAATTTGTCACCGGGTACCTGCCGCCGCATTACGCGAGTACCCGACTAGTTAATATATGATTAATACATCTCATTACTTATAAATACGTACAATAACTGAAAGCACATATCAATCAACAAAGCATAAATATGTTGGCTTCCAAAAATGATTATGTATATAGTTTTGAAAACCGGACCAATGGGTTCAACCGGAAACCAAAGTCGTCATCGTTTCAGCCAGCCAATACAATTAGTCTAAAGACGAAATAAAATGGGCATGTCGAAATCAATAAAAACGGGTTAACTGGGATTCACTAAGATTAGTTTTTTTATCTATATAGATAATCATCACTGAATACCCATCACCGCAAGTGTTTAAGAGAAAAGAATGTGAGAAGATGTTTTAGAACTAGTATGTTCCATGGTAATGAAAGCAAAAAGAGGAAGGTGGTCTACCTTTATAGAGAAACTAAAATCAATGAGTGCCTTTATTACTAACATATTTGATTATTTTATTATGTTATTAGTTTGACATGCAAATGTAGCACCATATTTTAAAATACGAAAACTAAAGTTAACACATTTTCCCATTTATGAGTATAACTGAGTTTTATTTATCGTAGTGAGTGAGTGACCTTAAGCAATTGTAGCGTGTTTACGTATTTCCCTATGTATTCCAAGAAAGACCACAAGATGCTTACATAAAGTAATACTCCTTTCGTCCTAAAATTATTGTCTATCTTTTCTTTTTAGGTTGTCTTAAAATTATTGTCCAATACTAAAAATAGATAGGAAATTTTGATAAATTTATTATATTATCCTTGCTTGAAATTGTTATTACAAAATTTAAAGAATAATTAATTAATTAGCTAAGGGTAAAACTTTCATTATGCTAAAAGTAAGAGAGAAAAAGCCGTAATAAAATTAATTTTCTTAATCTTTGTGATTATTGTCTGGTGACAATAATTTTGGGACGAAGAGAGTAATTATTTAAATTTTACTTTTAATAAAAATCAAAACAAAAGTTTTAGTTTTAAGAAACAAAACTAAATAAATCTAAACTAAAAATAAAAATTAACAAAGAAACAAAAAAACTATGTGGTGGAAGGTGAGATTACTATGTGTGTTTGGTTGATAATTGTGTGTATATTATATACGACGAAGGTGAAATATGAATGAGATAAGGTGGGATAGTTTTTACTTTGAAAAGATTTTTTAGAGAGAAAGGTATCATGATTTTCCATCTTCTCGTCATTTTGGTCACACAGCTACCAAATCAGCACAACACAATTAACAAAAATACCACTCACTCATAGCACACCAACTCCTCTTCATTTTGGCCCTACAACTATTTTTTTTTCATTTTCACACAAATTAAAATTCATTTCATTCAAAATAAAAACTACAAATACGGAAATAAATTAAAAACAATACGAAAAATTACAAAAAATTAAAAACACAACAATTAAACTAAACTACTCATTTTGGGTTGATAACGTTCCCATATATGCCCAATAAGGAACCGTTGAAACCTTGTATGTGTCGACCTATCACGAAATTCTTTTTGTTGTCTTCGACAGCTTGCACAAGCTTGACCCATGTCCTTAATATATTAGGTTGTGGACAAATATACATTTCTGCAGCTTCAGATATCGCATACCCTTGATTTTTCAAAATCATGTCATGCAATATGATGCACGTGTACATGATTCTACGTAACTTGTTTACGGTCCAAGCATGCGCCGGTTGAGAAATAATATGCCATATTCCTTGTAGGACACCAAATGCACTTTCAATATCTTTTCGGGCACCTTCTTAACAGCGCTTAAACATAGTTATTTTTTCATCGCGTGAAATACTAAATGATTTCACAAAAGATGACCATTGTGGGCAAATCCAGTCTGCAAGGTAGTACCCTCTATGAAAAGTTTGCCCGTTTACAACATACAGGGCCTCGGGTTCGTTTCCATCCAAAAGTTCACCAAATAAAGGTGAATGATTGAGAACGATAATATCATTGTTCGCACCTGCAACCCCCAAAAATACTTGCCAAATCTACAAATCGTATGATGCAGTAGCCTCTAGTATTATGGTTGGGTATTTTTTATCCCCTCTACCAAATTGGTCGTGCCATTTTCTTGGACAATTGATCCATTCCCAGTGCATACAATCTATACTACCAAGCATCACGTGAAACCCATGAATCATATTATGAGCGGCATATAGGTTTTGAATGTCAATTGGTGTGGGTTTTTTTAAATATTCGGTTTTGAACAAATCCACTACGCACATCATAAAGTTATCAAGACAATCGCGTGTGTAATGTGCACTCATTTGCATGTATTCATCTAACGCATCAGGAAGTGTACCAAACGCCAATTGGCGTATGGCTGATGTGCATTTCATATTTACACTAAAACTTTTTAAACCCGTTGCATCAATACGAATAGTAAAAAGTGAAAGTGTTTTGGTAGAGGATTATTTGTTTGTATGTATTTTTCAATACCTTGAACAATCTCTAAAAATAGTGAACGCCGTATTCGATACCACTTTTGGAATTACACCTCGTGATACTTTAGATACGGGCCGAAATAATCTTCCATTAAACGTGCCTCGACGACTTCACGTTCACGATTAATGTATATGCGTCTTCGTTTTACTTCATCTTCTTCTTCTTCGTTAAGCTGGATTATGGAATCTAAATCGTTCATATCTTCTTCATCGGACCAGACGTTATAATGCATTTTTTAATGGGATTTTTGTTGTTTGAAAGAGTTAAATAGTTGTGTGTGTTAAAAATGAGAAAATTAAGATTATATGTAAGAAAAAAATAATTTAAAATGAAAATATAACCGTTGGGGGGGGGGGGGGGGGGAGTAACGGATTCTTTTTTGACATCTTTCTCGTCGTTCAGATTTCGTTTCTCCAAAATATCCATGACGAAGTGGGGGGTGTATGTGGCAGCGCGAGGCGACGAGGCACGACAAGTGTGACACCCTAGAATCGAGGTCATTAACGATACCCTAAATTACGCTAATTTTTGAAATTTTTGATAAATTTTAATTTCTATATTTATAAGTATTTTGGTTAGAGCCGATGTTCGAGGTTATAATTTTTACGTTTGACGTTTTGAGAAGGACGATGACGATTACGATCCCGAGGGATGCCCAATTTCATATAATTTTTGACGATTTATCGATAATGTAATTTTTCGAGAATTTTATTTACGGTTCGTGTTAAGTTGAGTCGTGTGAGTTTTATAGCCTTCCAAGTACATTTAAAGTATCCCAAAAATATTTTGGAGCATTCGGGAAGATTTCCGACTCCCGTAAAATTTTCAAAATTGACAAATGAGTCAAACCCGCAAAGTTTTGAGGTCGTTTTCTATTTAAGGACAAAAGAAGCCCAATATTGCACAAAGGTCCCTCCTAACCATCAAAAAGGGCCTAAATGACAAAACACACAAACACATACAACATTTCACAAGAAAAATCAAACATCACTCCCTCTTGTCTCTCTCTAGCTCACGGCACACCCAACTCAAACAAAAATCCACCTAAAATCTTTTCTACTTGATTTTTCAAAAATCTAAGGTTAGACCACGCTTAGTTTGGTCATTACCCACCTATTCATGTAATCAAATCCAACATGCATTGATAAAAATTTTTCAAGATTTTTCATATGATCCAAATTCGTTTTTGTGGCTAATTGAGCTAATGCATGTTAATTTTAAGTGTTATGGAAGTATAAACACCATGAAAACCCACCAAAATTAATTTGGTTGTGGTGATTTGGTCACCCAAACCCCACGGCAAAGGGGTTGTTTGGGGAGCCATGGTGGTTGATGAATTTGCATGTCATATTTGTGTTTGGTTTGTTGTTTTAGAAAGATTCATATAGGTTTTATTACTTGCATGTGTATTTTTCTTTGATTTTGATATTGAGATTGGTTGATCAATAGGGGTAGGATGGAAGTTTGATGTTAGGATATGTTTGGGAAGGCTTAGGATGATGTTTAGTGTTGGTTAGAAGTCTTGGAATCGAGTCTAAGCATGTTTTTGGTATGGTCATTTTTAGGCAGAAACATTTGGTCTATTTTGGAAAAATGATTTTTGTTCCAAGTCTTGAAAACTAAATATAGTGATAGAGGGTTTTTCTAGCTTTAATTTGGTATAAGGTAGAGCCCGTGACTCAAAACGAGCTAAAAGTTATGACATTTTAAAGATCGGGTACCGGGAGACGAGGACTTTCACAATCCGGATTTGTGTAAAGTTTTAGTCAAATCCCGAGGGTCACAAGTATAATTTGGTGAATGATCAAGGGTCAAAACTTGGTCCCTAACCTGTACAAATGGGTCTATATGCTGACTTATGAGTCAAGGAAGTCAAAGGTATTTTTCATATAGGTCAAAGTGGTCAAAATTGGTCGAAGCGCAATTTCAGCCCGTAAAATGTAGTCGTGGAAATGAGTTGCGTAACGGGTCGTAAAAGTGAAAACTTTTGTTGGACTTAAAAACATGTTATCTACAGGTCATATAGGATTTTTGGAAATTTTATCAAATTTTATAAGCATGGTTTAATAAGGTAAAACAGCCCGTACTTTAGTCAAGTACCGGCGAGAATGAGTAAAAATGGACAACATAAGTAATGAGAATGAATGGAATAAAATGAATGATACTTGTTGTTTTTGGTTTTGGCGTGAGTTATATTTGTCTTAAGTGACTTGTATATATGTATTTTATACAGTACCGTAAGTATTTAAATGAGATTACTCATTACGCGTTATTTGTGATAGGTGTTGATTTACCCGGGCATCCGTAACATCGTCAGTGATCACTCCTCGAACTACCGACTACTTAATATCTAAGGTGTGAATTTATAGCCTCGCTTATATTATTTCAAATTGTTTTACCCGCGAGGGAAATGCATGCTAGTTTTTAAAAGGAACGTATATCATGAATGATTGTTAGACCCGAAAGTTGCCTTAGAAATTGTGTTGAGTACCAAAGTTGCAAAAGTCCCTAAATTCATGAACTATTAACTATTGTCTTGCCCTTGCGAAGGGGGAAATAGCCGCTTATGCAATTTGTAGTACTACGGGGTTAACGACCCAATGCTAGCCGAGAAGCTGTACTTATAGTAAGTTCTGCGGTAGATTATTTTGTATGAGAAATAAGGTATAATTGCAACTGATGCCTTTAGAGGGGCACTGGTTTCATCTGGATCATGCCGGTATATTTACGCGGGTGATTGAGTTAACGGATTAGTGTCATGAGCTTAAACACAATTGTCAGTATCCTGATTATAGTTTGTTTGATCGACAAGACTATAAATGATCACGAATGGTTTTTAATATATATATATACGTTCAAATGGATTGAAAAACCTATGAATTCCACTCAACGTTTTCGTTGACCAAATTTTTGGCATGTATTTCAGGTAACCGCTGAGCAGTAGGATGGAGCATGCATGGGATGGATGTTGTGTGATCGGCTTGGTGTCCGCTTGTTTTTCCCTCCTTTTCTACTTAAACAATTTTTATGTTTAATGTCATGTGGTTGTAAAACTGAAGTTTTTGGGGTTGAGATTCATGGGGACCGAAACGCTAAACTCTGTGCACTATTTGGGGTTGGAAAAACTGTGGACATGTATTATCTAACAATTTTAAATGTTGAAATTTTAAGTCGACGTCTTTTTAGCGTCGTTTGATATCTCTTGTGTGCAATGAATATTGTGTAGCACCCATTGTTGTAGTTCCGCTGCGCATAACAATTGTGGGGGTGTTATAGATTGGTAATCAGAGCCACGAGTTATAGAGAACTAGGTCGTTTTTGAAAATCCTAAACTATAACTTTTGGTGTCGTAAGAAAAGGGTCCAAGCACACACAACTATCCTGCATGGCTCCGGTAAGATTTATTGTTGTATTTATGGCATTTGACGTATACTTTTGAGTAAAGTATATAAGTGGGTAATAATTATATAAGTATGGAATTACTATATGTAGACGTTAAATTTTACGTGAAATATCCGACATCGTAATTTTCATATTTATCATGCATGAGCATCATATTATTACATTTCGGGCATATGTACCACCTTTGCATTGCATTTGCATGCATATATTTATAATTATTGTATAATTACTTATGTACCCTCCGAAATTCGCTGTTATTGCAGGAATGGCCGAGGTACCGCCCAACGATAACGGGAACGATTACGTCGTAGGTCACGAAGGGGGACCGTTTCCTCCGAACCCGCCGGACAATAATAATGGATGGATCGCTCCAGAAGACGAAATAGGGCCGGAAAACGACAATGGCGAAAGTGAGGTGGATAATTTCAGCATGAGTAGTGACGACAATGAGGATTCCGAAGAAGAGCCCGAGGAGCTATTGGATGATGGCATTCCCGAGGATGCCGTAGGCCAGACCGAACCCGATTTGTTTCAAACCCCGAGTTCGCCGAACGGTTATGAGGTACCACCGACCGGTCGTTATGAGCAGCAACCTTTTGATCGCCCGATGGACAATAGTAATGGGAGCAGTGGAGAGTCATCCAAGTCGCCATCGATTCACGAGAATATTACAAGGGTCTATTTTCCGAGACCGAGTCACTACTGGGATCCCGCAGGTCGTTTGGGGAGGATGGAAAGGTTAATGTATGAGCGGTTTGTAGTTGAGACTAGGGTGATTAAGAAGTTTGATAAGACTGAAAGGGAACATCAAAGATCGTTGGAAAGGACTTCAAGAATTGCGTATGATGGGATGATGAACACAAGTGCCATCAACAGTTTGAAATCAATGGTTGCGAATTTGAGTGCTAGTCTTGATCGTGTGAGGGAAGATCAGATGAGGTTGTCGAGGATGCAGAGTTGGGAGCATCGTGTGAGGGATTCATTGCCCCCGGATTGGAGATTCGTGGACGATGTGGAGATGGAGGCGAATGACTTCATGGTTCAGCCGCCTACTGGAGGTGCTTGTATTTCGGTGGGAAGTCAAGGAGCGATTGAGCATGGATCCACATCAGGGACGAGAAAGGAAACAGAATGTGGGCCAGATGAGAAAGGAAAGGGAAAAGTGGATGATGTGGACGAGGACGCGAGTGATGAGGAAACCGAGGACGACGACGAGCCGCCATCCAAGAGGCAGTGTGGATCACCACATGCCTAGTTACTTGTTTTGTATTTTTCTTTGATCATTGTAATAGAACTATTTTAGACCTTTGTATGATGGTATTATGACGAGAAACTCAAGTACTTGATGTTTTGTGGTGAATGATTGTAGTGGCATTACTTGTCACGATTTTGGTTAACTATCAATACAATCTATGTTACCTTTCATGATCTGTGATATGTCTTAAATTTGATCTTTTGTGGTGTGAATTGATGAATATTAGTAACTCCGTAGTGATGTGTCGTTGTATGTATTTTATGTCTGGGAAACTTGATATGAATACTTACATTGTTTTTCTATTTCTCTTGACTTGCAGAAAGAGATATTCGATAAAACAATGCCTCCAAAGTTGACTGTCGATCGTGTTAACAACATGATTCAGGAAGCGATAGCTAATGCGTTGGAAGCGGACCGAGCTGGGAGAAATCAGGATCCAGGAAGGAACGCGGGGAGACAACCAGCCCCGAGAGTGTGTACCTATTCAAGCTTTATGAAGTGCGGTCCTACGCAGTTCTGTGGATCGGGTGGAGCCCTAGAACTTAGGCGATGGTTGGAAAAAGTTGAGAGTACGTTTGAAATCAGTGGTTGTGCAGAGGCGGATAAAGTAAAGTTTGCAGCAGCTACATTTCTGGATGATGCGTTAAGCTGGTGGAACACCCAGGTAGCTACGGTGGGATTGGCTGTAGCGAATGCGAGAACATGGAATGCGACCAAAGCTTTGTTGACAAAGAAGTTTTGCCCAGAGGAGGAATTGGGGCAATTGGAGGACGAACTGAGACACTTGACCTTAAGGAACAACGATATAGCTGCTTACACCAGGAGATTCAATGAGTTAAGTCTTTTGTGTCCGGACATATTTGCCAATGATGCCAAGAAAATGAAGCAGTATATTAAGGGTTTATCTAGCAACATCAAAGGTGAAACAACTTCGTCGAAACCTGGAACGTTTGACGAAGCGGTTCAAATGGCACACGCTTTGATGGACGTTAAGCTTCAGGATAAGCAGAATTACATTGCTGAGGGTAACAAAAGAAAATGGGAGGCAGCACAAGGCAATCAATCCCAAGGCCAGAACCGAGGAGGAAATCGAAACAACCAAGGGCCGAACCGTAATCAGCAGTTTAATCAGAGAAGGAACGAAGGGATGAGGGCCGTGACGAACCCTAGAGGTGTGAAAGTGAACCCCCATTGTGGAAATTGCAACTTGTATCATGTTGGAAACTGCCCGCAGGCATGCGACAAATGTGGAAAGGCAGGTCATAGGACTGCTAGTTGTCGAACGGGAGGAGTAGCCACTGGGGCTAATGCTATCAGGATGAGAGGATGTTATAGCTGTGGAGAAAGGGGGCATGTGCAAGCAAATTGCCCGAAGGCAGGGAACAGACGGGGAGGAAATAATGCGGCAGCTGTGTATCAAGTGGGAACTGCTGATAAACCACAAGGTCCCAATGTGGTTACCGGTACGTTTTTGCTAGACGCTTGTTATGCTAGTATTTTATTTGATTCTGGCTCCGACAAGAGTTTTGTAGACGTTAGATTTAGTCGTCATATCGATAGAGAACCGGTGTTGTTAACGACTAGTTATAATGTTGAATTAGCCGATGGAAAAATTGTTAGTACGAATTCTATACTGAAAGGGTGTACCTTGAAGTTAGGAAACTACGCTTTTAAAATCGACTTGATGCCTATAGAGCTAGGATCGTTTGACGTGATTGTGGGAATGGATTGGCTAATGGCGCATAGTGCTACGATTGTCTGTGGTGAGAGATTGGTGCAGATTCCGCTGAGGAATAGGGTTTTAACGGTAAAGGGAGACGAATGCACTTCTCGTTTGAAGGTGATTTCGTGTTTGAAGATGATGAAGTACGTAGAGAGTGGATGCGATGTGTTTTTGGCACAGGTTTCGAGCGATGGTGATGTAGAGGCGAGGATTGAAGAGGTACCAATTATTCGCGAGTATCCGGACGTTTTTCCAGACGAGTTGCCAGGTTTACCGCCTAATCGTGAGGTCGAGTTTCGAATTGATTTAGTGCCAGGAGCTGCACCGGTTGCACGTGCACCTTATCGTTTAGCACCATCTGAGTTAAAGGAGTTATCGGATCAATTGAAGGAGTTGATGGACAAAGGATTTATTAGGCCGAGCTCATCACCTTGGGGAGCGCCAGTGTTGTTCGTAAAGAAGAAGGATGGTTCGTTTAGAATGTGTATTGACTATAGAGAACTCAATAAGCTGACGGTTAAGAATCGGTACCCATTACCGAGGATTGATGATTTGTTCGATCAATTACAAGGTTCCAGTGTATACTCAAAGATCGATTTAAGATCAGGGTATCATCAACTGCGTGTAAGAGAGGAGGATATTCCTGTAACTGCCTTTCGTACGCGGTATGGACACTTTGAATTTCGAGTGATGCCGTTTGGGTTGACAAACGCGCCTGCTGTATTCATGGATCTTATGAATCGCGTGTGCAAGCCGTATCTAGATAAGTTTGTTATTGTTTTCATCGACGACATACTTATTTACTCTAAGAGTAAGGAGGAGCACGAGAAGCACCTGAGAAAGATTTTGGAGTTGTTAAGGAAGGAGAAGCTGTATGCAAAATTCTCTAAGTGTGAGTTTTGGTTGGAATCAGTGCAGTTTCTAGGTCATGTGATTGATAAGGAAGGAGTTCGTGTAGATCCTGCTAAGATCGAAGCAATCAGGGAATGGTCAGCACCGACGACGCCGACTGAAGTTCGACAATTTTTGGGTTTAGCTGGGTATTATAGAAGGTTTATTGAAGGATTTTCGTTGATTGCGAAACCATTGACGCGGCTTACCGAAAAGAATAGGGTGTATGAATGGGGAAATGAGGAAGAGCTTGCTTTCGAAACGCTCAAGGATAAGTTATGTTCCGCACCGATTTTATCATTGCCTGAAGGAACCGAAGATTTCGTGGTGTATTGTGATGCGTCTCGTAAGGGTTACGGAGCAGTGTTAATGCAACGTGAAAAGGTGATAGCTTACGCGTCGAGGCAATTAAGGAAGAACGAGGAGAACTACACGACGCACGATTTGGAATTAGGAGCGGTAGTTTTTGCGTTGAAGCTGTGGAGACACTATCTGTATGGGACAAAGTGTGTTGTATTCACTGATCACAAGAGTTTGCAGCACATTTTAGATCAAAAGGAGTTGAATATGCGACAAAGACGATGGGTTGAACTATTGAGTGATTATGACTGTGAAATTCGCTATCACCCTGGGAAGGCGAATGTTGTAGCGGATGCATTGAGTAGGAAAGAACGGGAGAAACCTTTGAGGGTTAGAGCTTTAGTGATGAGTGAGAGCGTTGACTTAACCGAAACCATACTGAAGGCTCAGGAGAGAGGATTGATGAAAGGGAATGTTGAAGCCGAGAACTTGGGACGAATGTTGAAACCTCTTTTTGTGATTAGGTCTGACGGACTAAGATATTTTGAGAATCGGATTTGGTTACCATTGTGTCCATCTGAGGAAGGAAAGCCTGGAGTTCGAGAATTGGTTATGAATGAGTCGCATAAGTCGAAGTATTCGATACATCCTGGATCGGATAAGATGTACCACGACCTGAAGAAAGTTTATTGGTGGCCAAATATGAAGGCAGATATTGCTCGTTACGTCAGTAAGTGTTTGACTTGCGCGAAGGTTCAGGCAGAACATAAGAAACCATCTGGATTGTTGGTACAACCGGAAATCCCAGAATGGAAATGGGAGAAAATCGCAATGGATTTTGTGACGGGTTTACCTAGGACTCCTAGTGGATGCGATATGATATGGGTAATTGTGGACAGGTTGACGAAATCTGCCCATTTCTTACCTATGAAGAAGACGGACAGCATGGAAAAACTCGCCAGCGTGTACGTGAAAGAGATCGTCTGTAGACATGGAGTGCCGTTATCGATCATTTCGGATCGAGACAGTAGATTTACGTCGGAATTTTGGAGATCGCTTCAACGTGCGATGGGCACTGAACTGAGTTTAAGCACGGCTTATCACCCGGAAACTGACGGCCAGAGTGAACGAACGATTCAAACGATGGAGGACATGCTCCGAGCGTGCGTGATTGATTTTGGAGGAAGTTGGGAACGCCACTTGCCTCTGGTGGAATTTTCGTACAATAATAGTTATCATGCGAGTATCAAAGCGGCACCGTTCGAAGCATTGTATGGAAGGAAGTGTAGATCGCCCGTGTGTTGGAGTGAAGTAGGGGAAAGTCAATTGACTGGACCCGAAATGGTATTAGAAACGACAGAGAAGATCGTGCAGATCAAGAACCGACTACTTGCTGCGAGAAGCCGACAGAAGAGTTATGCCGATAACCGAAGGAAATCGTTAGAGTTTGAAGTTGGAGATATGGTTATGCTCAAGGTATCGCCGTGGAAGGGTGTAATTCGTTTTGGGAAGAAAGGAAAGTTGAGTCCGAGGTATATTGGACCGTTTAAGATCGTTGAACGAATTGGACCAGTAGCGTACAAATTAGAATTGCCGACCGAGCTTAGTGCTATTCATGACACGTTCCACGTATCGAACCTGAAGAAGAGTTTGGCGGACAAGGAATTGGTGATTCCTTTGGACGAGATTCGACTAGACGACAAAATGCACTTTGTGGAAGAACCTGTGGAAATTATGGACCGGGAGGTCAAGCGGTTGAAGCATAGTAGGATTCCTATTGTGAAGGTCCGATGGAATTCTAAGCGAGGACCGGAATACACCTGGGAACGTGAGGACTTTTTCAAGGAAAGGTATCCTCATTTGTTCCAGTAAGACGAAATGTGAGCCCAAGAAGAGGCGAGCGCCGGGACGTCGCTCTCTTTAAGGAGGGGTGGATGTGACACCCTAGAATCGAGGTCATTAACGATACCCTAAATTACGCTAATTTTTGAAATTTTTGATAAATTTTAATTTCTATATTTATAAGTATTTTGGTTAGAGCCGATGTTCGAGGTTATAATTTTTACGTTTGACGTTTTGAGAAGGACGATGACGATTACGATCCCGAGGGATGCCCAATTTCATATAATTTTTGACGATTTATCGATAATGTAATTTTTCGAGAATTTTATTTACGGTTCGTGTTAAGTTGAGTCGTGTGAGTTTTATAGCCTTCCAAGTACATTTAAAGTATCCCAAAAATATTTTGGAGCATTCGGGAAGATTTCCGACTCCCGTAAAATTTTCAAAATTGACAAATGAGTCAAACCCGCAAAGTTTTGAGGTCGTTTTCTATTTAAGGACAAAAGAAGCCCAATATTGCACAAAGGTCCCTCCTAACCATCAAAAAGGGCCTAAATGACAAAACACACAAACACATACAACATTTCACAAGAAAAATCAAACATCACTCCCTCTTGTCTCTCTCTAGCTCACGGCACACCCAACTCAAACAAAAATCCACCTAAAATCTTTTCTACTTGATTTTTCAAAAATCTAAGGTTAGACCACGCTTAGTTTGGTCATTACCCACCTATTCATGTAATCAAATCCAACATGCATTGATAAAAATTTTTCAAGATTTTTCATATGATCCAAATTCGTTTTTGTGGCTAATTGAGCTAATGCATGTTAATTTTAAGTGTTATGGAAGTATAAACACCATGAAAACCCACCAAAATTAATTTGGTTGTGGTGATTTGGTCACCCAAACCCCACGGCAAAGGGGTTGTTTGGGGAGCCATGGTGGTTGATGAATTTGCATGTCATATTTGTGTTTGGTTTGTTGTTTTAGAAAGATTCATATAGGTTTTATTACTTGCATGTGTATTTTTCTTTGATTTTGATATTGAGATTGGTTGATCAATAGGGGTAGGATGGAAGTTTGATGTTAGGATATGTTTGGGAAGGCTTAGGATGATGTTTAGTGTTGGTTAGAAGTCTTGGAATCGAGTCTAAGCATGTTTTTGGTATGGTCATTTTTAGGCAGAAACATTTGGTCTATTTTGGAAAAATGATTTTTGTTCCAAGTCTTGAAAACTAAATATAGTGATAGAGGGTTTTTCTAGCTTTAATTTGGTATAAGGTAGAGCCCGTGACTCAAAACGAGCTAAAAGTTATGACATTTTAAAGATCGGGTACCGGGAGACGAGGACTTTCACAATCCGGATTTGTGTAAAGTTTTAGTCAAATCCCGAGGGTCACAAGTATAATTTGGTGAATGATCAAGGGTCAAAACTTGGTCCCTAACCTGTACAAATGGGTCTATATGCTGACTTATGAGTCAAGGAAGTCAAAGGTATTTTTCATATAGGTCAAAGTGGTCAAAATTGGTCGAAGCGCAATTTCAGCCCGTAAAATGTAGTCGTGGAAATGAGTTGCGTAACGGGTCGTAAAAGTGAAAACTTTTGTTGGACTTAAAAACATGTTATCTACAGGTCATATAGGATTTTTGGAAATTTTATCAAATTTTATAAGCATGGTTTAATAAGGTAAAACATCCCGTACTTTAGTCAAGTACCGGCGAGAATGAGTAAAAATGGACAACATAAGTAATGAGAATGAATGGAATAAAATGAATGATACTTGTTGTTTTTGGTTTTGGCGTGAGTTATATTTGTCTTAAGTGACTTGTATATATGTATTTTATACAGTACCGTAAGTATTTAAATGAGATTACTCATTACGCGTTATTTGTGATAGGTGTTGATTTACCCGGGCATCCGTAACATCGTCAGTGATCACTCCTCGAACTACCGACTACTTAATATCTAAGGTGTGAATTTATAGCCTCGCTTATATTATTTCAAATTGTTTTACCCGCGAGGGAAATGCATGCTAGTTTTTAAAAGGAACGTATATCATGAATGATTGTTAGACCCGAAAGTTGCCTTAGAAATTGTGTTGAGTACCAAAGTTGCAAAAGTCCCTAAATTCATGAACTATTAACTATTGTCTTGCCCTTGCGAAGGGGGAAATAGCCGCTTATGCAATTTGTAGTACTACGGGGTTAACGACCCAATGCTAGCCGAGAAGCTGTACTTATAGTAAGTTCTGCGGTAGATTATTTTGTATGAGAAATAAGGTATAATTGCAACTGATGCCTTTAGAGGGGCACTGGTTTCATCTGGATCATGCCGGTATATTTACGCGGGTGATTGAGTTAACGGATTAGTGTCATGAGCTTAAACACAATTGTCAGTATCCTGATTATAGTTTGTTTGATCGACAAGACTATAAATGATCACGAATGGTTTTTAATATATATATATACGTTCAAATGGATTGAAAAACCTATGAATTCCACTCAACGTTTTCGTTGACCAAATTTTTGGCATGTATTTCAGGTAACCGCTGAGCAGTAGGATGGAGCATGCATGGGATGGATGTTGTGTGATCGGCTTGGTGTCCGCTTGTTTTTCCCTCCTTTTCTACTTAAACAATTTTTATGTTTAATGTCATGTGGTTGTAAAACTGAAGTTTTTGGGGTTGAGATTCATGGGGACCGAAACGCTAAACTCTGTGCACTATTTGGGGTTGGAAAAACTGTGGACATGTATTATCTAACAATTTTAAATGTTGAAATTTTAAGTCGACGTCTTTTTAGCGTCGTTTGATATCTCTTGTGTGCAATGAATACTGTGTAGCACCCATTGTTGTAGTTCCGCTGCGCATAACAATTGTGGGGGTGTTATAACAAGGGTGTCACGTCGGCTAGACGAAGGTAACCCCGCCGTGGCACCCTTCTCTTAGCTTTGTTTGGTCACATCAAATCGCAGCTTACTCCAAACTTAAGAAATTTATTTCTCTTTAATGCCATTTATTTTGAAAAGACATGTTAGCTTTGTTTGGTGACATAAAATCGCAGCTAACTCCAAATTAAAAAGACTTTTATTTCTCTTCAATGGCATTTATTTTGAAAAGACTTGTTAGCTTTGTTTAGATTCCACACGTGATGACCAACTAACGTTGATGTCACGCTTGGGAAACTTGTTGGTAGTCAGGATTGTCTTGTCGAACATTAGGAGAGCCTGACAATGTAAGTTTATGGAGTTATATTTAACAGTCGTGTGATAGGATCGAACTCGAGATTACGGGATTACACACAATACGTAAAGAGTTAATTTATTTAATAAATATATTTATTGTATTTATTAATTTATTTAATAAATATATATTTATTATATTTATTAAATTAAACCGAGCTAGAACTTTAACGATCGTTAAATAATTAAGAGTTAAGTATTAAACGATCGTTGTGGAATAAATAGAAAGTGGAATTAATAGAAAGAAGAATGGAAGGTTCTAGAACACCCCTAAGGGGAGTTTGGGCCGTCAGATTTAGAAGAGAAGGGTGGAGGAAAACTTTCCTTTTATTTGTTTTGCTTGGGCTAGAAGGTTTCTTAGGCATATATAAACAACCCCTCACCTCCATAATTATTCACTCATTATTATTTCTTTCTCTCCCTTCTTGCGATCAACTACCAAACGCAAACCTTAGGGTTGTTTGGTTTGTTTGGTTTCTTTCATGCAATCAACACCAAAGGAAAAACACCTTTTTAGGGTTCATTTTATCCTTTGGTTTTGGATTAACAATAATCAGGATTAACCCCTCTCTAGGGTTGTTGGGTAGATTTTCCACTTGATGTTAAAGCTCGGTTTACACGTGCTAGAATCACGGTTAGCTCGTTGTATTACGTGTGTACAAGAACGTAATATAGTCTTACTTTAGACTATATCTTGGTAATGTTCGTTATAAACCCTAATTGGTGATTCGTTGGTGATCTTGTGGATCTTCACTAGGATAAAGGTATGTAACCCTAATTCGATTAATTATAATTATGTTATTATTATGATCTTGTTAAAGCTTTCGCTATTTGTGCTTTGATCTCGTTTAGGGTTTTATATAATTATTATGATGTTAATAAACCTTCAGTGGCATCGAGAGCCGTTTTAACATGTTATAATTATCGAAAATCTAAATTTTTTAACTAATAATTGTTTTGAGTTAAAACTACATGTTTTTTTAGGTTTTCTTAAAATTAGGGTTTTGTTTTAAAAAAAATTAGGGTTTTGGCCGAATTTTTATAAAAAAAAGAATTGTTTTGAAACCCTAAATTACAAATGGGATAATTTTAGATTAAATTGGATGATTAATTGTTATGTCATGTATGGTTAAGATCCGTAGAGATTTAATTGTTAAGATTTGTGGAGAATCCATGATAAAGTGCATGTTTTCATAGATCGTAAAATTATATGTTATGATTTTATGTGCTACGTGATTATTTGATTCAATAAATCTATAATTAGGGAAGACTTTTATATGAATACAAATACCTAAATTTGATGATTATTGAATAAATCGTATGCATGTGGCTATTTGATTTATTTGTTGAATTGTTGTAAACAAGGGTTTTTTATGAAAAGAAAAAATGTATACTAAATCATATTAAAATAATTATTTGTTAGAGATTTAAATTACATAAGATTACGTTGATTGGTGAATTGAAAAAATAATCTAACGGCCTACTCCTTTGAACAAACTATAAAGTGGGTATAACGCACCGCTGGTCATGTACCTGGTTAAGGAAGGAGGTGCTATGCCATTAGTCGCTGACCAAATTCCCGTCTCGCCTATGCGTCAAATTGAATTATACCTTAAGGGTGATTTATCACAAATTCACATCCGAAACACAATGAAAAAGGGTATTGGTTTGTGCGTAACCGAGTTCTAGCAAAAGTACGTTGTGAATAGTTGTGGGTAAATCCTTTAATTGGTTTAACCAATACCGCAACATAATTTATGAAGAAATTTAATCTCCTGAAAAAGTTTACTAAATGTTTTATTAAAGTTATGCTATGGAGATTGTATGCATGCTTCTCCATACTTTGATTTTGACATCAAAAATTTATACCCTTAAAATTTAAGTCGAATGCTCCTAATTGACGAACACTTGATATTACTTTGTCATCAAATGATATTTTTGGGTGATGTTGTGATGGAGAAAAAACCATTTGTAGATGAGAATTCGTATGATGGTTTTACGTTACTCAGATTATACGGATTAATTAAGTTACTCAGTGAGATATGGAAACTTAAGGCATTCAGAAGGGATGAAACATGTTTATTATTCAAAATGTTCTTTTGGCAATGTAAATCCCTTCAATATCTAGAAATTGCAAATTGTTTGTCAATTATTGTTCGACAAGTTACTATGTTGAATACATTCATTACGAGCAGATCAATTGATGTAATGGGTTTATGTCAATATGGATTCTAGGATTCAAGGAAGATACTATGGTTTATATACCGGGGTAATTTTATTTTCTTGAAAGTATTTTTTTTATCGAAAATACTAAAAATTAAATTTTGTAAATTCTTTTACAATGTATTAATGCAATCTTACACCGTAAACGTGGTTTAGTCATTCATTTATTCATCTACAAACCATATGGTTGAGGATAGAGTCAATTTACAATGAAAAGATAAACCTAAACTCTTGTCCATGAGTGAAGAAGGAGTAATAAGAATTTTAGTAATGTCTAATTCTATACATAACTCATAGCAAACTTTAATGGTTAAGAAAGTGCATATTTTGAGTTATTACATTTTAAAAATGGTTACCACTAATTGGTGTAAAGGCAAAGTAGCATATTTTACTCGTAGTTTTGCTTTCACTATTTGTAGGCACTACATACCATTGTAGGGTTGGTAGACCTATTTAAGGAAGAAATTACATGTCAAGTTTTTCAAGTTAAAAGCAATTGATGGATAAGTCATCATTTACGAAGTAGAGTACACTCTTAAACACTACAAGTAAATTGTTACGAATGTGTAAGTAATTGTTACAAATGTGTTTTTCAAAAGTGTAAGAAAGCAAACACAACATTAATTATTTTCACCGATTATGCAACATTTTCAATGTTGCAAATTCAGTGGGAGAATTGTGTTGTATTACTGAATTCGAGGTTTTTTAAACATTCTATAATTCTGTGGGAATTACAAGCTTTGTTGTCTTGGTAATAACCCATGTTATCTTTAGTATGTCCTAAGATAATTACTTATCTTCAGTAGGAGTTACAAGCTTTGTTGTCTTGGTAATAATCATGTATTGATTCTTGTTGATTAAGTGGTTCTACATCTACTTGTAAAAAGCTAGTATAAAGCTAGTATATATATGACACAATCATATGTTGTTTAGACAAACGTTAGACGTGATGTTTATCTAATATATATGAGGTTGTTCCATGCACAAGTGAGAGAAATGAATATCGTGTGCAAGAAACAACTCATAAAGATATGATTCTCTTGACTTCAAGATAAGAGACTAACGATCTAATTAATAATTAGATGAAAGTTAGATCATGTGTCAATATGATTATTAAAGACTACTTAAAAGTATATATATCATTCACATTAAGAAACACTTGTTGTTTTTTAGTCATGTAAGAGCTTGGACTAAATTGTAAACACAAGGGTTAAATATCCACATGTCGTGAGATTGGGCGTGGATTATGTTGGGGTTTCTTAAGATGGATAATTCCTGGAATGACATAAATATATAGAGTAATCTTATACTACTAAAGTAATACATATTTGTGTATTCTTGAAATGACATAAATATAAATAGTAGTGAATTAACTTGAAAAGATTAATGAAACCTAGTGGTGTTCATGATTACTTTAGTTATACATGTTTATGATTTATTGTATAAAGTCAAAAATATAAAAGTCTTGAAAGACGTATAATATAAAGTAAGACGTTAATATATATTGTCTCTTTTGTTAAGACATATACATGGAGTCATTTTCAAATGACTTAAAACGTATGATGGAATTATAACTTTTATCTTTTAAAGATATAAAAATGAAGTGACTTTGTATTAGAAGTACTCGAGTTATAAAGCATGCAAAATGGTTAGGAAATCTATTTTACCATTAAGATGATTTAGTTGGTATATAGGTAAACCAAAAGATATATAACTATCTTAATATTGTTAATATTGACTTACAATATTTCCCAAAATGAAATAAATCATTGTTATGGTATGTTCATTAGGAGAATTAAACTCTCAATATGATGGTGATGTTTGATTCAAGATAACTATATCTTCCTTTCTTCCAAAAAGATATCAAGGTTAGAAAGTTGAGTATGACTTGAGCTAAGAAGATTAATAAGATACCATTATATATGGAGAGTGATGAATCACATTATGTCTTAAATGAAGTTTGGATTTTGCTAAACTACTTATGAAGTGGGTTGTTAGAAAATAAAGAGATAGGAACTGTCATTGTATTATGTAAAGTCCTAAAATAGATAACATTGGAGTGTTGATCTATTTTCTATGTATTTAAATATTAACTTTAAGTTACTAAAAGCAAGTGGGAGTTTTGATCTTGAAAGATAAAATTACAAGATACATAATCTTCTGAAATACACTAGTAATTATCATGAGGTAGGCGTGTAAAGGCTAACTCTCAAGATAAAGGAATTTAAGTCATACTTCCGCAAGGATATCTCGGATATACGAGTAATATGCTGAGAATTATGAGTTGCAAATAATCGTTGTGATTTGTTACCAAATATTGACTTGGATAAACTACTCATACTATGAATATTATAGATGTTGTCCAAACAAGATAATCAATTTAGATTTCGTTTATCTTAAATAGTGATTGTTGTAAAATCACACTTGTTTAGGAAAACAAGGCAATAATATAGGGTAAGCACGACGATTTAGGAAAACCGTGTGTAAATGACCCTTAAGAAGGTGAGTTCGTTCTCTCGAGGAGGCACGTGTGTTGTGAATTGAATTGATTGATTTATGTTTTTGATTATTAAGAGAAGAAAAGAGGAACAAATGACGAAGACGAAAAAAATAGAAAAATAAAGCAAAAACACTACTAGAAAGTTACGACGAAGAACGTAAAAAAACACAAAATTTAAAATTTTAACCTAGAAATTCCTAAAAAATCCCAAATAATATTCTAAGAGTTTACAAAAAATCAAAACTTGCCAAAACCTTTTAATTAATTTAATAATGACTTTTTAATGCTAATTAAAGCCCTAAAAATCACTTTTAAATATTAAAAAGCCCTAAACAAGATTTTATAGTTTGTAAACCTCAAAAATGACCTAATTAAGCTAAAAACTATTTTTAAAAATTTTAAAACCAAATTAAACTATTTTTAAACTCCTAAAAACTATTAAAATCTATTAAATCTTAAATTAATTCTAAAAATTAATTGAAAAGCCTAAAAATTATTCTACAAATGGGAAAAGTCCTAATTAATGATATAGAACCTAGGAAAAATGAAAAAGAAATTAAAATAAAACTTTTTATTTTAATGAATAAAATAATATTAAAATATTCTAAAAAATTAAAAGTCCTCAAATAAATTCTAAAAAATTCTCAAAAATCCTAAATATTCTAACTAAGAAGAAAATGTAAATTAAAGTTTCTAAAACCTCTTAATTAATTTTATATTAATTTTTAAAGTTGCTAAAAAACCCTAAAATTAAATAAAATCAAAAATTAAAGTTTTTGAAAACTTTTTTATATGTAAACCTCAAAAATACAAATTAAAACCTAAAAACTATTTTTTTGTATTTTTTAACTACTGTTTAATATTTTTAAACGACTTTTTAAATTTAAAACTAAAAATAATCCTATTAAATAATTGAATAAAAGGAAAAAATAAAACTTTTAGCCAGAAAAATTCCTAAACCTATTTTAATCCTAGGAAAAATGAAAGAAAGCTAGAAAGCTTAATAAATAAGCTAGAATAAGCCAAACAGGTCACGGCTTATTTAAATAAGCCAAACTCAAACATTCCTTAAGTATTAAACCAAACCAAACCTAGCAGTCAAAGACCCTAGGGCAGGATGGTTAACGCGTATGGTTGTGAGAGGAGTGGCGCAGGTTCGAGTCCTGGCCACGTCCTTTTTGGAATTTTTTTTTTTTTTTTTTTTTAGCTTCAAACCAAACTGACACACTTTTTAACTTGTAATCCAATCCAAAAACACTTTTTACTCGATTTAAATCAAGATTAGGTCCAAATTGTATCCCGGTTTAAGCTTTCAAGAACTCATGCCCTTTTTTTTCTTGCTTTGTGCAAATTTTGATGCCAAGAGGACTTGGCTGTGCACCCTTTTTGGTGTTGTATTTGGAACACAAGGCACCCCTTCACTCTTTCTGAGTGAAGGGAGTCACAATCAAGCAGATTACCACACCCAAGCTCATAAAAATCAAAGATCAAAGCACACAAGAACACTACAAGTTTCTGAGATGAAAATAAGGGTCTGGTGGTTATGTTTAGCTTCTAGGTGCACTAAACTCAACTTCAAAAGCTCAAACTTGGCAGACAATCTCACAAAATGGTACACAATAAACCTACAAACCTGATTTAACCTAGTTCTCAACAGAATTCACAAAATCATTCACAAAATTTGGAAAAACAAGAAGGTTATGGCATAAGCAGATTTCAAACTCACTTTTTAACTTTTTGACACACAAACTATGCTCAAACTAGTTCTAATCTAAGCTACCACTATCATGCAACCTATCTCAGTCCTAACACCCCTATCTAAACACTTTTTAAATCACCAATTAAGATTTCTACCCTGCTTAAACAGAAATCCAAACACCCCTTTAAATCTTGAAAACGTTTTTTATCAAACAAAATTACTTAAAAACTAATCCAATCCAACCCTAGTAACATCTAACATGCATAATGACTCACAAGAACACAAAATAGAACAGATTAACACACTTAATCAAGTAATCATGCTAATCACTTACAACACCATTTTTCTAAAATTTTAAAAGGGTAAAAGAAAAATTACCCAAGATCCTTACTTCCAAGGATCTTTGTGGATGTGAAATCCACCTCCTTCCAACTCGGGTTGGAGCAGAACTATAATCAACAACCTTCTTAACGTGAAAATTCAGAAAAAAGCAAAACAAATACAAAGCATGTGATATATTCTGTTTTAAATTTTTCTTCTTAAAAACTTTTATCAAAACCTTTTAATACTTCAAACACGTTTTCAAATCAAGTCTCAAGTCCAAAAATCAAAGAATTTTTCCACTTTCACTTCAAAAACCTTGATTTCAGAACCTTAAAAACTTTCTTTTAAAACAACCTTTTTTGAAAAACTTAACACACAAATATTATAATCTTGGAACTCAGCCTTAGCATATACTCAATACACAAACTTTTTAAAAAATATAAAAGGAATTATAATTGATTAACTCAAACACCAAACTTTATTTCTTTAAAAAAAGAATTACAAGAGATTTTTGCTAAAAGCTGGAACAAGGAAAGAGTGAACAGGCTCAACTCTTTTTATAGACCCTCATGGACTATTCTAGAACATGAATTAAATATTACAATGCATAAAACCCTAATGGCCAAAAGCCCTACTTTGCCCTTTGAAGAATCTCAAGTCTCGGTCAAAAAAGCAACCCCATGTGATTTGCCAGCTGTGGAGGTGATTGTGGACGTAGGATCAATCTTGGAGGCCAAGTAGTATCATCCAAAACGTTTAAATTGTCGGGGGTGGGGTTTTGGTTGAAAACGAGGTAGCAGGGGAGTGCCTTTGTGAGGACCACAGGACACGTGGCGAGTTGGTGAGAGGTGGGTTTGGATGAGGGTTAGCTTAATTAATGATCTGGAGCGATTTAGGGTCAAACCCTTTGTTTTGGGTTCAATTGAAACTGGGAGGGGTTTAGGGTTCTTGGGTTAATTAAGCAGGTTTAATCTAATTGGGTAAAACAAATTTTAAAAATATTGTTTAGGTGGGAAAAGGGGTGAGTGGGATTATTTGACCGGTTTGACCAAGTTTATTAAATAAACTTGGGTTGTGGGTAATGGGCGGGTAGGTTAATGGGTTTGGGTAAATAAAGTGGGTAGGGCTGAGGTGTCGCTGGTTGGTTGGTTGTGGGAGTTTAGTGGTTAGGCAGATTTGGTCCCCAATCTTTTTACTCTCCTTCACTTTGTATTAAATTCCCAACAGCGCCAAAATTAGCTTTGTCAACTTTGGAAACTTGTCAAATTTGGCACAATCCATTCCAAAACTTTTCCAAAGGGCTCCTTTTGTAATTTCTTGATTTTCCAAGGGCTGATCTTGTATAATCTTCAAACTTTAAGGATCATACTTGTACATTTGATATTTTGAGGGTCAAATGTGACAAGTTCTTCAAAGATGAGGGGCCATTTTTGCCAATCTTCAATTCTTCAAGAGTCAATTTGCAAATTTCCAGACTTGGGCCCGGTTCATTGTGCGACTTCGTTTCCCGTGTTCGTTTTTGATTGATTCTTGTGTTCTTTTGCCAATTCGTCAATATCCGTACCTAAAAATACACAAGTAACAAACATGAGCATATATTTGGTCTATTTTATGATATTTTATGCAATTTAAGGCCGTTTTGGACGATGAGACCATGTATAAAAGCAGTCTCATCACTCCCCCATACTAAACCATTGCCGTGCCCTCACGCAATGCTAGAATAAAGTATCAAAGCATCTCCAAAATTTAATTTTATGACTTTATTGAAATGATAAACTAGCTACTATTACTACTACATGTGTTTTAGACATAATGTATGATTTTCATCGCAAAATGGGACGTTTAGGTTCATAGAATAAGAACACGTGAATGCTTCGTTAGAAATAATTTCGTCGTTCTCGATTTTCACTTCAATTCCATGCTAAGCGTGCAACGAGATCATTGTCATTATAAGTTAGTAATGCTAACACTACTCATATGCCCTTATCACGTACTTATTCTCCCATTATTCCTAAGTTGTATCTCTTATATTTTATTATGTCTTAATGATCATGAGGATACATCATTGACTTATGCGATAATAGAGATTTAGGTCTAAAAATAGAGTCCTAACGGTGTAACCAAGACCATTAAATCAATAACCCCTCCTAATAGACAACGATGTTAAAAAATTAAGTTGACAAGAAGAATTGATAAACACGGTTTTATAACGGTTTTGAACATGAGACTTATTACCAAGACTTTTATACGCCCCCTAACGGAAGGACCTTATTATCTTTGGTTTACCTCCATCTTTTATTCAACTTCGCCATGAAGCTTTTATTATGACTTCGGTCTTGCCTTGCCTTTTATTATCCGCCATCATCGGTGGTTTTATTAGCCAAAGACGTATATCCTCACGCTAAAGCGAATTTTGGATCTTTAAAGCTTCGAAGATTAAGGCTTGATTCACTTTCAATTTTGCATAGATTTTAGGCCTTGTGGGGCTTCAAATTGTTTGCTTGATTTAGGTGAGCACTTGAAATCTTATTATTGGGTGAAGCTTTCGATTATTAGGGTGCCAATACTTCAAAACCGTGACGCTGGCGATACCTTAATGTCTTCCCAATTTAATTACACGGAAGCTACTAGAAAAGACTAGAAACCCAACAATCAAAACTAAACCGCTAAATCAATATTTATTAAGCAAAAAATATTTACATGCGAAGGGAGAATAAGCAAACAACGAGAACACATGAGTTTTTGAAAGAATACGAGTACTCTACGTTTAGCATAGTAACTTATAATTAACTCTATCATTTCTCGTCCTCATTTAAGAGACTTAGCCTAATGTGTAGTTAAGGAACCAAAGCTAAGTGCTCAACACGCACGGTCGAGTCAAAAATTACTCTTATTCTCGCCATCGGAAAATCTACATTCGTGTCTTCAAACACTTATAAAACATGAGAAAAATTTTAAAATTTGGCCATTTTTAGCCTTATTTGCAACAAAACGATAAACAAAACGATAGACTTTGGAAAGCGTGAAGGTTTGGCAAGGCAAGTATCTATTCACCCCCCCATACTAAAGTTAAACATTGTCCTCAATGTTTCGAGTCTAGGGGTGCAAACACCCCCATACTAGAGACGTAGTCGAATGCCTAATCTAGCATGGAAAGGGTGTAACCATTAAGTAATAAAAGCCGTTTATGAAGTGTGCTAATAAACCTAAGGTTAGAACATAAAAGGATATATCATGATGGATATTGGGAATGGCTTCCAAAGCAAACGATTGAGTGCTCCCATAAAACGAACACGAGAGGCTCCAATCGTGAAGATGATGATCTAAAAGACACAATTCACAAACAACCATGGAACAAAGGTTGGAAGGGCACAAATCCCCTCACATTAAACTAATTAGAAAGCAATAATATGTACATGGATAAGCATGGGTCTCCCCCACGAGGCACCTTGTTTTTGATAACCGAGTCAAAAGCTCGACTCGAATCCCCATAAATGTGATCATTTAGGGATAATCATGGTATGGTCAATTTTTGGTGGGGCTTACATGATAAACAAGGCCCAAAAGTACGTGGAGTACTTTAAAAATCCGAAAAACGTATACCGGGGTCAAAGATAGCGTCCTCGTTTTCGGATGAAAGACGAGACAACACAACTCCAACACAAATCCCAATGGGATAGAAGAAAATAGGAGAGAAGAAATAGAAGGGTGGGACAATGGGTAAGTCAAAACATTGAGCTACTCGAGGTAGACTCGCACCAATCAAATGAAAAGATTTTCCATTTATTGCATCGGTGGAAGACCGAGATTTCCCTATAAAAGCAATTCCAGGATCAAATATCTCGTCCTCGGTGGAGAAAGGGGAGGAAACATAAGGGGCTTCCCCCACACTAGGTCCACACAAAGCATCGTCAAAAGGGGAAGACGAGCTTGTAGTACTCAAGACACGCGGTGATGACGGAGTTAGAATAGTAGAAAAATCTTTTAAATTAGATTCAAAATCTTTTCCTTTTTCATCTTTAACATTCTCCTAGTGAAAACCCGATTTAATTATGTCAAAAATATTTGGTGTATCTAAAACAATATTAGTCACACTAAAAATTCTCACATTTTGAAAGCGTTTTGGTTTAGGTGGTGGCAAGTTTTCAAATCTTTTGTCAACAAAGAAAACCTCCCCATCGGGATCAACGTATTCATCATCCGAAGATTCACTCGAGATTGGAATCATAGGCTTAACACTCTTAACCTCCATCGGCGGAGGGGACGGAACTTCATTTTTATCAACTCCTAAAACTCTATTTGAAATCTTTTGACAAATGTTTTTGGTAGAATTGACATTGTACAAAGATGTGATCGAATAAACATGAGAAAGCGTGGAGTTTTGGGTTGCATTAATGACGAGTTCTTCCTCATTGAAACGAAGAGTGATTTTTCTTGCATGCACATCAATAAGTGCTCTCGAGGTATCCAAAAAAGATCGACCTAAAATTAACGGAACTTTAGGATCGATGGGAATATCAACAACTATGAAGTCCACGGGATAATAGAATTTCCCAACTTTCACAAAGACGTCCTCGGCAACTCCACAAGCTAGAATCGTAGAATGATCGGCCATTTTGATTGACATTCTTGAAGGAGTGAGATTTGGAAGATTGAGCGATTTAAAAATCTCGAGAGGCATCAAATTAATACTAGCACCAAGATCGGCCAAGGCGTAGCATTCTTCCATGTCTTGGATAGCACATGGGATTAAAAACTTTCCAGGATCACCGACTTCTTGAGGTATGCGGCTTAGAAAAACCGAAGAACAACTAGACGATTTTTGCAATTTTTCTTTGTTATTCAACATACTTTTGAAGTTCGCGGCAAATCGAGGCATCATGACTAAGGCGTCGGCAAAACTTATATTGAAATGCAAGTCACGAAACATTTTCATAAAGAGTTCAAATTGATAATTATTTCGTTCTTGTGCCTTTTCCTTGTCTCGTCTTGATGGGTAGGGTAAAGGTGGTGTGGGTTGGGGCAAATTAGGCATAGGCAACGGCCTTGGAATCTCGGGTTCCATAATGGGTATTGGTTCAACCGTAGGTGTGGTTTGAGCGGTACTTCGTGGGCTTGTAATGTGCTCCTTTTCAACCACAACCTCGGGTTCTTTCTCTTTTTCCTTCTCCATAGAAGTACTTGGACGAGAAATGGGTTCTTTGAAAGTTTTACCACTACGAGTAGTAATAACCTTCAATTCTCCTTTCGGGTTCACGATGGTATCACTAGGAAGACCACCCGAAGAAGAGGGCTTACACATGATAGCTTCAAACATCTTAGCCATACGGTCTTCAAACTTAGATTGCCTAGCATCCGCTTTCAACAATTCTTGCTTAATCTCATGTTGTCCTTGCTCCATTTTTTGTTGATTTTGTTGGAGTCGTGTGACATTTCCTTCCATTTTATTAGCATGAGTTTTAAGTTCATTAGCAAGTTCGGTTTTAAGCTCATTTTTCAATTCGGACCTTAAGCTAATCATCTCACGTTGCATGTTGTCAAACTTAGCATCATTAGCCTTAGCATAATCTAAAAATTCTCCTTGCAAATTTTTAGTGTGAGCATTTTGAAAACCTTGAGTAGGAGTTTGAAAATCACGGTTTTGGTTTTGATTAAAAACTTGCCCATTACCACTTTGATAATTACCCTTGTTATAATTCCTTTGATTTCCTTGGTAATTTCCACCTTGATTGTTGTTTCGATAGTTATTAGCATTTTGGTTTTGTGGAGCTTGATTTTGGCGGGAACCTTGACCGATTTGGTTATAAGTTCCCGTGGCTACATAAGCATTCGAAGTGTTACCATCCGCGGTAATTCACTCGGAAAAATCATGAGCTCCACCACACGAGATACAATTCTTTGCAACCGCTTTAACCGAAGCGGTGTTTGAAGCTTCTTGAGCTTTCCAATGAGACATAAGAGTCGAAAACCTATCGAAAAACCTATTCTCCTCATTTGCTTCATCTTGCAAGGCATTAATGGAACGAGATGATGACGAGCCCAAATTGGCAACACTCGGTGTGTTACGAGGGCTATAGACCTTAGACCTATTTTCTATGATTTTCAAAGCCTCATTGGTCGTTTTGCACAAAAAATTACCACCCGCGGCGGCATTTAAATAATCTCGTTCATGTTCATTAAGCCCATTATAAAAAGTGTCAATTTGATGCAATTCGGAAAAATCATGGTGTGGACATTCATGTAGCATTTCTTTAAATCTCTCTCAAGCCATTGAAAAACTTTCATTTGGTCTTTGTGTAAAACGTGAAATTTCGTTTTTCAAATGTGTTGTCTTAGATGGTGGAAAAAATTGATTCACAAATTTAGACACGAGATCGGCCCATGTCAAAATCGAATTCGGCGGTTCTTTCTCAAGCCAAATCTTGGCGGGTCCATCTAACGAGTAAGGGAACAACATCATCTTAATGGCATCGTGTGGTACATCCTTAAACTTGCTTGTCGCGGTGAGACGATTAAATTGCCTAATGTGATAATGTGGGTTGTCTTTTTCATGACCGCGAAACTTGTTTGCTTGCAACATAGACATTAAACCCGTTTTGATTTCAAAGTTCTCCGCAAGGATGGCGGGAATCACAATGGCCTCTCCAAAACCCTCGGTGGGTGCTTGAAGCAACTCCATCATAGTACGATTAGCCATGATAGCTTCTTGTTCTATAATAGGTTCCTCACTTGGAGACTCCTCACTAGATTGAGTGAGTGATTTGTTTCTTCGTTTACGAGCACGTCTAGCTTTAGAGCGAGTTTGCATAAACGTCACGTACAACGAGAAGGCGAGCAAATAAGATTCTTTTTGGTATTTTGTGTTTTTTCAATTTTTTTGTGGTTTTTTGATTGTATTAACCTTTTTTGGAATTGGTGAATATATTGAGTAGACAACAAGTCCACAAATCTCCTCACTAATCAAATCTCTTGATTAAAAAGGCCTCAAGGAATGAAAACGATCACGTGGAGTGAACGCCTTCGATGACTTTAGAACGATGGTGGAACACCAAATCGTTCAAGAGGGTTTAATCAAATGAAACCAAGAAAATATATATGATATGTAGTAATACTTTGGGCGGCAAAACCCTCGATTCACTCTCAAAATCAAATACGCACAAGCAAGCGGAGGAAACGAGGCGGCGCGAAGCACTTAAGAGCCTTTTTCCTTTAGGTTGTGAAATACAACCGCCTTATACCCACCTTATAGTTTGTATTATCAAGATTAAGCTTCACGAAAGTATTTATCTATTTTTGCCTTTTTTCTTTGGTTTGAGATTCGAATACAATGATCGAGTGATGAAATCCCGAATCAAGGTTGTGATTGCTCACGTATTTGGAGTACTTGTGTATTTATTGTTCTACGTATACAATATAGTAATAGTATTCACACAAAAACCGAAAAACGATAATACGTATTAATAGAGTGCTATTAATACAATTATATTTATGGCTAATATAGAAAAACAACAATGGTTCAATCAAAACACAACACGCCTCCCCGGCAGCGGCGCCAAAAATGATTGTTGTAAAATCACACTTGTTTAGGAAAACAAGGCAATAATATAGGGTAAGCACGACGATTTAGGAAAACCGTGTGTAAATGACCCTTAAGAAGGTGAGTTCGTTCTCTCGAGGAGGCACGTGTGTTGTGAATTGAATTGATTGATTTATGTTTTTGATTATTAAGAGAAGAAAAGAGGAAAAAATGACGAAGACGAAAAAAATAGAAAAATAAGGCAAAAACACTACTAGAAAGTTACGACGAAGAACGTAAAAAAACACAAAATTTAAAATTTTAACCTAGAAATTCCTAAAAATTACTAAAAATCCCAAATAATATTCTAAGAGTTTACAAAAAATCAAAACTTGCCAAAACCTTTTAATTAATTTAATAATGACTTTTTAATGCTAATTAAAGCCCTAAAAATCACTTTTAAATATTAAAAAGCCCTAAACAAGATTTTATAGTTTGTAAACCTCAAAAATGACCTAATTAAGCTAAAAACTATTTTTAAAAATTTTAAAACCAAATTAAACTATTTTTAAACTCCTAAAAACTATTAAAATCTATTAAATCTTAAATTAATTCTAAAAATTAATTGAAAAGCCTAAAAATTATTCTACAAATGGGAAAAGTCCTAATTAATGATATAGAACCTAGGAAAAATGAAAAAGAAATTAAAATAAAACTTTTTATTTTAATGAATAAAATAATATTAAAATATTCTAAAAAATTAAAAGTCCTCAAATAAATTCTAAAAAATTCTCAAAAATCCTAAATATTCTAACTAAGAAGAAAATGTAAATTAAAGTTTCTAAAACCTCTTAATTAATTTTATATTAATTTTTAAAGTTGCTAAAAAACCCTAAAATTAAATAAAATCAAAAATTAAAGTTTTTGAAAACTTTTTTATATGTAAACCTCAAAAATACAAATTAAAACCTAAAAACTATTTTTTTGTATTTTTTAACTACTGTTTAATATTTTTAAACGACTTTTTAAATTTAAAACTAAAAATAATCCTATTAAATAATTGAATAAAAGGAAAAAATAAAACTTTTAGCCAGAAAAATTCCTAAACCTATTTTAATCCTAGGAAAAATGAAAGAAATCTAGAAAGCTTAATAAATAAGCTAGAATAAGCCAAACAGGTCACGGCTTATTTAAATAAGCCAAACTCAAACATTCCTTAAGTATTAAACCAAACCAAACCTAGCAGTCAAAGACCCTAGGGCAGGATGGTTAACGCGTATGGTTGTGAGAGGAGTGGCGCAGGTTCGAGTCCTGGCCACGTCCTTTTTGGAATTTATTTATTTATTTATTTTTTTTTTTAGCTTCAAACCAAACTGACACACTTTTTAACTTGTAATCCAATCCAAAAACACTTTTTACCAGATTTAAATCAAGATTAGGTCCAAATTGTATCCAGGTTTAAGCTTTCAAGAACTCATGCCCTTTTTTTTCTTGCTTTGTGCAAATTTTGATGCCAAGAGGACTTGGCTGTGCACCCTTTTTGGTGTTGTATTTGGAACACAAGGCACCCCTTCACTCTTTCTGAGTGAAGGGAGTCACAATCAAGCAGATTACCACACCCAAGCTCATAAAAATCAAAGATCAAAGCACACAAGAACACTACAAGTTTCTGAGATGAAAATAAGGGTCTGGTGGTTATGTTTAGCTTCTAGGTGCACTAAACTCAACTTCAAAAGCTCAAACTTGGCAGACAATCTCACAAAATGGTACACAATAAACCTACAAACCTGATTTAACCTAGTTCTCAACAGAATTCACAAAATCATTCACAAAATTTGGAAAAACAAGAAGGTTATGGCATAAGCAGATTTCAAACTCACTTTTTAACTTTTTGACACACAAACTATGCTCAAACTAGTTCTAATCTAAGCTACCACTATCATGCAACCTATCTCAGTCCTAACACCCCTATCTAAACACTTTTTAAATCACCAATTAAGATTTCTACCCTGCTTAAACAGAAATCCAAACACCCCTTTAAATCTTGAAAACGTTTTTTATCAAACAAAATTACTTAAAAACTAATCCAATCCAACCCTAGTAACATCTAACATGCATAATGACTCACAAGAACACAAAATAGAACAGATTAACACACTTAATCAAGTAATCATGCTAATCACTTACAACACCATTTTTCTTAAATTTTAAAAGGGTAAAAGAAAAATTACCCAAGATCCTTACTTCCAAGGATCTTTGTGGATGTGAAATCCACCTCCTTCCAACTCGGGTTGGAGCAGAACTATAATCAACAACCTTCTTAACCTGAAAATTCAGAAAAAAGCAAAACAAATACAAAGCATGTGATATATTCTGTTTTAAATTTTTCTTCTTAAAAACTTTTATCAAAACCTTTTAATACTTCAAACACGTTTTAAAATCAAGTCTCAAGTCCAAAAATCAAAGAATTTTTCCACTTTCACTTCAAAAACCTTGATTTCAGAACCTTAAAAACTTTCTTTTAAAACAACCTTTTTTGAAAAACTTAACACACAAATCTTATAATCTTGGAACTCAGCCTTAGCATATAGTCAATACACAAACTTTTTAAAAAATATAAAAGGAATTATAATTGATTAACTCAAACACCAAACTTTATTTCTTTAAAAACAGAATTACAAGAGATTTTTGCTAAAAGCTGGAACAAGGAAAGAGTGAATAGGCTCAACTCTTTTTATAGACCCTCATGGACTATTCTAGAACAGGAATTAAATATTACAATGCATAAAACCCTAATGGCCAAAAGCCCTACTTTGCCCTTTGAAGAATCTCAAGTCTCGGTCAAAAAAGCAACCCCATGTGATTCGCCAGCTGTGGAGGTGATTGTGGACGTAGGATCAATCTTGGAGGCCAAGTAGTATCATCCAAAACGTTTAAATTGTCGGGGGTGGGGTTTTGGTTGAAAACGAGGTAGCAGGGGAGTGCCTTTGTGAGGACCACAGGACACGTGGCGAGTTGGTGAGAGGTGGGTTTGGATGAGGGTTAGCTTAATTAATGATCTGGAGCGATTTAGGGTCAAACCCTTTGTTTTGGGTTCAACTGAAACTGGGAGGGGTTTAGGGTTCTTGGGTTAATTAAGCAGGTTTAATCTTAATTGGGTAAAACAAATTTTAAAAATATTGTTTAGGTGGGAAAAGGGGTGAGTGGGATTATTTGACCGGTTTGACCAAGTTTATTAAATAAACTTGGGTTGTGGGTAATGGGCGGGTAGGTTAATGGGTTTGGGTAAATAAAGTGGGTAGGGCTGAGGTGTCGCTGGTTGGTTGGTTGTGGGAGTTTAGTGGTTAGGCAGATTTGGTCCCCAATCTTTTTACTCTCCTTCACTTTGTATTAAATTCCCAACAGCGCCAAAATTAGCTTTGTCAACTTTGGAAACTTGTCAAATTTGGCACAATCCATTCCAAAACTTTTCCAAAGGGCTCCTTTTATAATTTCTTGATTTTCCAAGGGCTGATCTTGTATAATCTTCAAACTTTAAGGATCATACTTGTACATTTGATATTTTGAGGGTCAAATGTGACAAGTTCTTCAAAGATGAAGGGCCATTTTTTCCAATCTTCAATTCTTCAAGGGTCAATTTGCAAATTTCCAGACTTGGGCCCGGTTCATTGTGCGACTTCGTTTCCCGTGTTCGTTTTTGATTGATTCTTGTGTTCTTTTGCCAATTCCTCAATATCCGTACCTAAAAATACACAAGTAACAAACACGAGCATATATTTGGTCTATTTTATGATATTTTATGCAATTTAAGGCCGTTTTGGACGATGAGACCATGTATAAAAGCAGTCTCATCAAATAGTTAGACTAGAAATTAAAGATAAGTTTCGTCAAAGAAAGGTAGAAACGACCATTTTGGTGGTTTAAATCCTTGTGTCGAAATTATACGGACAAGATTGTACACATATTTAATGTATGTATTATGGATAGATCATTAATTGTGATTGAGTATTCTTTCCTAAATGCATTAAATATATAAAGATTTTGGTGGTCATATTCTAATTGACAAGTTGAATATATATGAACTCTTTCTTGAAGGACTACTTGAGCACGGACTTAAGTAATCGAAAGGAGTTTATTAATTCAAATAAATCTTTGGAAAAGTACAAATTGCAATTATTCATGAATGAATAAATGCAAGCATCTAGGAAATTATTCTTATGTTTAATTTGAAATCAAGATTGGATTTAAATTTGAATGAGATGTGTAGAAACTAGAAGGGGGGGTTGAACAGTTTCTCTTCAATTAATTGCCTAATTTAAATTACTTTGAATTAAGTGTGTATCAAAACTATCTTTTACTTAAAGCTAAGTTGCATAATGATTAGGTTCAATTCAAATGCATTAGCAATGGTAATAGGTAAGTATAATGATAATGAAATAAGTAAAGAGTAAGGAAATAGACAACCTAGTGACAAGACACCAAGATTTATAGTGGTTCGACAACGAGGCTCTATCCTCGTTTCTACTCCACTCCTCGAGTACACCTACTCGAGATTTCCACTATATCCACAAGCTCCCTTCTTGGCGGAGAAAGCCTTACATCGTCGCTTACATTGTTTTCCGACACTAAGCTAAATGTCGAGACCTAATCATTAGCTAGGACCAATCTACACAACGTTGCCTACTTCACAATTTAACGACACAAGGCTAGATGTCGAGTTCTAATCTCAAGGCAGAACCAATCTTCACGACGTTGCCTACTTCACCATTTAACGACACAAGGCTAGATGTCGAGTTCTAATCCAACGCTAGAACCAATCTTCATGACTCTTCACTTTGAAGCTAAGTGAGAACTTCACACAACACAACTACTAATCACTTTCAAGTTTAGTGAGAACTCACAAGACACAACCACATCACTTTATAGTTTAGTGAGAACTACTACACAAATCTATTACAACTTAACTAGACATATCCAAGTACACACATGTAGCTTGGATCTACCCAACACAAATCCAAGCAAACACATATGCAATGGATGTTCACAACAAATCCAAGTATTTACAAATAGCTTGGATGAACACAACTAGTCTAAGTATTTCATAAATACAAATGGATTAACAAAAATAAAAAGGATAACATGATGAACATGACTAATTCATGGATTCATCTTTATCATAACACTAGTGAGTGAGTGATCTTCTCATTGGACAAGGTAAAGGAGGGGATCAAGAGGATAATCATATGTAAACATCCTTAACACTTTAAGTGATCATTTACTAATGACTATGCTATACAAAGGAGAAAGGGGGCTGAGAAAAACATCCAAGAGGCTTGTTGGAAAATGAGATTTTATCCACTATTTATAAAAGACAAAGTCCAACGGCTAGCTGGGCGCGGATCCTTATCTAGCCGGCGGTACCTTATCGATAAAGAACCACCTAGATATTTAAGGTACCGCCCAGTAGAGTCTACTCCCTTTTTTGTCTTTTAATGGGGTAGGAATATCTGAGGTTTTTTAAACCTTCAAAGGATATTCTTATGGCATATGGAATATGCCATTTTCAAATTTACATTTCCCATTATAAAAAAACATTTTCTTAAAAAGAAAGTTTATTAAAAATCTTTTGTCATATTAACAAAAGTGAGTTTTAAGGATAATCACTTTGATGATCACTAAGTATGATTAAGAAAAGTTAGTGATATGATTATTACCTTGATGATAGTGTTAGTTAAATAATTCGTTTTGTGTTTTACACTAAATGTGTTGTATAGTTTGTTGTGATCAAAACTAAGAAAGATTAGTTAACACTAATAATGTTTTTAGGCATCACTTGCATTAACAATCTCCCCCTTTTTGATTACGACAAACTATAAACTCATTTACTTAGAAACAAAAAAATATCGAATTATTAACGAGTTTATCACTATCATTTCTCCCCCTTTGTCGTAGCAAAAAGGTAAGCACAAGTCTTTGAAGATATCCGGACTTTGCTAGTAGCTCCCCCTTGGTGGTTGCTCCCCCTTGATTGGGGCACCAAGTGCATGAGCTAAGGTGACATGCTACACAAAGGTTAGTAGAAAGGAAAGAAACACCAATGTATATATGATCACTACCTACTAAGTAACTTGAGAGGGAGAAGGAGAAGAAATCTCAAATTAGAAGCAAGTATTTGCTAAGTATGTCCAAAAAGGTAAATGATAAAATCAAGGTTCAATTGGTGGAATGGAGGTAGAAAGGAAACATCCAACCAATGAAGATGATAAATTTGTCAAGGGGTTAAAATTTAGAATTGATGGAATCACCCATAAACAATTGTAAATATTAACCACGATCAACTCAAAAAGAAAGAGAGAATGATCAAATAAAGATAGCAAACACAACACAAAGATTTCATATTACATAAATATGAAAAAGACAAACAAAGTAGATAGTCATACACACAATATGAGTATCTAAAGCAAAAGATATGGAAAATAAACCACAAAGCATAAGCTAGTCTAATAGTGACAATTTTCCAAGATTGCTTAAAAAAATGACTCTAAAACAACTAAAGTTTTATTGACTCCAATGGAGTGTAGCCCTTTAGTTGGAAAAATAAGACGACGATGCATCATTCGAAGTTTTGTCCACAGGAACGAAAACTTTGAGAGGAGGTCGAGTGAGGTGGAATTCAAGAAAATTTAACTTCTCATACACATGAGCAAGTTCAATTTGTTGAAATCGACAACAAGCACACGAGGATCCATGATGCAACACAAATTCGGTTGATGGGGGAAGGCCATCACACCTAGGGTTTGGTGGTGGTGAGGAGAGTGGGTAGGTAATGTTTTCACAATGCCTTGTGAGGTTTGGGAAGGTTGAAAGATCATTGAGTTGAGGGGTGTTAAAGGGTTTTGGTGGTGGGGGGAGATTCTCCTTTTCTCTGGTTATTGGGTTAATGGAGTAGGTCTCATTACAATACTTGATTGGAGAGAAGGTGGGGTTCATGGGTGGTTTGGATGAAGAGGGTTCATTTTTCTTGATCCAAATAGGTTTAACCGAGATTTTCGGTTTCTTGGAATGGATGAGGAAGCTTTGGGTGAGGAGGTTTGTGACAAAGAAATGTCAAGGTTATGAAAGGGAGAGTTAGGTATTGATGAGGTGTGAGAATGAAATCTCAAGGTTGGGGTATAAGAAGAAAGTATACAAGGAAAAGGTTTGAAAATCAAATGTAAAGTGTCAAGGAATGTTTAGCCAAATAGAGTAAACATGGAATCTTGACTGGAAATAGGGTGATGAAGAAAGACTAAAAACGAGCCATAAAGTGGCTTTCTGTCCGCGGTACCTTATAGGGAACGGAGGTTCCTTATCACTTAAGGAACCGCGCTTCTTTAGGGAACCGCGTGCAGTGGACTTGAAACCTAGATTTTCCAGGGTTTTGAGAAAAACTAAGACTTTTTCATAAAATTGTAAATCTTGGAATTTTACCTCTATTAGCACTAAATTTTGCTAGGGTTGCATAAAAGCAACACATTCACCAAGAATGTCTTGACAAAGGGTGACAAAATTTTGGATAACATTTTGAGCCAAATTTTAGTCAAGTTTTAGAGGTTGTGATAGATTTAGGTTCAATTTTAATTTGGAATTAAAGTTGATTAATGTCCACATAAAGATAGAAACACACAATGCTAAGTCCTTAATTCATTCTCATAAAACACTCATGAAAGAGATACATAAAGGAAATAAAGAAAAACAACTAACTAAACTAAAGATAACTTAAAAAGAGGCTAGGTCTAGATTAGTAATCTCCTTGGCTTGAATTTTCTTGAAAACTATTTTTTTTAAAGAAAATCACCATTCATCTCCTAGGATGAGGCATGTTAAACAAGGTGAGCAAGAAACCTTGCAACCTCATATGAAGTCCCAGCATCTCCATCCTAAGGTTTTGAATGATGTAGTTATTGTAGAGGCAACATGGACAATGAGAACCATGAGCTTCTAGGAACCCAAGGAAGTAAGGATCACCCATAAAGAAGGGAAGTGGAACACCCAAAATGGGAGTGTTTGAGGGAGGAGGAGGTGGAGGAGGAATGTTCTCCAAGGGTGATGTGGGTGAGTGTGGAGGCAATCTCTCCAAGGGTTAAAAAGGTGAGTTAGGAGGGGTAAATGGTGAAGTCACCATGGTATCATCAAAGTCATTCATAATAGGAATGCTTAGGATGGGTTGTGGTTGGGTGGTCACATCCAAGAGATTACTTGGAGTGAAGGGTGAGGAAAGCTCATTCATCCTATATTGGAATGAAGAGGAGGTAGAACCATGAGAATGGTTGGTTCCATGCGTTGATGAAGTCTTGCATGGAGCAAGAGGTGGTGAGTTTGATGAAGAAATGAGAATTGGGACAATCTCATTCTTGGGAGTGTGAAAGGGTGAGGAGTTGGGTTTAGCCATTTTAATCTTAATCTTAAGATTGTTCTTTGAGGTTTTGGATGAGTTTGAGCTTCTTGTAGAAACCATGGTTGAAATGAAGGGTTTAAGGTTTAAGGAAGAATGGTTTGATGTGTGAAGAACATGACTAACAAGGTGGGTTTAAAAGGGTGAAGGGATGATTCAAACTAGTAATGGGTTAAAAACATTTTATGTGAACAATGAATTTAGCTAACCTAGTTTAGGAAATGTGCAGGTTTTTGCAAAGAATCAAGCAAGGTTTACACAAATTACAGAAAATAGTGTAAAGAAAAGATTCTGTCAGACACAGTAGCCGGCGGTTCCTTATCTAAGGGCGGCGGTTCCTTATCAATAAGGTACCGCGGGTTGATAAGGAACCGCGACCAGTGGTGTTCAAAAATGGTATTTCCTCAAATTTTGGTTAGCCCAGATTTTTATCAAAGGATTTTCAAGCCAAAGTTAACTACTGACCAAAATCTAGGAAGCTAACTAACACATATGATATACAAAGCTATGCAAATCACAATGGCAAACATTTAGGATAAATAACAAATAATCCAAACAAGTAGAATATAGTTAATACATATCCAAGATAAACACAAGAGGAAGTAAATGTTCAACATTACATTACATGTTTACCAACATGTATTACTTTGAAAAAAATCAAAGTCTTCATCTTCTCTTCTTGCCCAATCCCTTGATCATGTTTCCTAAGTACTTGATTCCCTTTCTTGACTCAACCCGGTGTTCATGTAAATCACCTTGGGTTTGAAGATTTTGACGGTAAAGTTCCTCCAAATTGAGATTATTAGGAACTTCACTATTGGAATGATGAGGAGGGGAGGCAATGTCATCTAAACCATCCACGAATGAGTTTGTGGACTGGTGAGAAGTACTCGAAGAATCAATGGGAGCACTTGTGCCAATGCCATCACCATCACTTGTTGGCATGTCCATGTCCTCATCATTGGACTCTTGTTGGTCGGATTTACGATCACATCTTGTCTTTCTCTTATATACCTCTTGAATAGGTAGCATGACCCGTTTGACCAGTTGAAACTGAGAAAGATCAAGATTTGGAAAATCACGACCAACCCTTTTAAAAAGGCGAGTGAGAAGCATCGCGTAAGGGAGGTTTGTTTTAGTCTTGTGAATAGCATAATTGATCCTTTGAGCGATAAAATATGCCAAATTATAATTGGTGTTGGTAAAGATACAATATAACATATGTACTAAACACGCCGGAACATGATCCTGGTTTCCACCAAGACAAAACACATTTTCCCTAAGGATATTGGTCCATTGGACCATATTATCATTAAGGTCGCTTAAGATAACCTCATGACGTTTCACCGAGCGTACCTTAGTATGAAGGCTTCTCTTAACGGGTCGATTACACTTTTTGGAGACAATGTCAACAATGAAGTCAAGATCAATTTCCTCATGATCATTTGGAGGAAAATTGTAGGATTCAAGGAGAGCACTAAGCTTCCATTTATCCCTGAAGCGACAAGTGCCTACAAACGGGACATCAAGAATTTGACCAAAAACTTCGAGAGAGTATTGAATGAGTTGATCTTTCAAGATGAACCTAAAAAATATTCCATCGTTGTTTTCAATGATGGAGTATGTGATAAATAACTCCAATAGGAATCGAGGATAGATGTCTTCCTTAATGTTCAACAAGCAATCAAATCCAATGTTTTCAAACATGGACTTGATGTAGACATAATCCTTGATATCCTTTTGGACAACTCTACCCTCATGAAAGCAACAGGATTGAAGGGAGGAAAAAGTATGGGCAAGGTGAGTTGAGTGACAAAAGTCGGAAAGGTTTGGCATATACTGTTTGGTGAGTTGATGATCCTTTTGGTATTGTGAAGGCATGATTAGTACCTAAATAAACACAATAAAATATTTTTCCAATCACTCATATGAAAAATAAACTCAGAACTCAAAAATATGAGAATATATTATATCAATTTCTTGACAAACAAAGGATTGAATCCATAACATTCTCATGTTCACAATGTGTTTATTCCATTATTAACCAAGAACATATGACCTATATTGGATCAACAATGGACTAGAACATTGGTTTTTCAAAACAAAGTTTTTTTAGGTAAACATTAACAATGCAACTACCTATTTGTTCATGGGTTCATCTCAATTCCATCTTTTAACCAAAATCATTTATCCAAAATTCGGATTTGTTCTACAAGTGGGTTTTAGTGAAATCTTAATGAATATGAACCCAAGGAATCATAGTAAAATAACCATGTCAACCAATATTCCTATTAAGGTTCTAATTCAATTTCAATTTTAAAAATCCCTAAGTATGAAAGGATGAACCCTAGAACAAAATAGATGAACTTGAAAGAAAGTACTTACAATTAATTGATGTTTGATGAAGGATGAGTTAAACCGACAACTTAGAATCAATTAATTTGAGTGATTGAAGTTTTTTTGAAGCTTCAACAATGGTGGAAAAGATGAAAAACGTCGGCTGTGTGTTTTTGGGAGAGAGAGGGTTTGGTTTGAAAAAGGTTATTTTAATAAAACTGGCGCTCTAACAAACTTTACTGCCCGCGGTACCTTATCGATAAGGAACCGCAGGTTTGAGCCGCCAGAGATAAAGAACCGCCTGCAGAGGCTGGTTTTTATCAATGAAACACGCCAAAATTTTTTAAAACCAAATTTTCTAAAATACTTAAAAATATATCTAAACCTTTTAGAATATCATTTGGATCATCATAACACTAAGCAATATGCCTGAATGAAGGATTACGAGTGGAATCGAGATCGAAAAGAACTGAAACGGACAAACGATTACTCGTAGCGAAAAGGAAAAGTGGAGAGAAGTAAAGGGAAGTGAATCAAGACTAAGATCAATGCTCAAGGGATTAATGACAATCTTCAAATCATGGAAAGGAAGAGCTTGTGTCATATATAGTGGTTTAAGACGTGCCTTTCCGGCGAAACGTTAAACGGCTTTGGTAATGATGAAATACAAAGCAGTTATTCATGTATAGACTAAGATCACTTTCAATAATAGTCTTAGTCTAAACCAAAATATGAGCAAGGTATTAATTCACTTTCTCTCCCACAAAGGGCCTACTAACCGTATGGGTGCAAACCATGGAAATCATGCATGATACTTTAAGCTACTACTAACTCACTCTACATCACCATAGTGAGTCAAGTATCCAAGCAATGAAGGTTTGAGAGGATAAAAGAAAAGAATAACAAACCACAAACAAATGTCAAGGCAAGGATGCCAAGAACAAGCACATAGTCAAGTAATGATCAAAAGAATGATCAATGGGCGTGTGGAAGAACGAAAGCATACCTTGGCCACAAAGAGCAATCCATTAAAGAATCAATGCAATGCCCAACAATGACTATGATGAGTACTAAGTCTTCAAGGACTAGTATCATTCCCAATCATCTTGGTATCATCATTCAAGGATGTTGAAGATCAATGAAGATGAGTCTTCTACAAGTACAAGTAACTCAATCCACAACCAATTAAGTGATTGATCTTCATGAGTACCTACACAAAGCAAGATGCAAACTAGTAGATACATTTCAAGAGTAGATCTAAAATGCATAAAGACTACTAATCTAAGAGGGATGCAATATTACCAATTAAAAGACCTATTTTCCTAGAAGAAATAGTTTTTACCAAAGGGAAACTTTAGTACAACTTGACCTTCTAATTTGAGGAGACAATGGATCGATCCAAGTTTTAAAGTACAATATACTTCAAAGATCTTGAGTGACCATCGCTCTGATACCAATTGTAGAAACTAGAAGGGAGGTTGAGTAGTTTCTCTTCAATTAATTGCCTAATTTAAATTACTTTGAATTAAGTGTGTATCAAAACTATCTTTTACTTAAAGCTAAGTTGCATAATGATTAGGTTCAATTCAAATGCATTAGCAATGGTAATAGGTAAGTATAATGATAATGAAATAAGTAAAGAGTAAGGAAAGAGACAACCTAGTGACAAGACACGAAGATTTATAGTGGTTCGACAACGAGGCTCTATCCCCGTTTCTATTCCACTCCTCGAGTACACCTACTCGAGATTTCCACTATATCCACAAGCTCCCTTCTTGGCGGAGAAAGCCTTACATCGTCGCTTACATTGTTTTCCGAGACTAAGCTAAATGTCGAGACCTAATCATTATCTAGGACCAATCTACACAACGTTGCCTACTTCACAATTTAACGACACAAGGCTAGATGTCGAGTTCTAATCTCAATGTAGAACCAATCTTCACGATGTTGCCTACTTCACCATTTAACGACACAAGGCTAGATGTCGAGTTCTAATCCAAAGCTAGAACCAATCTTCACGACTCTTCACTTTGAAGCTAAGTGAGAACTTCACACAACACAACTACGAATCACTTTCAAGTTTAATGAGAACTCACAAGACACAACCACATCACTTTATAGTTTAGTGAGAACTACTACACAAATCTATTACAACTCAACTAGACATATCCAAGTACACACAGGTAGCTTGGATCTACACAACACAAGTCCAAGCAAACACATATGCAATGGATGTACACAACAAATCCAAGTATTTACAAATAGCTTGGATGAACACAACTAGTCCAAGTATTTCATAAATACAAATGGATTAACAAAAACAAAAAGGCTAACATGATGAACATGACTAATTCATAGATTCATCTTTATCACAACACTAGTGAATGAGTGATCTTCTTATTGGACAAGGTAAAGGAGAGGATCAAGAGGATAATCATATGTAAACATCTTTAACACTTTAAGTGATCATTTGCTAATGATTATGCTATAGAAAGGAGAAAGGGGGCTGAGAAAAACATCCAAGAGGCTTGTTGGAAAATGCCATTTGATCCACTATTTATAGAAGACAAAGTCCAACGGCTAGCTGGGCGCGGATCCTTATCTAGCCGGCGGTACCTTATCAATAAGGAACCGCCTAGCTATTTAAGGTACCGCCTAGTAGAGTCCGCTCCTTTTTTTTGTCTTTTAGTGGGGTAGGAATATCTGAGGTTTTTTAAACCTTCAAAGGATATTCTTATGGCATATGGAATATGCCATTTTCAAATTTACATTTTCCATATTAATAAAACATTTTCTTAAAAAGAAAGTTTATTAAAAAATCTTTTGTCATATTAACAAAAGTGAGTTTTAAGGATAATCACTTTGATGATCACTAAGTATGATTAAGAAAAGTTAGTGACATGATTATTACCTTGATGATAGTGTTAGTTAAATAATTCGTTTTGTGTTTTATAGTAAATGTGTTGTATAGTTTTTTGTGATCAAAACTAAGAAATATTAGTTAACACTAATAATGTTTTTAGGCATCACTTGCATTAACAAGATGATTTCTAAGTATTTATAAAAGCTAGTGAGAGTATAATGATTATTTTCTTAAATTATATGTGTCGAATAGACATATAAGAAAGTAAATTTCATTTAAATTAAATGTTGATTTGGTTTAGATTTGAAATGAAATTTTGCTTTGGAAAATTAAAAAATAAGATATAACCTTAGAACAAACAAATTTATTTGTTTATGCGGTGGAAATACAAAAAAATATGCCATATAGTAAGTTTATATGGATATTTAGAACATGAACAAATCTAAATTTGGTTTTGAGAAATTTTTATGTGTATCACGTTGTATTTATATCATGCTTAAAAAGCTAGATGATTTAAATATATTAATCTATTTGAAAGTTATTAAATAACTTGTGTAATGAATATTCTGAATGAATATGTTTGGATATAGAATAACATCCTTGTCTTGGATCAGCTTCCATATTCTATAGATGAGTAATTTGTCAATAATTGTGCAAATTATCATAGCCAATAAACTTGGATGTTTGGTTGGAATCAAACATTACATAATAGATATTATTGATAACATATTTATATATTTAAATGACAAGTTATAAAAAACTTGAAAAGATATAATTGAGGTAACACTCAATATTAATCATGAAATCTTTGGAGATGACATGTTGTGTAGAAACTAGAAGGAGGGGTTGAATAGTTTCTCATCGGTTTATCTCCTAATTAAAATTCCTTTCAATTAGGTGAGTGCACAAAACTATCTTTTACTTGAAAGCTAGTTGCATAATGATTAGGTTCAATTGTAATGTATTAACAATGTGTAGTAAGTATAGCGAATGTAAGTAATGAGTAAGGAAAGAAACACCCTAGTAGGAAGATACCAAGATTTATAGTGGTGCGGCAACGAGGCTCTATCCTCGTTCCTACTCCACTCCTCGAGTACACCATACTCGAGATCTCAACTATATCCACAAGTTCCCTTCTTGGTGGAGAAAACCTTGCAACGTCGCTTACATTATTTTCTGACACTAAGCTAAATGTCGAGACCTAATCTTAGGTATGACCAATCTACACAACGTCGCCCACTTCACCATTTTACGACACAAGGCTATATGTCGAGCTCTAATCCAAAGCTAGAACCAATCTTCACAACGTTGCCTACTTCACCATTTTCTGACACAAGGCTAGATGTCGAGTTCTAATCCAAAGCTAGAACCAATCTTCACGACTCTTCACTTTGAAGCTAAGTGAGAACCTCACACAACACAACTACATATCCCTTTATAGTTTAGTGAGAACTCACAAGACACAACCACATCACTTTATAGATTAGTAAGAACTAACACAACTAATTACAACTCATCTGAACATATCCAAGTACACACATGTAGCTTGGATCTACACAACACAAATCCAAGCACACACATGTGCAATGGATTTACACAACTCTAATCCAAGTATTCAAATATAGCTTGGATGAACACAACTAGTCCAAGTATTCACAAATACATTGGATCTACACAAGACACAAATAAACAAATGATGAACATGACTAGATCTTTAGGAGAAGGTGATCTTCATCAATGCTTCATCTTTAATCACATCACAAGTGTGTGAGTGATCTTCTCTCTGGACAAGGTAAAGAAGGAGATCAAGAGGGTAATCATGAGTAAACATACTTAACACATTAAGTGATGATTTACAAATGACTAGGATTAGATAGGATAAAGAAGGCTGAAAGAGATGTCCAAAAAAGGTTGACGAGAATGCAGATTTGATCCACTTTTATAGAAGACAAATGCCAACGGCTATCTGGGGGCGGTTCCTTATCTATCTAGGAGGTTCCTTATCGATAGGGAACCGCGTAGGCACTTAAGGAACCGCGGGTACTAGACTCCGCTCCTTTTTATCTTTTACTGAATTTGAAATATCTAAGACTGTTTAAACATTCAAAGGATATTCTTATGGCATTTGGAATATGCTATATTCAAATTTACATTTTCATTTTAATAAAACATTTTCTTAAAATAAAGTTTATTAAAAATATTTTGTTACATTTGACAAAAGTGAGTTTTAAGGCTAATCACTTTTATGATCACTAAGTATGATTAAGATATGTTAGTGTAATGGTTATTACCTTGATGATAATGTTTGTTAGATAATTCGTTTTATGATTGTGTTTGACAATAAATGTGTTTGTAATTTGTCGTGATCAAAACTAAAAAAGATTAATTAATACTAACAATGTTTTTAGGCATTGCTTTGCATTAACAATCTCCCCCTTTTTGATTACGACAAACTATAAACTCATTTACGTAAAATACAATTTTTATTCGAATTATTAACGAGTTTATCACTATCATTTCTCCCCTTTGTCGAAGCAAAAAGGTTAGCACAAGTCTTTGAAGAAGAAAAGAACCGGACTTTTGCTAGTAGCTCCCCCTTGGTGCTTACTCCCCCTTGCTTGGGCACAAGAAAATGAGCTAAGGGGACATGCTACACAAAGGTTAGAAGAAAGAAAAGAAACACCAATGTATGTATGTGCACTACCTACTAACTAACTTGAGAGGGAGAAGGAAAAAGAAATCTCAAATTAGAAGCAAACATTTGCTAAGTATGTCCAAAGAGTGTGTATTGACAATATCATAGTTCAATTGGTGGAATAAAGGAAGAAAAGAAACATCCAAACCAATCAAAGTTGATTTAAACTATCAATGGGTTAAAATTTAGAATTTATGGAATCACCCATAATTAATTTTAAGTTTTAACCATGATCAACTCTTTAACAAATGTGTGAAATAGAATTAGTGGGAAAGATAACACACATGACATTCATATTACACAAATATGAAATAACATACAAGAGAAATATTCATACACACAAAATGAATATTTAAATAAAAAAATATGGAAAATAAACCACAAAGCATAAACTACTCTAATAGTGATAATCTTCCAAGATTGCTTAAGTTTTATTGACTCAAACAACTAAAGTACAAAATGTGCCTTAGTTGGAAAAGAAAGAAGACGAAGCATCATTCGTAGTTTTGTTCACGGGAACGAAAACTTTGAGAGGAGGTCGAGTGAGGAGGAATTCAAAGAAATTTAGCTTGTCACAGATATGAGAGTGTTCAATTTGTTGAAAACGACAACAAGCATACGAGGAACCATGACGCAAAACAAAGTCGTTAGATGGGGGAGGTCCATCAAAATTAGATGTTGGTGGAGAGGGAGATAATGGATAAGAGATGTTTTCACAATGCCTAGTGAGGTTAGGGAAAGAAGATAGGTCATTGAGTTGAGGAGAGTTGAAAGGTTTTGGTGGTGGTGGAAGAATTTCCTTTTCTTCGGTAATTGGATTTGTTGAGTAAGTCTCATTCCAATATTGAATCGGAGAGAAAGAGGAATTCTTGGAAGATTTTGGAGAAGAGGAATCATGAGGATTCTTGTTCTTTTTGATCCAAATGGGTTTAACCGAGATTTTTGGTTTCTTTGAAAGCTTAGAAGAAGAATCTTTAGGTTGAGAAGTTTGTGACAAAGAAATGTCAAGGTTAGGAAAAGAAGAATTAGGCATTATCAGGGATGAAGAAAAGAACTCCCAAAAGAGAAGAATTTAAAGAAAATAGACAAGGCAAAGATTTGAAATGAAAAAGAAAGGTTTTAGAAAATGTTTAGCCAAATTGGGTACACAAAGAATCTTAACCGAGACAGTGGTCAAGGAATAAAGACTAAAAATAAGCCAAGAACGGCTTTACTATGCGCGGTTTCTTAATATAGCCCGCGGTTGCATATCGATTGGAGCCGCCTGGGGGCTAAGGAGCCGCGTCCAGTGGATAGCAAACCTTGATTTTCAAAAGTTTTGGAGAAAAATAAGACTTTTTCAAAATTTTGCAAATCTTGAATTTTTACCTCTTTTAGCACTAGAGTATGCTATGGTTGCATAAAAGCAACACATTCACAAAGAATGTTTGACAAAGGGTGAAAAAATATTTAGATAACATTTTGGTCCAATTTTAAGTCAAGTTTTTAGAGGTTGTAATAGATTTAGGTTCAATTTTAAATAAATTTAAGTTGTTTAATGTGATCACATAGATCAAAACACATAAAAAATAAATCCATAAAACATTTATATGAGAAAATCATGAGGGAAAAGAGAGGAAATACAAGAAATAAAAAGACAATTAACTACTACAAAGATAGCTAAAAACTAGGTCTTGAATTCATAGATCTCTTTGGGCTTGACCTTCTTTTGAAAAGCATGTTAATTCTAAAAATCATTATTCATCTCCTAGGAGGTGGAGGATTAGCAAATAGGTTCAACAAGAATCTTTGCAACTTGATGTGAGCCCCAATAATCTCCAACCTAAGGATATCAATGAGGTGAAAGTTGTTCAAGCAACAAGGACAATTTGTTCCATTGTGCATGAAAAAATCAAACAAGTGTGGATCACCCAAGAAACGGGAAATGGGAACACCCAAGAGAGGAGTGTTGGAAGGTAGGAGGATGAGGAGAAGGCATGGTATCCAAGGGTGTTATGGGTGAATTTGGTGGAGTGAAAGGAAGAGGCTAAAAAACAAAGGGAATCATTTGATGAGGTTGTGGTTGAGCATTCATATTTAAGGGATGACTAGAAAAGAGTGGAGAGGAAAACTCATTCATTCTTGATTGGAATGAAGAGGAGGTAGAACCATGTGAATGGTTGGTACCATGGCTTGAGTTTGTTTTCCATGAAGCAAGTGGTGGTGAAAGATATGAGGAGATGAGAATAGGCGAGGCTTCACTTTTTGGTTTGAGAGAAGATGGAGAACCAAGTTTAGAGGACTTGAGTTTCATCTTAAGGCTTCTTTTGGATGAGGAGGTTTTGGAGGAATTGGATGTTCTAGTGGATACCATGGTTGTATGTTGAGGTTTAGAGAAGATTTGAAGGGATGAAGAACACAATCAACAAGATAGGGTTTAAGAAGAGAAGGGGATGATCCAAACTAGTAATAGGTTAAAATCATTTTATGTGAACAATGAAATTAGGTAACCTAGTTTAGGAAAGTGCAGGTTTTTGCAAAAGTTTTATCAAAGTTTTATACAGATTAAAGAAAACAGTGTAAAGCAAAGATTTTGTTGAAATAGTACTAGGTGGTTCCTTACGTAGGTCCGCGGTTCCTTATCGCTAAAGAACCGCGGGTTTGATATGGAACCGCGACCAGAGGTGTTCAAAAATAGCACTTCCTCAAACTTTTGCTAGCCCAGATTTTATACCAAGGTTTATCAAGCCAACATTAACTAATAATCAAGAACTAGGAGGCTATCTAACACACAAGATGCACAGAGCCATGTAAATCGAAATATCGATACCATGGATAATTAGGATAAAAAATACTAGATAATCCAAACACAAATTGTTAGCTAAAGAATACACAATATCCTAAGAATAAAGATAAAGGAGATAAAGTTCAACAATCCAGACATGTTTACACACATGTTAGTCACAAAAGAGTGGTATATATCATTCATCTATGAGCATTTCCTCCTTGCCTTGATTCACTTCTAATTCGATCTTGAAGATGAAGATTGAGACAATACTGATAGTCTGAATCAATGTCTAGTAAAGACAATTGAGAGATAGATGATGACAAATCATAACGAGAAATGAGAGAATTGTCTTGAGAGATATTTTCATCTGCATTTGAATCATGTGTGGGAACTGCAGAGGCATTCCCTTCAATAAGAAGCATGACTCGAACCACGGAGTGAAAAGATGAAGGATTTAGAGGAGGATAGTCAAGAAGAACTCTCTTAAGAAGCCGTGAGAGAATCATGGCATAAGGAAGAGTAGACCTAGATCCATTGAGAACAAATCTTATTCTTCTATCTATGAAAAATGAAAGGTTGTATGGAGTAGTGGTCGCAACACAATAAAACATATGTGCAAGAAAAGCAGGCACATGGTTGCGATCACCAACCAAACACATTGTATTTTCCCTAATGATTTCGGCCCAAGGGACCATAAAATCACTAAGATCGCTAGTTAGTAATTCCCAAGGAGTGATAGCACGAAATTATCTTTCAGAATTACCAAGAATAGGATGTTCGCGAGGTGTAGCAAGGGCACGAGAGATGGTCGAAGCTGAAGGAATCTCGTTCACATAATCCACATCAATAGTGGCCGATTCTAAGTGGTTTAAACCCCAAGCATCGGTGAACCTACATTGACCTTCGTATGGAACTCCAAGAATTTCACCAAATTCCTCAAGAGTGTACACAAAGGTTTTCCCCTTGATGGAAAATCTTATAGATAGACCATTGTTGATGCACATTAGCTTGAACGAGTTAAAGAATTCCATGAGGAAAGAGGAAAAATTGGCTCATCTATATCAAGCAAACAATCAAAGCCAATGGTATTGAACATGAATCAAATGAGGTCAAGTCCAAAAAGGTTAGAACGAACAATACGTCCTTCATGGAAACAACGAGATTCAAGATTATGATGATAAGTGTTTTGAAAAGAGCAAGTTTGATTTGACAAAGTAGGATTAGGTATGTATCTTCTAGTAAGTAGATGGTCATTTTGATATCCTGAAGTAATGATGTTACCTAAAAATAACTTATAAACATATTCGCCAATTACTCATATGTTACATGTAAACCAAAAATCAAAGAAAGTGAGAATGTGTTTTATCAATCTCTTGACAAACCAAGGTTTAATCCTTATCATTCTCATATTCACAATGTACCAATTTCATCATCAACAATGACACATTGACCATGTAAGATCAATAATGAACTTGAACATTGGTTTTTCAAAACAAGGTTTTTAGGTAAGTATTTAACAATGTCATTACCAACTTGTTCATGGGTTTATATCAATTCCATCAATCAACCAAATTATTTAGATAAAATTTGGATTTGTTCTACAAATGGGTTTTATTTAAAAATGTTATTTTAATAAAACTGGCACTTCTACGAAGATTCTGCCCGCAGTTCCTTATCGATAAGGAACCATGCTATGGAACCGCGCTATATAAGGAACCGCCTACAGTAGGCAGTTTTTATCAAAGAAAAACAATGAATTTTTAAAAACCAAAATTTTTAAAATACTTAAAAATATATCTCAAACCTTTTAGGATATCATTGGACCACCACAACACTAGGTAATAAGGCCTTGTTGAAGGATTATGAGTTGAATCGAGATAAAAAAAAGACCAAAACGAACAAACGACTACTCGTAGCAAAGAATCAAAGGGGAGAGGAGTCAAGGGAAGTGAATCAAGACCAAGAACATTGCTCAAGAGACAAATGATATTCTTCAAATTGAGGAGGTGAAGAGCTTGTGTCATATATAGTGGTTTAAGACGTTCCTTTTCGGCGAAAGTCTAAAAGGCTTTAGTAATGAATTATACCAAACAATTTTGATGCATAGAATAAGATCATTTTCAAGAGTAGTCTTATTCTATTTCAAAACATGAGCAAAGTATAGATTCACTTTCTCTCCCACATGATCGGGTAATTATTGCTAGGATTAACAATAACAATATCCTTGGAATATTTCAATTCCAAATGTGTAAAATCCACCTACAACTTAATGAAGTAGTTTGGTATCTCAAGGGATTCACTAATCATCCTAGAGATGAGCTTAATTGCACAAGTTACACATGATATTGGGCCTACTAACCGTAAGGGAGCAAATCATAGAGATCATGCTTGATACTTTAAGCTTCTACTAACTCACCCTACATCTCCATAGTGAGTCAAGTATCCAAGCAATGAAGGTTTGAGAGGGAAAAAGAAAATAATCACAAACCACAAATAAATTTCAAGGCAAGGATGCCAAGAACAAGCATATAGTCAGTTAATGATCAAAAGAATGATCAATAGGGCATGTGGAAGAACAAAAGCGTACCTTGGCCATAAATTGCATTCCGAGCTTTCAAGGAACCAATGCAAAGCCCAACTATGACTAATAGGGACTACTAAGTCTTCAAAGACTAGTATCACTTCTCCCCATCTTGATAAGATCATTCAATGATGTTAGAAATCAAAGAAGATGAGTCTTCTACAAGTGTAAGTAACTCAATCCATAATCAATAGAATGATTTATCTTCATGAGTACCTACACAAAACAAGATGCAAACTAGTAGATACATTTCAAGAGTAGATCTAAAATGCATTAATACTACTAATATAAGTAAGATGCAATATTAGCAATTTAAAAGGCTTATTTTCAACAAAAAAATAGTTTTGACCAAAGAAAAACTTTAGTACAACTTAACCTTCTAATTTGAGGAGACAATGGATCGATCCAAGTTTTAAAGTACAATATACTTCAAAGATCTTGTGTCACCATAGCTCTGATACCAATTGTAGAAACTAGAGGGGGGGGGGGGGGGTTGAATAGTTTCTCATCGGTTTATCTCCTAATTAAAATTCCTGTCAATTAGGTGAGTGCACAAAACTATCGTTTACTTGAAAGCTAGTTGCATAATGATTATGTTCAATTCTAATGAATTAACAATGTGTAGTAAGTATAATGAATGTAAGTAATGAGTAAGGAAAGAAACAACTTAGTAGGAAGACACCAAGATTTATAGTGGTTCGGCAACGAGGCTCTATCCTCGTTCCTACTCCACTCCTCGAGTACACGTTACTCAGGATTTCCACTATATCCACAAGATCCCTTCTTGGCGAAGAAAACCTTACAACGTCGCTTACATTATTTTCCGACACTAAGCTAAATGTCGAGACCTAATCTTAGGTAGGACCAATCTACACAACGTCGCCCACTTCACCATTTTACGACACAAGGCTAGATGTCGAGTTCTAATCCAAAGCTAGAACGAATCTTCACAACGTTGCCTACTTCACCATTTTCTAACACAAGGCTAGATGTCCAGTTCTAATCTAAAGCTAGAACCAATCTTCACGACTATTCACTTTGAAGCTAAGTGAGAACTTCACACAACACAACTACATATCACTTTATAGTTTAGTGAGAAATCACAAGACATAACTACATAACTTTATAGTTTAGTAACAACTAACACAACTAATTACAACTAAACTAAACACATCCAAGTACACACATGTAGCTTGGATCTACACAACACAAATCCAAGCACACACATGTGCAATGGATTTACACAACTCTAATCCAAAAATTCACATATAGCTTGGATGAACACAACTAGTACAAGTATTCACAAATACATTGGATCTACACAAGACAAAAATAAACAAATGATGAACATGAATAGATCTTTAGGAGAAGGTGATCTTAATCAATGCTTCATCTTTAATCACATCACAAGTGTGTGAGTGATCTTCTCTTTGGACAAGGTAAAGAAGGAGATCAAGAGGGTAATCATGAGTAAACATACTTAACACATTAAGTGATCATTTACAAATGACTAGAATTAGATAGGAGAAAGAAGGCTGAAAGAGATGTCCAAAAAGGGTTGATGAGAATGCAAATTTGATCCACTATTTATAGAAGACAAATGCCAAGGCTATCTGGGGGCGGTTCCTTATCTACCCAGGCGGTTCCATATCGATAGGGAACCGCGTAGGCATTTAAGGAACCGCGGGTAATAGACTCCGCTCCTTTTTGTCTTTAAGTGAATTTAAAATATCTGAGGCTGTTTAAACCTCCAAAGGATATTCTTACGGCATTCGGAATATGCCATATTCAAATTTACATTTTCATTTTAATAAAACATTTTCTTAAAAATAAAGTTTATTAAAAATCTTTTGTTACAATTGATAAAAGTGAGTTTTAAGGCTAATCACCTTTATGATCACTAAGTATGATTAGGATATGTTAGTGTAATGATTATTACCTTGATGATAGTGTTTTTCAGATAATTCGTTTTATGATTGTGTTTGACAATAAATTTCTTTGTAATTTGTCGTGATCAAAACTAAGAAAGATTAATTAATACTAACAATGTTTTTAGGCATTGCTTTGCATTAACATGTTGATTAAAGTTGCATTATACATTAAAGAATTAGAATATTTTAATCTTCAAATGTGTTTTTGGAAGTTTAGTATAATAAATTGGTGATCAAGGATGTTTCACAATTTTGGTACCATGTGCCAATATCAAACTATCTGAATGCACATGTGCAAAAAACTTCAATAATTGAATTATTGAAGAAAGTATTCTCAAAATTTCAATAGGTCAATATTGGTTGTTTTATGCTTTGCAAAATTAGTGTGAAGGTCATTACTAGAGGCATGATGCATCAACCATGTTCTCCATGCATTGATCTATTTAGTATTTGGATAAAGGATGTTAAGACATTATTATTTAACCGAATAAAGATTGGGTTTCGTGTATTGTTGTTATTTAACTTTGTATCCTATTTTACATGTTTTAATCTATGAATAAATTGTTATGCTAAATGTCCGTTGTTTGATTAATAATATAGGAATATTATTAAACTAAGATAATTCGAAATTGTGATAGAGTTACTTGAAAGTATTTTGACCGATTTTGGATGATATTCGATGAATTGAATGTTGGACTTATCCTAACTATATTATTATACTTTAGGGGTCTTTGTCGTTAAGTATATCATAAATAGTTATCCCCAGACCTGAGATACCAGGAAACTGATGTGAATCTAGTGCATTTGTGTGGAATAATCTAACGTTAAACGTAACTTGTAGCTATAAGGGTTATTTTCAGAAGTGTTGCAAAATTCATAAGTTTTGCTTGTAGTCAATATGGAATTTGATTCCTTCAAATATATTTTGAAGTTTAATACAGCTCGTCCCCTCGTGGGATTAGTAAGATTTTTGTATGGCCGTACCCAAAGTCTTTCTAAACTATGTTTAGAAGTTTTGGTAATCTTACTTGAATCTGATGAACGAGAAACATAATGGTTAATGAAAGGAATGACTAAGATCCATATCCTTATTAACGTTGTATTAGAAACGAAAGGATACTAATAATAATGACGAATAATTAAAAGGTTTTATCCAGAAGACCTTACTCGAGTTGTACTAGAGACATTGCTAATGTAACTAGACGCTAGTCAATGTAATCACGATATTCGAAATATGTCCAAGTGGGAACTGTATGTTATGGACTTATATTTAATAGTCATGTGATAGGATCGAACTCGAGATTATGGGATTGCACACAATACATAAAGAGTTAATTTAGTTAATAAATATATTTATTGTATTTATTAATTTATTTAATAAATCTATATTTATTATATTTATTAAATTAAACCGAGCTAGAACTTTAACAATCGTTAAATAATTAAGAGTTAAGTATTAAACGAGCGTTGTGGAATAAATAAAAAGTGGAATTAATAGAAAGAAGAATGTAAGGTTCCAGAACACCCCTAAGGGGTGTTTGGGCCGTCGGATATAAGGTTCCCAAAATTTAGAATAATAATTTCAGTCTTGTGCCTCTTCATGCCATCCTCATGCTGCTCCATACTAGCAATCTTTAAAACATGAGATATATGCTTAAAATCAACACAATGGTTGAGTGAATTCATAGGTTTAAAATCATTTTGAATACAAGATCCTTTTCCTGAGCACGTTATTATTCGCCCGTAAAATTTATAAATTAATGCTCTAAGCTTATGATACCGCGACTAGATATATCAGAAACCCACAATTGCCCTTATGAGGAAGTCTGCCAAACTATCATTCTTAGCAAAATAAAGTATGCCTGTTTGACCACTGAGGTGCTAGCAGGTGCGACTTGCCCAGACAGGGGATGTCAGTCCCCAAATAGTACTACTTACAATATTAGCGCTCATTTCTGGGAAAATGATTAACGGTTCATAATTAAAAAAGGACTTTCAAGGCAACAGTAAACATAGTGTCAATAATTGTATCTGAGAAGCATACAAAAACACTTGTATTCTAGTTTATCATATATCCCCCTCACTGGTTTTCAAATCATTGAAAGTAGTATACTTTAGTGAGGCTATGAACTCACCTGGGATCCATAGAGTGTGAGCTATATCAGATATATTTCGTTCATAGTTAAACAGCTTGATCACACAAATCACAACTTGGTCTTATAGAGAACAGCTTGATCTCACACAAACCTGGATTAACACATTTTGTATAGTATCAAGTCTTTAAGCTTTTGTTAAATATTTCTAAGTATTTGGTTATATATTATTTAATTATTATTTGGTGGTAATTATAGCACCATTGTTTGGGCCATCATACTCAGAAGCCATTCTATAAACGTTTGAGGAGCGAGGATACTTTAAATCGTAAACCCAACCACTCAGTCAGAACGTAATATCGAGATAAAACATCTTTGTACATAGCTCCCTACTAACATGATACTTTCATTACTTCCTCATATTTATAATTAATATTCTTTAGTTCAAAATAGGCAAAAATAGCCCTTTTAGTTATACATTGAAATAATTACACTTTTAACCCTTAAAGTATATAGTTTTAGTATTTGCATTTTAAACCCTAAATATTTAACCTTAGGGTCTCAAACTTTCCAACATTTATTATTATAGCTTATACTTTCATAAAATGACACTTTTGGCCCGAAATTTTAAATAGTTTCAAAAATGACAGTTTTAGTCCCTATACTTGTAAAAATCACATAACAACCTCAAAAATGGACCAAATGATCTAGGATTTTAAAACAATGTTTCAAAACATGTTTATAATCATAATAAAAACATTTCTTCAGAATTATAGCTCTTGAAATGGGTTTTGCTTATTGTTTTATATAAAATACAAAACTAGGGTTTTAAAGACATCTTTAACTTATAACTTTCATTTAAATTGATGAAATAACTTAGTTCTTTTTAGATTATCTTTCTAACATAATTTTGCCATTATAACAAGTCTAATATATCATTAAAACAAGATCAAAGCATAGCTAACATATAAATTACCTAGGTAGCTCTAAAATGGCTCATAATGGCTTCTTATGAGCACTACTTGCTATCAAAGCTTTAAGAGTTTCAATGGATTCCTTCTAGACATGGTTTCTGGTCTTGGGGATGTCCTAAGATGTTTATAGAAGTGGAAATGGAAAATGGGTAAGAGGTTAAGAGAAAACAAGGTGCAAGTTCTAACAATGGGAGTTCGCCCCTATTTATAGTTTTTCCAAGCCTTAGGCTCCAAGTTACAGATATGGACGTGTAAGATAGATAGCTTAGTGACTGAGGGAGGATAGGTAAGGTCTATGCACGTTTGTAGGAGCTAGATTCATGTCAATCTTGGTTTTGTGGTTAAAAACACCTCACGACAACATATAGATATGATCAATGATATGTAGCACACAAGGAGCTTACCCAACTGCTTAAAAATATCCTAAAATATCTTAGGATACTTAAAATATCTGGATTTAAAACTTGTAATGGGAGGGAAAGAGTTTAAAATGAGTTTTGGAGGGAAAATACAAAATCGGGTTTCAAATTAGGGCTTGTAACTTTATACTTTGTGATTTTGGTGATTAAGGGTTTATGAATGTGATTAGTGATGTATTAGGGTTTAATTAGGGTATATACATTGTATTTAATAAGTTTAGGTCTTTGGTTTGAAATTTAACAAAGGTTTGAAGTGAAAATGGGAAGAAAACTTAGGTGGGTTAGGGTTTCTAATGATTTATGGTTAAATTTTAGTAAAAGTGATTATCCTTGAATTAGATACTAATGTGAACTCAATTTATACATCCTACATTATCCTTGATGTGTTCATGAAGTCCCTACATTGTTTTTACTAAGTTATTTAAGTAAACATGTCTAAAGGGTAAAAAATACTCATTTTGACCTAATTTACAAGTCATGCATTGAAATTTTGTACCTTGTGCATTAGGGTACTTGTACATCGTCTTAATATAATTTTATGACTTTAATAAATTGTTATGGGTGTTTTTAGATTAGTCCTAAAAGACTGGGTAGTGATTCTATAGATTTCTTGGTATAAGGGTTTTTAGGTCATTAATCCTAATGACTTTCTATCTTGGGTAATTAAGGTTTATATATTTATGTATACTTATTCTACGGCTTATATGATATGTTTATGACTTCTATAGTTTCTACATTCTTGGTTTAAGGTTTTATATAGGTTTACCATATTCTAGGGATAATTATGGGAGCTTAAGATCCTATGTTTTGATAACTTGTACCTTATGCTATATTAACTTGTAACTTTAATTTAAATAAATGTATAACCTTAATATGATACTTAGTTGAGTTTTATAATTAGTGGCAAAAGATTAGACTCTAATTCAACATGAAATGGATTTTATATGCTAATCTTGGTTATAGGTCATTTACTTGTAATTAGCTTGAGATTAGTGAATATTAGTATTTTGTGATCAATTACATTTCCTTTATATGACAGATTATAATTAGTATAGTGTATTTGATAATAGTATATAGATATTATGTAGTTATATTGCTTGAAAGATTGCTTACCAAGGGTTTCTAGGTGATGATCTAGACTATTATGTACATTTACTTGTACGTAGCTTTGTATGGTTTATTCTTACTATTCTTAGGCATTATTATGTCTTCAAAGTATAGTTTATAACTTATTTATAATCCTTGTGACTTATTCATATGTATTTTCCATTCATAGTTATCATTCTTGAGTTTACAACTCATTTTTAGGGATTCTAGAGTTTCTAAGGGAATTTAGGACATCATAGTTATATTTGAGATGTTATTATCAATATTGAACTTATAAGATTACTTTTTGATCTTAGAGTAAACGGTGTCACGGGGGAGGGGCCTCGTCGGTCCGACGTGGCGACCACGCCGGTGCTCGCCGTGACACCGACCCCCCCCCCCCCCCTCGCCGCTCCCCCTTCGCCAGACTTCAACGAGAGGAAAAGGAGAAAAAATTGGGCCCCACATTTGAGTGACTGGTTATTGAATTATTTTGGGGTGTGGGTGGGGAAGAAGGTGGTGAGTGGTGGGACCTAAGTGAAGAGGAGAGAGACTAGTTGTGAGTGAGGGGGGTGTTTAGTTGGTTTTTTGTTTTAGTTAGTTGAGATGATGTGGCGCTGAGGTGGCACAAGTGAAGAGGGTTTACCTTGTTGTGATACCTTTTACTCTTAGACTTGACATATACATTGTGTTTAACATATAGGAATATGTTATAGTGGCAGTTCAGGCTGTGAGAAGCAGTTCATCTTACCAAGTAAGGTACAAAAGCAAAAATTTCTAGCCAAATATTCATATTGAGACAATTATAGCACATAATACATATGTGAAATTTAAGGATTGTCACATAAAGGCCTATTTCTTTTTTCTTTCAATTAAGTGTTGTTTTGATATGGTTTCCATGTGGATAAGAATTGATCATATGAACTAAGAGCCATAACCATATCTTGTGTTTCTTTTTATGCACTATATCAAGATCTCAATATTATAAATGACTAATATAACCTTCTTACAAATCTCATATCATTAACATTAACACTAGCTTCAACAATCTTTTACCATAAAAAAACAAGTTATAAACACACATATATTAATTAAGTACATAAAACCCCTCAACAAGTTGTTCAGGATTTTAAAAAAATGATCTTTTATCTATATTTCATCACATAGAATTCATTAAAATCCACAAAATAGATGATATCAACATCTAAACATGAATTTAAAGTAATTCTTTGGAGTACCCAAATACCAAAAGTCAACTTCAAAGACTAATATAATTTAGAGTAAACACCCAAGCTATCAAACGGTTAGATCTGGAAGAGCTAATGTGTGGGAGGGTCATGTTGAGGTGGAAGATCGTTATGGTCATGATAGGTAGAGGTTTTCAAAGATGAAGCAACAATGATGTTGAGGATGGTGAAACGGTGAGTGAGAGGTAGAAGTTTTTTAAGGTGAGTTGATATTTATGGTAAAGAAAAAGTGGGTGAGGTGAAGGAGATGAGGGTACAAAAGTCTACAATGAGATAAACAATGCCAAATGAGGCTCTGGTAGGAGATGAGTTCATTTTTTAGCCTCTCCCCATATAGAGGCTCATATAACAAGTTAGAAAAAAGAAACAACCATTTGTATTCACGTGGACCCAGTTTCTCCCCCATATATCTCATTAAGTGTAAAGTAAACAGCCCCTAAGTAATAGATGGGGGCACTAAAAGTCTATTCTTACTAAAAAAAGAGTAAGTAAAAGTGTAAAACTTTTAAGGACTCTTTTTTAGTAAGAAAAAAGTAAGCAAAAGTTGTGAGTTTCTTTTACTTACTTTTGTATTCATTATGTTTTAGTAAAGAAAATTTATAATGACTTAAATAATTATAATTTTATTAGTAACTAAAACTAGTAGTAAGTAAATGTCATTTACACTTTTGGAAGCAACCTCAAAGTTGTACACACTATGAACATGAGAACCAACCCTAACAAAATTGGCAGTCAAGTAAAGAGAAATGCTAAAAGCAACCGTGATAGTGATAGAAGAGGTGCGGATATTGTTTAGTTGGAGAACATTTTTCTTCATTTCCTATTTTCTATTTTGTAGGAAAAGGGAAAGAGTTCCCATCTCCGCAAACAGTTACTCCCTCCGTCCTAAAATTATAGTCCCACTTTGACTTTTTCGGTCTTTCTTTTCTAACTTTGAACTTAAATATTTGTGTTTGTGTTATATATAGTTGATAAAAATTATAAAAATGAAAATACATTTTAAAACTAATCAATTCGTATATTTTTCATTAAGTATTATATAATACAAACAAAAACATTTATAGTCAAAGTTGAAAGGAAAAGGCCGATAAAATCAAAGTGGGACTATAATTTTGGGACGGAAGGAGTACTATATAAAACCTTCATTTTCTATTTTCTATTTTATTAAAAGGTTACTATATTAAACCTTGTGAAACAAATTTCTAGTGAAAAAAAAGTACATAAGATCCTCTATACAAGTATAAAGTACTCCCTCCATCTTATAATAATAGACCATCGACAAAAAATATATATATGCTTTAATTTGTGGTGTGATGCACATTACGAAAACGATGCATGGTTTTCACCTTTTTGGCTTACTTAGCTTGGAAATAACTTTCACTATTTTGATGTAAGTTTCGAAAGCAAAGATCATTGTTAATGGATTGTAGGACCAGCAACTATCAATAGTCGATTGTATAGGAAAAAATAGCATAGGTACATAAAATGATTTACACCGCCCCCATAACCCCTATTGCCACCGCCATGATCGTCGGCTTCCGCCACCTCGCTTGACCTACGGTTTTCATCATTCATTGCATAACAGTCGATTCATTGATACTCGATTCATTTATCTTATCTCTAATTTGCTGTTATTCGATTCGACGTGAAAAGTAGGTTTCCTTTGTTCTGGTTTTAATTATTTATTTTCGATTGATCTCCCTTCAATCCAATCGGTTGTGTTCTCGTGCTACCATGGGTATTGATGATTGGCAAGATGTTTCCAGGAGGAAGCGTAATTATAGTACCAAAGAAGATGATGTGGATAATATCTCTACATCAATTTTTGTTACGAACTTCCCCCATACTATCTCTGCTAAGGACTTGTTTAATTATTGCAAAACATATGGCCATGTTGTGGATTCGTTTATTCCGAACAAAAAAACTAAGAATGGTAAGCGATTTGGGTTCGTAAAGTTCATCAATGTGTTTAATGTTGACAGGTTGGTGGGGAACCTGTGCACGGTGTGGATTGGTAGACATAAGTTGGTCGCAAATGTTGCTAGATTCAAACGAAATTTGCCTAATGGATCTTTTGAGAAGGGTAAGACTTATGGAGGACCTAAGGTTCATTTTAACAATCCGTCTAGACATTTGCCTAGGCCTGGAACCACCAACCCTTCGTTCGTCTCAGCTGTAAAAGGAGGTAGGCCTGAAATAATTCCTTCATCTATATCTTCTACCTTGGTTTTAGATGATACTTGTGTAGTTAAGCGTGAATTGGGAAACTTTGTTATGGGGGAGGTAAAGAACTTCTCTTCGATCAACAATATGCATATTGTTTTAGCTAATGAAGGGTTTCCAAACGCGAAGGTTGTTTACCTCGGGGGGATGTGGGTCATGTTAGAATTACCTTCAGTCAGCTCCAAAAATAAATTTATGAAGCACGTTGGTGTTGCGTCTTGGTTTCACTGCTTAACCAATGTGCAGCCGGAGTTTGTGTCTCGCGAAAGGATAGTGTGGGTTGATATTGAAGGAGTGCCTCTTCATGCGTGGACTTGTAACACTTTTTCCAGAATTGGATCAAAATGGGGTGAGGTCCTGGATGTGGAAGAAGACAAAGACGTTTTTTTTGCTCGTAAACGGATTTGCATTAAGACCAAACAGGAGGATAATATCCTGGAAAAGTTCAAATTTATTGTTAACAGGAAAGCTTTCATGATTAGAGCTAAGGAATTGTTCGCTTGGTCTCCGTCTTATGTGGAAGTGTCTGAGAAGGTGTATAGTTCTGAGGAGGGTTCTGTTCAGGATATAAGGGAGAAGCAAAAGGAGCTTGGACAGGAAATGAATTTGGAGGAGGGAGAGAGTGATATAGAAGTAGTCTCTGATACTTACTTCAGAGAAAATATCGAGCATGATGGAGGAAATAATGCTGAACAGGTGGTTGTTAAGGAAACATCAGATGACCCTTTTAATATCTATGATTTACTTAACAAACAAAAGAAGGATAAACAAAAGAAGGATGCTGAAGTTAATGGTTCGGATTCTAGTATACCTTTTCCTCCGGGGTTCACACCTCTTCAATCTGATCCTAAGGCTGCTGAACAGGTCAAGAACTCAGTACTTAATCAGTCTCCGGGCAATTATTCAGGTTGTAGCTCTCGAATCTTGGAGAATGCACATAAAAATTGATGATCATCTTATCACAGTTAACCATGGTAAAGGTGGTTCTAAGAAAGAGGGAGGATCTATATTAGAGGTCTTAGAAGAAGTGATTAAGGTAGGTCAAACCATGGGTTTTTCCATGGAAGGAGTCCATAAAGACACGGAGAAGATTATTGGTTTTCAGGGAGATCAAACGGTTTTCCAATTAATTGCTTGTCATTAAATATCCAAGGCTTAGGTTCCAAAGCCAAAAAAGATTGGATCCGGGAGTTAAATATTAAGAATAAAGTTGCTTTTTGTACGATTCAGGAGACCAAGATGGATACTATAACAAAAATGAAGGTTAAGTATCTATGGGGAAATACAAATTTTGATTTCATTTTTAGTGAGGCTCTTGGCTTTTCTGGTGGAATCCTTTGTATCTTGGATAATAATATGTTTCATAAAGAGCATCACATTATTTCTGATAGTTTTGTTGCTTTGTACGGAACATGGAGTCCTAATAAGATGAAGATTTTGTTGATTTCTATTTATGCTCCACACGCTGCATCCTTTAAAAGTATGTTGTGGTCGTACTTGGATTTGCTTATCTCTTGTTGGAATGGAGAATGCATCGTAATGGGTGACTTTAACGAAGTTAGAAGTGCGGAGGAACGATGGGGGTCATCATTCAACATTGGAGGAGCTCGTACGTTCAATAATTTTATTGCTAATGCGGGGCTAATCGATCTCCAACTAGAAGGTTTTAACTTTACTTGGGCTCATCCGCCGGAAACAAAAATGAGCAAATTGGATCGTTTTTAGTGTCTGATGGTATGATCTCGGCTTTCTCGCGTGTTTCGGCCGTTTGTCTTGATAAGCATTTATCGGACCATCGCCCTATTCTACTTCGGGAGGTTTATCCTGATTTTGGTGCCATCCCGTTTCGATTTTATCAATCTTGGTTAAGTATTCAGGGTTTCGAACAATTGGTGATTCATACTTGGAATTCCACTTGTCTTAAGGATAGCAATGATATGATCCGTTTTAAAAAAAGTTGCAGATTTTGAAGAAGGAGATTCATGTGTTTGTTTTAGACCAGAGAAAGAATAAAGAGGGTCGTGTAAAAGACATAAAAGCTAAGTTATCTGATATTGACAAAAAATTAGATCAAGGGGGTGTTAATGAGGATATTCTTGTTACCCGCATGGAATGTATGAACTTTCTTTTCGAATCAAAGGCGGCTGAGAACCGTGACTTCATGCATAAGGCCAAAATCAAGTGGGCCGTCGAGGGAGATGAAAATTCTAAATTCTTTCATGGCATGGTTAATCGAAAACGTGCAAACTTGGCTGTCAAAGGTATTATGATTGATGGCTCATGGGCTGATGATCCTAGGGAGGTTAAAAATGAGTTCCGTGATCATTTTGCTGCTAGATTCCGAGATCCTGGTCCTTGTCCAGGTAAGATAAGTTTTTTATTCCCAAAGCGTCTATGTCCTGAGCAGGCTGCTGAGTTGGAGTCCCCTATCACGCGAGATGAAATTCGTAGTGCCGTTTGGTGTTGCGGTGAGAACAAGTCCCCAGGACCCGATGGTTTCTCTTTTGAATTTTTTCGCAAGTTCTGGCAGGTTGTGGGTCTTGATTTTTGTATGGCGGTGGAATGGTTCTTTGATAATGCCTGTTTTCCTATCGGGTGCAACTCTTCCTTTATAGCTCTTATTCGGAAGTCTCTTGATCCGAAAGTGGTGAGTGACTTTCGTCGTATTAGTTTGATTGGCTGCATTTATAAAGTTATTACAAAGATTTTGCAGTCTAGACTCTCGATGGTTATATCAGACCTTATTTCAGACGTTCAAACGACGTTTCTTCCAAATCGTCAAATTCTTGACGGACCGTTTATTATTAATGAGTTACTTGCCAGATGTAAACATAAAAAGCTACAAACTATGGTGTTTAAAGTCGACTTCGCTAAAGCTTATGATTCCATTAGGTGGGATTCTCTGGACGATGTGCTTTGCTCTTTTGGTTTTGGTTCAAAATGGCGGATGTCGATTAATGGGTGCCTTAGATCAAGTATGGCTTCCATTCTTGTTAATGGGAGCCCTACTACTGAATTTCAATTTTATCGTGGATTGAAGCAAGGAGATCCATTGGCCCCTTATTTATTTATTTTGGTAATGGAATCACTTCATTTGTCTTTCTCTAGGGTTATCAATGCTGGAATCTTCAGTGGTGTCAAGATTGATCCTATGAATACGATATCCCACCTTTTCTATGCTGATGACGCGGTTTTTATCGGTGAATGGTCCCAAGAGAATCTTAGAGGTATTATGCAAACTCTTCATTGCTTTTCGTTAATGTCTGGACTCTCAATTAACATTAAGAAAAGTCATCTCCTTGGGGTGGGGGTCTCTCCTCAGTTTGTGTATGATGCTGCTAAAACGTTGGGGTGTTCGGTAATGAGAGCCCCATTTAAGTACTTGGGAGTCACTGTTGGTGGTAACATCTCTTTAGTGAATATTTGGGATGAAACTATTAATAAGTTAAAGTCGAGATTATCCAAATGGAAGTCCAAAACTCTTTCAATTGGAGGACGTCTTACGCTTCTCAAATCGGTTCTTGGATCTACTCCTATATATAGCATGTCTTTGTATAAGGTTCCCAAATCTGTACTTAATGTTATGGAGTCTATTAGAAGGAATTTTTCCAATGGTTCTCAAGAGGGGGAAAGGAAAATAGCTTGGGTTAAATGGGCAAAGGTTCTTGCATCAAAGGACCTTGGTGGTTTAGGCGTCTCGAGCTACTTTGCTCTTAATAGGGCTCTCATGTTAAAATGGGTTTGGCGGGTTTTGTCTCGTGATAATTCCTTGTGGTTTCGGATCATTCACGCTATTCATGGCTCACAAGATCAAGGCCTCTCTGCTGCATACCCCTCGAGTTGGAGTTCCATCGTCAAGGAAGTTAAGGCGCTCTCTACCCAAGGTATTGACATTATTTCTCATTGTAAAATTAAAGTTGGAAATGGTAGAAGTACGAGTTTTTGGAAGGATATTTGGATTGGTGACACTCGTCTTTGTCACAAATTTCCGCGCCTCTTTGCATTAGATATGAGTAAAGAGGGCACGGTGGCGACCATGTTTTCTGCTCCCCTTTCTTCTTTTTTTCGTCGTGAAGTTAGAGGAGGTGTTGAGGCTGAGCAACTTTCACAATGTCTCAACGTCATTAGTTCTGTAGTTTTATCCAATTCTGATGATCGTTTCTTCTGGGATTTGAATGGAGAGGGGGAATTACGTGTTAAAGATATTCGAATGGTGCTTGATGATATGTTTCTCCCTAAAGACGAGGCTCCTACGAGGTGGATTAAGTTGATTCCCATTAAGATAAATGTTTTTGCTTGGAAGGTTTCTCTGAATCGTCTCCCTACTCGAAATAATCTAGTTCTACGTGGTGTGTCTGTGCCCTCCCTTTCTTGTCCGATTTGTAACAACGGGAAAGAGCACTTGGGCCACATCTTATTTAGCTGTGATATTGCAAGCAATGTTTCTCGGATGATTTGTAGGTGGTGGAACTTGTCTTGGCATCTTTTTGATTCGTATTCTTCGTGGCTTTCTTGGTTCAAGGGGTTGAGAATGAGATCTAGTATCAAAGACGTGCTAGAAGGGGTTTTCTATATTTCCTGGTGGAGCATATGGGCTTTTCGCAACCAGATCCTTTTTGCTACGACGAAGCCTCGAAAAGATGTTCTATTTGACGATATTGTTATGCGATCTTTCACTTGGTGTAGTGCTAGATGTAAAAGTAGTATTTCTTGGGATAGTTGGTTACAACACCCTTATCTTCTTTTCTTGTAATTTTCTAGCTTCTTGCTAGTGGTTTTTTTTAATAAAATCGTTGCCGTTAAAAAAAAATCGACAAAAAATATACAGCTTAATAAAAACATCACTTTTTCAGCTTTCTCTCTCTTACTTTTTACAGAATGACAATTTTATCCTTAACAAATTAATTTACAATCCTTTATTGTTTGTAATAATACCCTTAAGTGAGGATGATATAGTAAATTTAATTTACATTTCTTATCTATTTTTGGACTGGACTATTAATTTGGGACGTCCAAAAATAGTAACATGGACTATTAATATGAGACGGAGGGAGTAGTTAACAATTGTATGTATTGAGTTCAATAATCAATAGTTATAGAAATTTAAAGCAAAGTTTGATGTGAAACAACAATTATCAATTAAGTTTGATGGGTCTAAGTTAATCCAACTTACAATCCTTAACACCAAAAATGTATCTGGAGAGCTATATAAAGTACGACAAAAGTTATTTTGCATTTTTATTTTCTCTACATACCAAGATATCAATTCTATCTAACGCGAAAGCATCATTTTTATCAAAATGTCCAAAGATTGTAAAAAAAGGAGAATGGACTAAAGTTGTAAATACGACGAAGACTGATTATCACTAGTAATAAAATTTCACACAACTTTTTTCCACACACTAGGAAAGCGTGTAATTTAATATTTATAACAATTAAAGGCGTGTACTTTTGACGTAAAAAAGGCAAACTTTATAGTATAGACCTACATTTTATTCGTACACATAATATAGGAACTTTTTGGTATACCATAATCTAACATATTTCATTGAGGTCCATCTAATGTGCATTATTTGTATACCATTAAGTGAGAGACACAATGATATGAGCAAGAAATGTAGGTAAAAATTATAGTAGTGGAGTTGTAGAGGATGAATAACATTGAGAGTTAATTAGACTCTTTACAAGTAATAGTGGAAGCCCATTGAGAGTTAATTAGACTCTTTACAAGAAATAGTGGAAGCCCAAATTGTAGTAGAGGTGTGTAACACATCAGATGAATGATCACTGCAATGGGTGCAATAAATATCTATAACAACTTTTTTACAAAATAAAAAAACTATTGGTATTTATTGCAAGAGAAGTGTTGAAAAGTGGTATTTGGCAAGTCAAAAATCATTTTATTATGCTTTTTTAGTTATTGTTTGTAGGTAAGAAGGTGAATATCCGACCCACAGAAGATTACATACTAAGCACAAGGAGCAATAATGAGTAAAAAGTGATAGTCATATGCAAGGAATGTTGTTCCGTAGGCTATGACATTAGAATGATAATAGCATCATATTTAAGGTGTTTTGTGGGGAGTGATAAGCAATGACAAAAGTAGTGTCATATAATTAAAAAGTGATTACATAGGTCCACATATATACCCCAATTTATTAATTAAAAAACACTCATTACGTCAACTCTATATTAGAGCATCCAAAATGATTCAAGTCTTTCATGACTTGAAACATTTATGGTAATCAATGATAAACTTGTTATGGCTTGAAATAATTAATGCAATACATAAAAGTAAAAAGCTTTTGCTTCAAAGATTTGGCTAGTGTCAAGTTTTCTTCCAAAATCTATAAAAAACTTTTTGTAATAGTAAAAATCTTTTAAAAAGCTTTTTGTAATAGTAAAAGACTTTTGATCAAGTTCCCCAGTGCATATGCTCTTAGCTTAATACATATGTGTCTAGATTTTCTAGCATCACTTGACAATTAAGTTGAGGTCTTTAAGAAGACACAATTAAAATCACACAAACTAAGCAAATATTGATCCTTTTTACAATCATTTAAATCTACTTCCACTCTCACATATTCGAATGTATAAGTAGACATTGGTCATAATGCAGGTAGTATTTAATTAAAAAAAAACTACACTACAGACGGTTTTCGTCAGTATGCGCGCACATAATCGTGCCAATTCAAGCATGTCAAAGTAGACAAAGTCTAACGTGAAACCTCCTTAGTCGCAAGTTAAAACTTGGTTTACAAATTCAGCTTTAGTGGTAGTGTGTATTTGGACAAGTAAATGTCTTCATGCTAAGAAAACAATATGGGAGATTGTTTAGATATTTAATAGTTTAATTTGAAGGAACTGAAGATATCGAGGTTTGATAACTCATGGGGCGAGAGCAGATTTGTAAAGCTTATCATGGTCAAGTCACTTGTGCTGAAGAAGGTGATTATAGAAATTAGCTTTGAGGATGCTGCTAGACAGTTAGAGATTTTAAGAGGATGTTTGGGATTGCTTATTTAAAATAAATTATTCGTTTTAAAACTTAATAATCACATAATCAACTGTTATGAAAGGTGGTTTTGAAATACAGTGTTTGAATTTGATTATGTTGTTTGATAACGAAATAATCAGATAATCACTTTTTTTAATGTTTGGTAAATTAGATTTTTTTTAATAATTTAACTATACTGGAATGACCAAAAAGACATTATTATATTTACCAAAACTCTGTTTTCAAAGAGTAAGTACTCATCTACTTTTGCAAAACTTCATTTGAGTCTCCCTAAACGTAAAGGGATAATTTTTTCCTTTTTTTGTCCAACACTAATTTTAGATTAACTTTATTTTTAAAAATGAAATAAGTAGTTAAGTTAGTTCATACTTAAAATACAAACTCTTACAGTCCCCACGTGTATCATCAGCCGCAGTAATCATTGTTATGTATGATTTCAAAACCTTGGAATGATTATCACTTTTTTGAATGTTTTACAGTTCAACTTGTTAATCTTTCGTGTTTGTTCAGTTGTCAACACAATGGATGAACTTATAAAATGTATCTGATTTGAGTGTACCTTGCAAAATATATTGGACGACTTTAATTATATAGGTTTTGCATTTTTAGGTAAACTTAGGATACAATCAGGCCCGGATTTTGGGTTGTGGCAACTGCACACGGCCCGTTAATGTTGAGGGGCACCAAAATTTAATTCCTTAATGGTATTTTATAAAGGCCCAATTTGTAAATATTCAATTCCAAATCCAACTAGAACTCAACTCTGAGGGTGCGTTTGGTTCATTGTAATGCATGGTAATTCATCGTAATTGTAATGTGAATTACGTTTCAATCATGTTTGGTTGGAACTATAGAATTAATTGTAATTCAAATTACATTACAACGATTGTTTGGTTTGCGTTGTAATTGTAATTCATACATTACAATTACATCAATTGAAGGAATTTGGATTACTTAAGATGTTGGATGGAAAGTTTTGAATTATGTTGTAATTCAGTATTTGTATATTTTAAAAAATCTGTATTTATAAATACTACTACGTAATAATATTAATAATAATAATAAAAAAATAAAAATAACAAAAATATAATAAAATTAAATATAATAATAATAATAATTCCAGCTTATTCTGTTGCTTATTTTCAAAACCAAAAGACATTCCCATCTCCTTTAGGCTTGATTAATCAGATTTACAAGAAAATCGTTTTGTGGATGACTGGATTCTTTTTAAGCTTATTTTGAGCTTATTGTGATAAGCTAGCTAGAGATTTAGAAGCTTTTAGCAAAATTCCTTTTACCAGCCGAGCTAAATTTCAGTATTAAGCACTTTAGAAAAGAATCAATTTGGTTGGAAAATAAGCTCAATCCAGCTTATTCGTATGCTATATCCCGTTTTGTGAAGAGTTATAGTTTTATTTGTATTTTGGTCCTTGGTTTTTCAATAACTTCAATAACTTTGTAATCAGCTTTATTCAAGTTTTTAGGTTTTGCGAAAGTTGGTCCCTGAAATTATGTTTGTTACACTTTTTGTTAGTTAGTTTGGGAGTTTGTTAGATTGTAGCATTAGTTGGTTATATTTTTTATATTTGGTCCCTATAGTTTCAGAATTTACATCTTTAGTCACTATATTTTCATTTCCTTTACATTTCAAGCATTTTTACTTTCCATGCATTAGATACTTGTACTTTGTGAATATTAATTGGTAATTGCACTTTGTTTTACGGATAAATAGTTAAATAATATTTTCTCTTTTTACGTGCTTGCTTGAATTAGACCTAGAATCCAAATAAACTTTTAACAACCAAAAACAATTTAAAGCTTGATATTAGTAGGCCTTTCGATTTGTCTTGAATCGAGAAAAAACGAACTTGCAAATACTAAATATTAAATGGCGTCGTTGCCGGTTCATGACATTACGAGAGACTATTGATTGACAGTTTCGATTGGATTTTCCGTTCCCCGTGTGGACGTTATTTTTACGTATCATAAATCTAAAAGATAAAAAAAATCAAAAATATAAAAATATAAAAATAAAAAAATAAAAAAATCAATTCTTTTCCTAAAGAATTGAACCAAAAAAATAAAAAATCCAAAAAGCAATCTTTTTCCTAAAAGATTGCACCCAAAAATATATATTATTGGTTTTCCTCGGTTTTTAGGTACATATAGTATTTTCTTAAAAAAAACCCAATATAGTACAAAAATATTTTTGATATATTATTATATGAAGATACATATACGTATACGAACACTCAATACACATACTTCCATAAGTATTGCTTTTGCAATACACCGTGTTTGGGAGCTTTCCGGTCCTTGACACGTGTATCGATCAAATTTAATTAAAGCAAGAATAGATAAATACTTCCAATATGCAAGAATTCGAAGAATACAAACTACAAAGTAAATAGAAAGGTGACGTGCTATAAAATTCCGTCTAAGGGTTAATAGATACTTAAGTGCTTCGCGCCACCTAACCCCCCGTTCACTAGTGAGTATTCTAAGAAGGAAAGCTTGATTGGGGGTCTTGCACCCAAGTATTACTTACATCTACTACACTTTCTTGTGGATATTACTTAATGAACCTCGGAAAGGATAATCCCTTCTTTTCCAAAGTCTAACGAGAGCTTCTCTCTCACTCCTTGATTTGAGTTGCATGCTCACCTGAGGGCGTGCACAAATACCTTTTGGTGTACAACCCCTTCCTCCCAAAAGGAAGAAAAAGAGAAAGAGTAAGAACAACACCGTCCATCAAGCCGATCCCGAGAATCGTGCTTTGATCAACACACAAGAAGCCATGGCCGCCGTTGACAATCGACCTTTGATGGAGCACCTCCAATCGAATGTACAAGGATATGACGATGTTATTGTTATACCCGAGATACCCGCAAACACCTTTGAGCTTATGAAATCTATGAATACCTTGATTTTAAACACACCATTTTTCGGGAGACCTAATGATGATCCACATGATCATATCAAGAAATTTCTATCTCTTTGAAATACCCTTAAGTACAATGGAGTTCCCTATGATTCCATTAAGTTGATCCTAGTTCCATTCTCCTTAGAGGGCAATGCTAAGTATTGGCTAGATAAACAACCACCTAAGAGCATTACCACTTGGGATGACTTTACCAAGAAGTTTTTGAACAAGTTCTTTCCTCCATCTAAGACCACGGCTTTGAGAAACCTAATTATTGGATTTCAAAAAAAACCTAGCCAAACCTTTAGTGATGCTTGGGAAGAGTACAAGGAGTTATTGAGAAAATGCCCCAATCATGGATTCAATGAAGTTCACCAAATCAATACCTTCTACAATGTATTAAGACCACATCATCAAGATTCCCTCAACTCCTCCGCGGGTGGGAATATTCTTTCCAAATCCATTCAAGAGGCATGGTACATTATTGAGACTAAATACATGGTGCAAACAAATAACCAAACTGATGAGAGGGTTCATGTTGTGCAAGATAGTTCTTAAACATCCTTTGATAATCAAATCCTCAAGAGTCACCAAGAGATACTTAAGATAATGGAAAGAAATCAAGAGATGAATCTAAAGACAGATTAAGACATAGCTCAAACCCTTAAGAGCCTTTCTTTGAACAACTTTTCTAATGATGTGAATGTCATTGCTATTTCATGTGAGACTTGTGGAGGTCCTCATTCTTACTTACAATGTGACAAGGTTCAAAATTACCAAGTTGAATGTTATGCTTATCAAGAAGAACATAGAGAGCACCTCAAACCTAACATCAACCCAAACAATCTCTCTTACAAGTCAAATAACTACCTTACTCCACCCGGCTTTCCACCCCATCCACCCACCCAAAATCAACCCAATCCTCCTCAATTGCTTCAAAGAAATCAAGGGCCTAGGCCAAACTACCAAGGAAACAATAATAGAGCATCCAACAAATTTCAACATCAAGGAAATAACTTTAACGTAAACAATCAAGGATTTAACCCACCACCTTTTCGCCCTCAAGATTATAATCAAGGATATGGGTAAAATGATACCTTTGAGCTATTACAAAATATGAACCAAGAAAATGAAAGAAGAATTCGTGAAAGAGAAAAGAGAACACAAGATCAAATGAGAGCCTTGAATGAGGAGACTACCAAGAGGATTTTGATGATGCTTAATCAAAGACCACAAGGGGCTCTACCTTCAAACACACAAATAACTCCAAGGGATAATGCCAATGCTATTACAACAAGGAGTGGAAAGAAAACTCATGATCCTACACCTACTTTGGCTAATCCTACTATGGTTCCACCTTGTGATAAGCCATCAACATCAACACCTTCAAGCTCTACAACCTCAACACCTACACCTTCTATTCCTTCAACTTCCACACCTTACAATGAAGAACCCAACAAAGAAAATACTTCATCAACCATTCAACCTCAACCAAAACTAAGTCTTCCATACCCATCAAGAATGAGAAAGGAAAAGCTTAAGAACAAGGATGATATTCAAGTGTCAAACGTTTTGAGAATGTTCAAGCAACTAAACATTAAAATTTCCTCTGCAGAAGCCTTAGCCAATATGCCTAAATTTGCTAAGATGATCAAGGACCTTCTTTCTAACAAGGAGAAATTGGTGGATTTGCCTAATGCTTCCTTAAATGAAAATCACTCCGCGATTTTGCTTAAAAAGCTGCCTACTAAGCTTGGAGATCCGGGGAGGTTTTTGATTCCTTGCAATTTCCTGGGGGTGGAAAATTGCATGGCACTAGCGGATCTAGGGGCAAGCATAAATCTCATGCCATTATCGGTTTGGAAAAGACTTTCACTTCCCGAACTCACACCTACAAAAATGACACTTGAATTAGCCAATCGTTCAATAGCCTATTCGGTGGGAATTGCGGAGGATTTTTTTGTTGGAGTGGATAGATTTACCTTTCCCGTGGATTTTGTGGTGGTTGATTATGATATGGATCTGAGAATTCCTCTAATTTTTGGTATGCCATTTTTGAGAATGGGTCGTACTCTTATAGATGTGGCGGAAGGTGAACTTACAATGAGGGTAGGAGATGAAAGAGTTGTGTTTAACATGGGAAAGTTGTCTAAGAAATCCAATGAGCCCAAAATGGTGAAACATATTGATGTTGTTAATGAGGAGGGAACTCAAGATGATATACTTGATGAAGTTTGTGATGAATATTTTTATGAATCTTGCACAAGTGGAAATTATGATCCTCCTTATGTTGAGACCATTGCCTCCATTACCTCATCTTTGGATTTTCATGAACCTCAAGAGCTTAACTTTGGTGATTTTGTGATTCATTCCAATCCTCTCTTTGAAACATCATTTGATAACCCACTTTTCCACCATGATGAAAAAACCAATGAGGATTTTAGTGATGATGAACCTTCTCTTTGTGATACACTAATATATGATGACTATGGTGATGATGAGTTCTGCACTTGTGAATCTCCATTCTTTGATGATCACAATTCCTTGAGTTTTAAGGAGTCACAAATCTTTGACGTACCAATCTATGATGATTATGGTGATGATGAGGATTCTATTAAGTATTAGAGTGATGAGTTTTTAGAGGTTGATATACCTTTTGAGTACACTCTTGGATATGTTGACAAGGAGGGATACATACTCTTTCTAGATTCTCTATTGCATGAAGATCCTTTACCTTCTCTTCTTTTCATCTAAACCTTTCAAAGTGACAAAGAAAAACAAGTCATGATGGTTCCTTCTAAGAGCTTGTTGATACCCATTTCTCCACAACCTTTCTCTCAACATGTGACCTATAAGGGGGAATCTTCTAAGGCAACTACCACTTGTTGTTTTCCCATCAAGGGAAGGATTTTTGATCCTGGTATAGAGCTTGCTAAACCATCTCAGTATCCGCCTGATGCAATAAAAGGAAAACTTGTGAGAGATTTAAGAGTATCACCTTATCACCTTTGGAAGAACATATGGGTAACCATTTTGGAGAACAACACCTCACTGTTTTCACCATTGCTTGGGAAGTCAGTTGTTGGATTGTGTTATAAGTGGGATGGTAATTATGTATTTGATCCGGGGGATATTTATGGAGTTTTGATAATTGAAAACTTGCTTTACCTCATCATGGAGATTTTTCTTAAGAAGGGTAAAACTTTTGCTCTTCATGATAGGTTTTAGACACTTTTAAGTGTGGGATGAGTCGAGCTAGAGACTCCTAAATCAAGCTTGAATAACTAGGCTTAGATTTTTTAGACATAGAGTGTGGTAGGATAGAAATAAGGGTATAGAGTTGAGGATAAGTGTAGGGGGAGACCTTCCTTTTGTCTTTATGTTGTTTGTAGGGTTTCTCTCTCTCGTCACGTGCTTTGGAGCTTATAGAGGAGGCCCTTGTATCCGGTTCACTTCGTTACTATTGTGATTTTTCATAACCACATTGTGCTTAAAAATGAATTCACTATAGTTGATCTTTATTTAGCTTGGGTTAAGCAAAGTTGTCAATGTCCTAAGTGTAGGGGAGTTAGCTCCAATACTCTTAAACATTGAGAACAATGTTTATCTTAAGTGTAGGGGGGTCTTCTATCGAAGTAACCTTACCTAGAACTTTGTCATTGACCTTCATGATAATTTGGAAATTAATTTTTCAAACATTTTTCAAATTTTTGATCTACTTTGGCCACCAAAAATATGCATTCATATTTTTTTTGCATTAATTATTTTTCATTTGTATAACACATTTGTATTGTATATATTCCTTCTTTGGAAAAAATATAATAAAGGATATGGTTTAACAAATTTAGACTTCTTTGACATATTAGGCCCGCCATGGATACTTTGACTCAACCTGAGTTTGCTTATCCAAGCATTATCTAGCTAGTAGCCTTAACCATGTAGACCTTTATTGGTTTATTAGGCTAAGCATCCACTAGTCTCATTATTTGAGATTTTAAACTGTGGAGAACAAGAGATGATAGAGTTTGAAATAAGTGTTAAGGGCTAGATAAACCTCATATTCATTAATTGTGGCTTTTATATCCCCTTTCGTAACCTTTACTTTCTTGTCAACGCATGTATATATGTTAATAAATAATAAAAATATGGTTTTAATTGGTTTGTAGTCTCTTATGCATTTTTTACTAATCATTCGTGGTTGGTATAAGTACGTCTTAAGATTCTAAGTTAGAACGTTTTATGTGTACTAGATTTATGTCATGCTTAATATTAGCGGGTGTTTTTCCTTTTATTCTTTTCAACTTTCTTTGTGAGGAATAAAGAAAAATAAGAGCGGCTTATGAAAAAAGTGAGTGGCTAGAAAAAAAAAGAAAAAGAAAAATAAAAAGAAGAAAAAATAATAATTATACAAGACTCCCAAGAGGGGCAGTGAAGTGTTAATTATAGTGACTATTGAATTCCAATATTACTCTCACAAGGGTTGCGGGGATTTGATAGTTGCTCCAATCCAATATTACCTTGACGGGTTGCGGGATTGAAGATCCAAGTTCTCAAAAAGGCGGCGAATATAATTTATTGCGTGAGTTTTATTTTTCTTTTCTTAGCGAGAGTGTAGCTACTTATTAATGCATGACACAAGGATTTTACACATAAGGCGAATGACTTATTACTCTTGAGTCGGAGTTATATCAATTGTGGGCGGTTTTTCGAGTAATGGATGAGACGGTTACTTAGGATTAAAACCGTGCTTCCTTATTTTGAGATTTTACATTTCTTATATTTCACGTTTTAAATAATGACAAATTTGCTCTCAAGCAATATGCTCAAATAATAACCGGTCTTAGAGGCATAATAAGTGGGGGTATGAGAGTAACACACTTAATCTATATGAATAAGTTGACTCACTTTCACTTGTGGATAACAATGATCTTGTTTTTAAACTTGGTATCGGGAAAGTGAAACTTGAGGCTGATAAGTGTTCATGGTACCAAAATCCCTAATCTAAGTCCTTGATTTCTTTATGAGTTATTTCCATCAAATCATTTCAAGAAAATCCAAAAATATATAAATAGAATTGCTTTCCTTTGCATTGCATTGTATAAAATCAAAATCATGCATCATATAGTGTAGAGTAGTGTAAAAGCATTTCATATTGGCCAATGTGGATTAATTATGAGAAAAATGTAAATTGGTGCTTTAAAATGTGGCATTGCATGAGGCCATGGCAGTGATCAAGTGTAGGGGATTTGATATGAGCAAAATCTCATATCAATAATAACATAAATCACCCTAAAACACATAGCGAATGCCCAACTTTTATACAATAAAGTAGTATTATGTGGTATGTTTTGTGTTTGTACTTGTTTAGGTAACAAGGATACAAATTTGGAGCAAACAAGTGAAATCAAGCTAAAAAGATGAAGAAAATACAAGAGAAGGATCAAAAGTGACAAGCCTTGTAAAGAAAAGGACCTATATTGACAACATTCAAAAGGTGAAGGACTAAAGTGCAATTTCGAGAAAGTCAAAGATCAAAGTCAAATCTGGTCAACCATCAAGTCAAACAAGTCAAAGGGCTTCAAATGTTCAAGATGAAAGTCAAAGGATCAAAAAGGCCAAAGAAATGAAGTTTGGAGCTTATTTGTACAATCTGCCTAACTACAAGGACTTAACTTGACAAATTTAATACAATTTTTGGGCTTAATCCATGTTTAGTACATTTCCACCAATGAGAAAGAAGAATGAGGGTGACACGGATCACCAACTCATCCCGCTAGCAGCCGCCAGCATTAATGAGGCCAATCTCTATAGTATTGTCCACTCAGCCTAATTTCAACCAATGAGGAGGTGCCATGCAATGTTTAATATATCCATTTTGGATAATGATCCGTGTGAGCTGTTAAAGGCCAATAAAACATCGCCACGTGTCACTTTCAAATTCATAACGAGCCGAGGAACAAGAATCTGCTACACTGCATATCAAGAGGAGTTATAAACATGAAAAGTGCTTCATTTCAAGAGACGAATTCACTCATATCATCCAATTAAGCTTAAAGTGATTCAATCAAAAATCCCTAAATGTGTTCATGAGCTGGAATTAGCAATTGATCAAATTGTTATACGTGGAGCTCAGTTATTGGCTGCAACACGTCATCATCCCCAACAAACTCTCATTCTCACTCTATAAATAGACCCTAGCTAGCTCATTTGTAGTAAGTAGCTTGTAGGTATGAAAACACACACTTCATATTTTTTCTCTCATTTCCAGTTTCTCAACTTAGTTAGTTACTACTCTTAGGTGTTTGACAATCACCTAAGAGTTAGTTAGTCAGTTAGTAACAACTTTGTAACCTCTTTCAAAGCATTAATGAAATTCAACATTCATTCTCACTCAATTCTCATTCTCCTACCTGCATTACTATAATCCTAGTGTACTGTGTTGTTTTTATTGATCATTCATGATCTATGGAAGTTGATTGATGTATTGGAAGCTTGTAGCTGGTTCATAATTACTTTGAAGTTCATTTTCAGTTCATTTGAAGCATTTGTAGCAGGGTAGTTTATCATAGCATATTATGATGATGATGATGGTTATTCGAGTTTGATTCATGGTGGTTTTGTAGACTCTAATATGCTTGGCGCTTATTACTCCATCAACGGACGCTTCAAAGCTAAAAAGTTCTTATTTCTTTGTTTAAATTCCCCTAAATTGTCTATGCATGCTAAATTCCTAGTGTAAAACTTAATTGCTGAACTGATGATGTGATTAGCTTGATTATAGTGTAATATTGTAGGATTGATAGTTTACTTGTAGTTTTACAGCCTTTCATTCAGTTCTACTTAGTTAAAGTTGGTATTACATCAGTCATTGATCATTAACTACTCATTTTGTTGTTTAACTAGTTAACCAGCTTGATTTTTACTCAAAACCATTTCATTTCATCATTAGAATAAGTCCTAATAAGTGCTTATAGCTGTCATTCGTTTGTACTCAAAAAGTCTTTGATAAAGTTCAATTTCATATTTTAAAGTGGTGTTTGGTTCATTCATTTAGCAAACATGTCTTGAGTAAATTCCGAGATTTTTAGCTTTTTGAGATTTTGGTCAAACCTTGCTCAAATAAGCTGTTTTTGGCTTATTCAAGATTCCATCTTATTCTGTTGCTTATTTTCAAAACCAAAATACATTCCAAGCTCCTTTAGGCTTGATTAATCAGATTTTGCAAGAAAATCGTTTTGTGGATGACTGGATTCTTTTTTAGCTTATTTTGAGCTTATTGTGATAAGCTAGCTAGAGATTTAGAAGCTTTTAGCAAAATTCCTTTTACCAGCCTAGCTAAATTTCAGTTTTAAGCACTTTAGAAAAAACTAGAATCAATTTGGTTGGTAAATAAGCTCAATCCAACTTATTCGTATGCTATGGCCCGTTTTGTGAAGAGTTATAGTTTTATTTGCATTTTGGTCCTTGGTTTTTCAATAACTTTGTAATCAGCTTTAAAAGTTCAAGTTTTTAGGTTTTGCAAAGTTGGTCCCTGAATTTTTGTTTGTTACACTTTTGTTAGTTAGTTTGGGACTTTGTTAGATTGTTCCATTAGTTGATTATATTTTTCATCTTTGGCCCCTATAGATTCTGAATTTACATTTTTAGTCCCTATATTTTCAGTTTCCTTTACATTTCAAGCATTTTTACTTTCCATGCATTAGATACTTGTACTTTGTGAATATTAATTGGTAATTACACTTTGTTTTACGGATAAATAGTTAAATAATATTTTCTCTTTTTACGTGCTTGTTTGAATTAGACCTAGAATCCAAATAAACTTTTAACAACCAAAAACAATTTAAATCTTGATATTAGTAGGCCTTTCAATTTGTCTTGAGTCGAGAAAAAACGAACTTGCAAATACTAAATATTATCAGGGAACAAAAAAACTCCTTATGAAACAAATAATAGCGCCAATGCTTCACAGCTTGGACCACTACATAAAACTCCAAGTCATAAGTAGAGTACCTGGACTTCGGAACTGTCAACTTCTCGCTAAAATAGGCAACAAGTCGCCTACCTTGACTAAGAACTCCACCAATTGCAACCTTATAAGCATCAGTATGAAGCTAAAAAACTTTAGAAAAATCAGGCAATACAAGGATTGGTGCTGTAGTAAGCTTTTCCTTGACAACCTGAAAAGCCAGCTCTTCTTCCTTTGTCCACATAAATGACTTCCCCTTCATACAGTCTATCAAAGGGGCCATAATGGAACTGAAATTAGGGATAAACCGCCTATAGAAAGAAGAAACACCATGGAAACTCCGAACTTCAGTAATGGTAGTTGGAGTTGGCCACTCCTGAACAGCTGCTACCTTAGACTCATCCACCTGTATGCCATCACCAGAAACAACATAACCTAAGAACAAAACTTTAGGGGTCGTGAACATACACTTCTTCGTGGCTACATAAAAATTGTCCTTCCAAAGCAAGGTCAAGACCTGCCTCACATGATTGACATTATCATTATGAGAAGCACTATATATAAGAATGTTATCAAAATAAACAACCACAAACTAGCCAATAAAAGGCCTAAGAAGTTGATTCATCATACGCATAAATGTGCTTGGTGCGTTTGATAAACCAAAAGGCATGACCAACCACTCATACAACCCTTCACTGGTCTTGAAATCGGTCTTCCACTCATCAACGGGTCTAAGACGAATCTGGTAATATGTCACACCCCACCATGGCGGAATATGGGGCGCGATGTATGGATATCATCACAACAATAGCGTGTCTATAGAGAGAGCTAAATGAAATAGAAATGTCATAAAAAGGTGACATAGTGTCATGACAATATCTCAAACAATGCAGGCGTCTAGGTAAGTAGGTAAAAGTCCTACCTCTTACCAAAGACATTTAAATAACACACATCAAACATATAGGTGTCTAAAAAGTATCAATTATCCAAACATTAAATAAAGACTAAGAGGGAAGGGATTCCTCCTAATGCAATCCTAGCAGCCTCTAGACATTAGCCACTTCTAACATCACGCTTCTCAACTATCCCACCTAAAAATGACACTAAAATCTGTCAACATAAAGTTGGTCAGAACATAGGTTTAAGTTATCAAAACATCTTAAGAAACCTTGTCAATCGCTGTAAATAAGTTGAAGAAAACAAATTAAAGCAATGGACCATAATTTGATAATCATGTTACATACAACTACAAACAAAGCACAATTATATCAGTCAAGAACACACAATAAGAACAATGCACCACACTATAACAATTAAGAAGTATCCCGTCACACACACAAGAACAATGCACCACACTATCCGGATCTTTCCCACACCACTAGTGGAAGATGAACCATATCCCCGTCGAGATATCTTGCCTCCAAAGAGACGATGCACAAGTACTCAGGACGAATCGTGCCCCACGCTCCACACACATCACAACTGATCCCATAGACGCCCATACATCTATGTACCAAAGCCATTCACAACCGAAACAAGATTCACATATCAGAACACATATCAAAGCACATATGAGAACACATAAGCACGCATGTCACACAATAACACCACAAGTGTCATCTCCATCCCATACTAGAAATAAACATTTAAAAACTCAGTGAAAATGGAACTATGAACTCACCTGATAGCACAGCAAGCTAGCCCTCCTACAAACCTATAAAATCTTACATGATACCCTTAGCTCAGTTCTTAACACCCAAGTTAAGTAACAATCAAGGAGATGAATCTAATCCCCCAATTCCCACTATCTAGTTCTCCCACTACAAGCTATTCTATACGTAAAAATCTAGTTTTCCCCCGGTACGATTTACTAGTCACTAAACGATCACATGAAGTGAACTTAACACCACACTTGGATCCTTCCCTACTTGATTTATGTTGTTATATGATCTAAAAAATCCAAAAACCAATTTTACTTTCTACTTACACGTTTAACCCTTTCGTTTAGTCTCTACGCCAAAAGTCGTTTTCACCAAAATCGATTTTCTGTACATGCTAAATGTTTGTCACCAAAACCCCGACCTAAACACCATAACTTTTATTGAAAACCTCCAGTAATTTCATATATATTATAAAGAGTTTCCAAATCATAAATCTTTGGCTATCTTACCCGTTTGGTTAGGTTTTGATTCAAATTCCCGAAATCTAAATTTATTCCTGAACAGCGCACTGTTTTTGTAAAAATTATTTGACGACCTTCCCAACTCCATGTTCGACCAAACTTACATTTTTGAAAAGTAGACTCTCTGAACATAATTTAAAAAAAAAACTCGACCAAATGTGCTACCTACTGCCCGGAATAGTCGACACAAGACATCCCTAAAAATCAGACTGTTTTACGCCTTTATGCAATAACCCTCTAAACATCATTAATTACCCCTAAATTATTAAACAAGAACCCTAATATCATTAATGGATCTTAATTATTATATTTTCCAAAAAATTAATAAAACTCTAATCATCTCAATGATGGTTAATTAACATTAAAATCATGATTAATTAATAAAAACATGAATTATATTAAAGTTAAATTGATCACTTACCTTGAATCAAGAAAATTTTTATGAAACCCTAAAAACCTTGTAGAAACCGTCGACCGAAAAAAAGATATGGTGAAAATAATGTGTTTTGATTTGTTTTTATACTAAAACAATGAGAATCCTAGCCCAATACAAATAATACTTTCCTTTTTTTATTTTTTTTTCTTATTTTTCTACCGTTGATATAATTTTTTACCAAAAATAATATTTATTTGTTTATATTTTATTATTAAATTCGTTTTTTAAAATAATTGTTTCCATAATTATAGTTTTTTTATTAATGCCTTAATTAATTAATTACACCTAAACCTTTTAACTAGTCAATTTTACGCGATTACCATAAAATACGTAAATTATACAGTTTTATAAAAATTCTTAAAATATGAAGTAAACTTTATAACTAAGTCCTAAATGGATTAAAACCATCTCGTAAATTATTCCCGTTACTAAATACCTCATTCGAGACCTCAAAATGCTAAACCCTAAATCGTAAAAATTACTATTTACTATAATACATATACATACACATAAAATCCTAAAATAACACCACATTCTATCATAGTTACATCCAAGTAAACTAATGAGCACGAACTAACCCCATCTTAACATTATATAATGTACCACGCAATGCACGAACGATGGCTAACATCCAATCCAAGGCTCAAATATAAACAGAATGCACGTAAACGCACACTAAACACATAACCAAAGTCAAACAGTCAAAAGTGACAAATCTAAAATCTAGGGTTGTCACATCACTCCCTCCTAATAGAAATCTCGTCCCGAGATTTACTCCCAAACTCAAACTTATTCTCAGCAAACAAACAAGGATACATATCCCTGATAAAACCGTCACGTTCAAGCGTGAACTCAGTTTATACTAAATAATCTCAACCAACAACACATGAGCCTTAACCGTCTGCGAGGAAACTTATTAAAACCATAAAGTTCTGTAACCAACCTAACAAAATCTCGCAACTCATCAAACAAGAACTGTCTTGAAACCAAGTTTGGAGCCATCACATAACTCGATGGGTTTAAAACTGTCACCCCGATTTCAGTCTTACTGATAAATACCATAAATAAAAACTCATCAAAACTCTAAAATTCCATCCCAACTCATCTCTATGTTAACCCTCCAAGTGTTCATTACCCCAAAATACCCAAAACACGAGTTTAAACCATGTTGTCCGAAAATTAACCTTGAATTTGACACTTGTACAATTAATTAGACTTAGCTACTGACCTCCATTTGCTAAAAATTCTGAATATTTGAAAAGTACATTCCGAGTACATAATTTTAGGCTTTTGAATCACCCAAAAAGCTTTAAAAATAAACAAGTTATGACCAAAACGATTTTTACCTAAAACCTGCCTAGGCATTAGCGACAATTTCTGACAATTTAGCGACAGAATTTGACAGTTTAGCGACAGTTTCTGCCTACTCCGATTTATACCCAAAAACGATTTTAAACCCTAAAACCCCTTATTAGTTAACAATTCAATCCCTAATTTATTTTAATTCCAGAAAATTAAAACTCTCACCCATCATATGATTAAATACATGATTTTAACATATTTAATTTAATAAGAACAAAAATTCTAACTAAAGAACAATAACTTTAGGTGATCAAAACTATAATATTTAAAATAAATAAGCCATGCTTATATGATAAAAAAATTTATATTCCACCTTATTTCAAACACGTTTTCGACACTTTACCCTCATTTTATCGACTACCAACAACTATTTTTATTTTACTACTTGCAAGTTTTTTTTTACCATGTAAGACTCAAAACAAAAGATATCGTTATTCCAAAAAGAAATCTCCACCCTCTCAATAGCCTCTACACCAAAAGTACCGTATAAACAAACACGTGAAATGAGGACTTGATAAATGCGCTACTACAGAAGTTGAACATCCCAAAGAGAAAAGAGCTAGCAAACCATCCAATTAATACAACCGATAAGTAGAAGGGATATATACATATATAGGCATAGGAGTACATACACTCAAATTCATCCAACATATACTATACAAGCATGTATTAACCCTCTTTCATGCAACCATACTTAGGAATCCATTGATGTCGTGGTACTTGTATAACTATGTTGGCCACCATACTTATACCAATCTCCTTTCACCAATGCACTCTCTCCTATGATGACACTTATAAGAATTAATACTAAACATAACACATCAGTCTACCAACTCAAATAAACACATAAATTCTACAACTCGTATAAGCACATAATCCACAACATAACATAAGATCCAAAATCCCATGTATTAAAATAACATAGCCAATGCATGAAACACATAAACTCGTAGTCCAGCTGCACCAGCGTAGACAAAATTCAAAATGTATAAAGAACATGAAAACATAATTAAACAAAATCCAACAATGACTAGCGTATACGACTATGGTTCACCCCGCACTAGTCAAAACTCATAAAGAAAATAACATGTAACTAAGTATGAACTTACTATGGTTCAATTCATACTAGTCAAAAAATCGCAATAAATAACATTCAAACACATCAATTAATATAAAATGCACACATACTCCTAATGACGCCTATATGCAGGGACCCTTAAGCTATAGACTAGGCTACGCGACTAGGAAACCTAATTCTCTATAACCATTGTCTCTGATACCATTCTGTCACACCCCACCATGGCGGAATATGGGGCGCAACGTATGGATATCATCACAACAATAGCGTGTCTATAGAGAGAACTAAATGAAATAGAAATTTCATAAAAAGGTGACACAGTGTCATGACAATATCTCAAACAATGCAGTCGTCTAGGTAAGTAGGTAAAAGTCCTACCTCTTACCAAAGACATTTAAATAACACACATCAAACATATAGGTGTCTACAAAGTATCACTTATCCAAACATTAAATAAAGACTAAGAGGAAAGGGTTTCCTCCTAATGCAATCCTAGCAGCCTCTAGACTTTAGCCACTTCTAACATCATGCTTCTCAACTATCCCACCTGAAAATGACACTAAAATCTGTCAACATAAAGTTGGTGAGAACATAGGTTTAAGTTATCAAAACATCTTAAGAAACCTTGTCAACCGCTGTAAATAAGTTGAAGAAAACAAATTAAAGCAATGGACCATAATGTGATAATCATGTTACATACAACTAAAAAAAGCACAATCATATCAGTCAAGAAAACACAATAAGAACAATGCACCACACTATAACAATCAAGAAGTATCCCGTCACACACACAAGAACAATGCACCACACTATCCGGATCTTTCCCACACCACTAGTAGAAGATGAACAATTTCCCCGTCGAGATATCTTGCCCCCGAAGAGACGATGCACAAGTACTCAGGACGGATCGTGCCCCACGCTCCACACATATCACAACTGGTCTCATAGACGCCCATACATCTATGTACCAAAGCCGATCACAACCGAAACAAGATTCACATATCAGAACACATATCAAAGCACATATGAGAACACAGAGCACGCATGTCACACAATAACACATCTATGTCCAAACATTTATAAAAATATAGTACCAAAAGATTTTAAGAACACCACAAGTGTCATGTCCATCCCATAATATGTAGTAACCCGAACTTTAAAATTAACATTTAGACCGAGTTTAAATACCATTTCTAATATTTGGACTAATATTTAATGATCTACTTTTATTTGTCGTGTTCGTTTCTATGAATAATATTCAATTCTCGACTAACCGTCAAGGTTAGGGCTTTAATGTATCGAATATTTGTCATATATTATTTATCGGCAAAATATATGTCCATTATTGATCGTAAACATTCTTGTTATGACATAGAAATATTTTCTATTGTCGTCGTCTTAATTTTTTTCATTTTATGAGCATTCTTCTTAATTTTTGTTAAACCCATTGCCGTAATTCGTTTATACGACGCATAAATGTTTATCTAATTATAAGCCTTCGCTTATTTATTGAAATATCAACGTTCTCCAAATATCGACATTTTTATTTTATATTGAGCGTTTATTATTCGTGTTTAACGCGTATCTTTCAAATCACATGACTTTTAAAATATCGGGTTTCAATGATTACCCGCTTTATTATTTACGGACAAAAGTTAACTAAATAAATAGAAAAATAACACAACTTAACAATCCAATTCCTCCACCCACGTTTATTTTCTATATAGCACAAACATAATTCATGGTTTCTAAATACAATTATCAACATTCGTCACCCATGCTCAACTTTTGACACATGCTCGTTTGCATATCCTACACGTCACATATAAATGCATAAGATATTAATCTCAAAAACAAAAAGGATCTTATATCTTGCTCTTTTTTTCCTAGCCCAACCAAAGATCAACATGAAACACATCATCAAATAATTTCTTACTAGTTCATGATAGCCCTAGTATGGATTATTATTCTAGTTCATTTCTTCGGTTAAATTCACCTCAAAAAAATCAACAACATCGTATTTTGAAAGTTAGGAGCTGAAGCTAGGTTTCTTGGATATATGAATCTTGGGTTTAGAAAACTTAGTGGAAAGGTTATGGTTTTGGATTGAGTGCTTGATGATTTGTTTGTTTGTTGTATTGTTGTCCACTCTTTTGAAGGTTATCATCTCCGTTTCTTCATTTTTATTGTTTATATTTGATTTATGTATATGTAATAATCATTTTTATACTGGTAATATTATGTAATGGTTGAATTAATGGTTTTAGGACATTATATAAAAATAATGAATTTTCTAAACATGATAATTAAGCCTTAAGAAGAAATAATTGAAAGGGGTAAATTTTGATTCGTTGCAAAACGTGTTATTTGAATGACAACAGTAGGTTTTTAGGCTGTTTTAAATTCATAGGGTTACAGGCTCGTGTTTTATGATGATATTGTCGGGTCGCTCGTCCCGTGACGATACCTGATAAATTAGATATTACCGAAACAATAAAAAGTGCTGAATCTGAACATGCTGTATAAACGGACTGAAAACTCAAAATATTTGTATACTGACCCCTAAATATGTAAAACTAAAAGTTGTAGCTAAACTTATTTAGAATACACACGAATTGGATGGTTTTTTACGGATAAACGGTGTAGAAATGGCGGGCAAAACGGTGAAACTGAAGTTGGCTGCGAAAAACAGCCAACTCTTCTAAGTGATAGAATGGGTAAATGAGTTATGATAAGTATAAATTAGGGGTAATTGGAGTTATAATAAGTAAACTACATAAGTTAAGAATTATTTTGGTAAAAATAACTCATGTATATTATTTATGGTTTAAGAGAAATTATCTAATCTATGAGGCATGTCGGTAAATTATAAGAATTCGATCATATTGAATTAATGTAAAACATGTTGATTTTTATAAAAACCAAAGTGGTAGGACCCACTTGCCAAAAAACGTACAATTATTTATGTATACTGATGGTTTGAATACCAGATACCTGACCATCGTGAAATATTAAGTTAACATTGTTTGAAGGCGTTTTAGAACCGAAATACCATATAAAGTGGACTTGGGTCACAAAAGCACAACTTATACTTGTAATTGCTATTGAGCCATTATTGGGCATGAAATTAATAACCAAATTGGAGTCTAATATTGATTTTGAAATGGACTTAAATTATATAAATGTGTAATGGGCCACTAATGGGCCTTAATGAGCTTAACGGTCATAATAGGATAATACATGGTAAATTGCTATAAAAAGTTTTATAAAACTTATACAATGTCCAAACTTACTAAATTGAACTATTTACATATATGTATGACTTATGTATAGTCCTGAAGCTAAGACGTGTTTCGTCATTATTAGGTCTCGTTCGGTTATATGTCCATCGTTGGGCTTCTCATACTCGATCAATGAGCGATTGTTATCTCGTAAAGTCGTGTATCGACTATTGGATGTTTGTTCTTCGATAAACGTGTGATAGCTATATCTGGTGAGTTCATAGCCTCGCTTTTACTGCTTTATATGTGTTTATAAATCCGCGAGGGGGAATACATGTTCTTGATATAAAAATATATGATGTTTATATATATGTTTTGAGAGAATTCATGTTTATGAATAAACATGTGGTTTGCTATATGATTTGAACGAATACATGTTGTTGTAAATGAATGTAAGTTGTTGATTAAAAGCTTTTGAAAGATGAACACAAGCGTCGATTGTATTGATTGTGAACCACTATTTGCTAAGTGTTGTATTGCCAAAATTTGGAAAGTCCCTATAAACCCATGAACCGTTAACTACCTATGATCGGTAGGCGCTGGTACAGACGGATGGATCCATCGGGGATGACCCCCACCTGGGCAGGTCGCACCTGTGGGTAGGAGGCTCAACCACGTGTGTTGTATTAAAAGTAAGGGGGTATTCGGCAAAATACCTGACTAGGCCATTATTATACTTAAGGCTTCGGTGTCATGGCTTAGTAGAATAGCGTGGACTTTGGTTATAGCATGTGTTGCACTATCGACAGTGGATGAGATTCTTGTGTTCAAAAGCTCAATGGTTTACTTAAAACCTCATTATTGTTTATTTAAAAACCTATGAATTCACTCAACCGTTGTGTTGACATTTTAGCATGTATTCTCGGGTATATAGGTTTAAGAGCAACTAGAGCATGGAGCCGCGCGGGATAAAGTAAGGGCAAAACAAACAATTTCCATTCGATACATTTGACTAACTTTTATATTTATTAAGGTTTGTATAAACTGTTGGGACGTCTTTTTATTGAACTCTGATTTCGTCGAATGGTTTATTTTATAAAACGTCTCTTTTGAGGTCATTTTCTATGACTGTGTGTGATGTGCTATGAAGTAACGCGCAATGTTGATATTCCGCTGCCTTGTGAAATTGGGGGTGTTACAGATTGGTATCAGAGCACTAGTTATAGCGAACTAGGTCATTTTAAAACCTAGACTATAACTGCTCTTTCGTAAAATTGTTTGATTGCCTTACAAAGTATTCGCGCGCTCATAGATCTTAGAAACTAATGCTTGGTTATGATAATGTGATCCTATGTGTATGTAGAAATGGTTGTATGTATATGAATGTATATACTATGGTATTTAAGGGTATTGCGCATGAGGCAATGTTCCTTGCGTGATTATCATACATTTTATGATACGGTTTTATAGAGAGTTTGGTCTCGCCGCCAATCACCTTTCTCGATAGTTAATTTATTATCCGAATGCGAGTACGGAGCTCGTTTGACATTTTGAGTACATATATATTTTTTCATAATATATCGCATATCGACTAATTTAAGCTCGATTGTTGTCATCGCATTGTGATGTACCATTTTAGGACATCTCCTTTTGAAACGTAATTGATAAACATATTATTCTATTTATGTACTCCTTATGATTTTGAAGAATCATTTCTTCAAGGGGACATCTTCTACGTAATAAGACGTTTAATTTATTGTGTTTGATTACGTTTTATTGGCGAAAAGGAGGATGCCAGTGTTGGACCTAATATATATATATACCCAATCAACTATATATAATTTTGGTACAACAAAAATATGCTCATAGTAGTCATTAGTTGAGCAACTTAAAATTTTATATTTAAATGGAATGGGACATTTAAATATATAGATTTTAAATCGCCCAACTATGTGTCCTTTAAGGTTCTCTTATTGAAATGGATTGGGACATTTGAATAAGAAAGTTTTAAACCACTGGACCTTAGATTGTCGATGGTTTCTTTATTCAAATGGTATGGGACGTTTGAATACAAAAATCATGGAGTAAGTTTGACACCCTATACTTTTCTTGGCATTTAATTTGGTTATGATATCCTGTTATGTGACGGTATTACCTAAGTAGGATGACTTATAATCATCTTGTTGAAATAAATTGGGACGCCTTTTTATTTGAAAAAGAAAGTTATAAGTACCTGAACCATAAATTTATAATTCTTGTTTACATGGATTGGAACACCTTTGTATGTAAACAACAAATTATAAATGAGTGGACTCAAATTTGCCTGAGTTGGTTTGTGATTATTTTGTATACGGATGTATTTCTTCGACTCGTGTTTCGTTGGTATGATTCGTTCATTACTATCGTCCTTATGGTTATTATTGATTATCGTCTATGTACGAGTAACCCATTAGTATTTTCCCAAGTTGTGATTTGTCTTTATGGACCATTTATAATGTGCCCCGACTATCGTAAGCTTGATAAGCTGATCGTTAAGAACCATTACACGTTCCAAGGATAGACGACTTGTTTAGTCGACGCTAGTATTTAACTGTGTACATATGGATTGACTGAGGTTTAAGTTATCAACGAAAAGTCATCGTTAATGAAACAATTTTGTAATTTTGCTTGTTATTATTGATGGTTCATTGAAGAATTTTTCAAATGTAACGAGAAAATATTTTGGGTATGGATACGTTTGTGAGCACCCTGTAATATCTTTTGGGTATGGATACGTTCGTGAGCACCCTGTAATATCATTTAGGTATGTATCCGTGTGTGAGCACCCTCCGATGACAAAAATATTTTTGGATATGCATCTATTAGACCCGTGAACATCCTTTAACTCGCAAACTTTCATTTGACTGGTTATCCGAAAATCCTGTCAAATACTCTTATTAATTATGGCTTGGTTATATAGCAAGCATGAGTTAACTTGATTGAACTTATTGATTTGACATGGCTAGGCTATTTTACAAGCATGTCGTAATGTGATTATATGTTCTTAGTGGTAGCTTTGTGATTGATTCAGACCGTCGTTCTTTCGATAGAGTAATATATAGTCCGAACGATTTTCGTGTCGATGAATTCGCTTTTGAAAAAATAAGTTCGCATGTTCGAGATCAATGCAATTGGGTGATTTTGTATGACTAGTTCTAATTACCTCGTCTTGATTATTTTTTTAACGCTTCGATGGACTTATGCGTGATCCATGCTATTTTCTTTTACGACGTAATAGTTTTTATCAGACCCGTGGACGATATGTGTTTTAATTTGATCGACGTGATCACCGATTGTTTTGAATTGATTGTCACATTGGATATTTTCGAAATGAACCCACTTCTTTCGACTCATCACTTGTCATTTGGACTTTTTTTGAACTTATATCGACTGCCGCAACTTTAATAAGCTAGTAGTAATATACCTTGAAGCACTTCCAAAAATTGAAGACTTGTTAATTTTTCGCTTCCAATTGCGTCTCATTTGAGTTATGTATTATTCTTTACTTATAAGGGTTAAAGCTACATTTAAAACGTTCATTCATGGTTGTTATGTATACTCGTTGCTTTGAATTTTGTTCATTCAACATTCGTTAGAAACCTCAACGATGACTTGTCTATCTCTCACCTCTTCGCCCTTTAACCGAAGACTATTGAGACGAATTAAGCGCTGGGACATCGCTTCCTAAAGGGGTAGATAATATAGTAACCCGAACTTTAAAATCAACATTTAGACCGAGTACAAATACCATTTCTAATATTTGGACCAATATTTAATGATCTACTTTTATTTGTCGTGTTCGTTTCTATGCATAATATTCAGTTCTCGACTAACCGTCAAAGTTAGGGCTTTAATGTATCGAATATGTGTCATATATTATTTATCGGCAAAATATATGTCCATCATTGATCGTAAACATTCTTGTTATAACATAGAAATATTTTCAATTGTCGTCGTCTTAATTTTTTTCATTTTATGAGCATTCTTCTTAATTTTTGTTAAACCTATTGCCGTCATTCGTTTATACGACGCGTAAATGTTTATTAAATTATAAGCCTTCGCTTATTTATTGAAATATCAACGTTCTCCAAATATCGATATTTTTATTTTATATTGAGCGTTTATTATTCGTGTTTAACGCGTATCTTTCAAATCACATGACTTTTAAAATATCGGGTTTCAATGATTACCCGCTTTATTATTTACGGACAAAAAATAACACAACTTAACAATCCAATTCGTCCACCCACGTTTATTTTCTATATAGCACAAACATAATTCATGGTTTCTAAATATAATTATCAACATTCGTCATCCACGCTCAACTTTTGACACCTGCTCGTTTGCATATCCTACACGTCACATATACATGCATAAGATATTAATCTCAAAAACAAAAAGGATCTTATATCTTGCTCTTTTTTTTCCTAGCCCAACAAAAGATCAACATTAAACACATCATCAAATAATTTCTTACTAATTCATGATAGCCTAGTATGGATTATTATTCTAGTTCATTTCTTGGGTTAAATTCACCTCAAAAAAAAAATCATCAACATCGTATTTTGAAAGTTAGGAGCTGAAGCTAGGTTTATTGGATATATGAATCTTGGGTTTAGAAAACTTAGTGGAAAGGTTATGGTTTTGGGTTGAGTGCTTGATGATTTGGTTGTTTGTTGTATTGTTGTCCACTCTTTTGAAGGTTATCATCTCCATTTCTTCATTTTTATTGTTTATATTTGATTTATGTATATGTAATAATCATTTTGATACTGGTAATATTATGTAATGGTTAAATTAATGGTTTTAGGACATTATATAAAAATAATGAATTTTGTAAACATGATAACTAAGCCTTAAGAAGAAATAATTGAAAGGGGTAAATTTTGATTCGTTGCAAAACGTGTTATTTGAATGATAACAGTAGGTTTTTAGGCTGTTTTAAAGTCATAGGGTTATAGGCTCGTGTTTTATGATGATTTTGTCGGGTCGCTCGTCTCGTGACGATACCTGATAAATTAGAGATTACCGAAACAATAAAAATTGCTGAATCAGAACATGCTGTATAAACGGACTGAAAACTCTAAATATTTGTATACTGACCCCTAAATATGTAAAAATAAAAGTTATAGATAAACTTATGTAGATTACACACGAATTGGATGGTTTTCTACAGATAAACGGTTTGGAAATGGCGGGCAAAACGGGTGAAATTGAAGTTGGCTGCGAAAAACAGCCAACTCTTCTAAGTGATAGAATGGGTAAATGAGTTATGATAAGTATAAATTAGGGGTAATTGGAGTTATAATAAGTAAACTACATAAGTTAAGAATTATTTTGTTAAAAATAAATCATGTATATTGTTTATGGTTTAAGAGAAATGATCTAATTTACGAGGCATGTCGGTAAATTATAAGAATTCGAACATATTGAATTAATGTAAAACATGTTGATTTTTAAAAAAACCAAAGTTGTAGGACCCACTTGCCAAAAACATACAATTATTTATGTATACTGATGGTTTGAATACCAGATACCTGACCATCGTGAAATATTAAGTTAACATTGTTTGGAGGCGTTTTAGAACCGAAATACCATATAAAGTGGACTTGGGTCACAAAAGCCCAACTTATACTTGTAATTGCTATTGAACCATTATTGGGCATGAAATTAATAACCAAATTGGAGTCTAATATTGATTTTGAAATGGACTTAAATTATATAAATGTGTAATGGGCCACTAATGGGCCTTAATGAGCTTAATGGTCATAATAGGATAATACATGGTAAATTGCTATAAAAAGTTTTATAAAACTTATACAATGTCCAAACTTACTAAAGTAAACTATTTACATATATGTATGACTTATGTATAGTCCCGAAGCTAAGACGTGTTTCGTCATTATTAGGTCTCGTTCGGTTATATGTCCATCATTGGGCATCTCATTCTAGATCAATGAGCGATTGTTATCTCGTGAAGTCGTGTATCGACTATTGGATGTTTGTTCCTCGATAAACGTGTGATAGCTATATCAAGTGAGTTCATAGCCTCGCTTTTACTGCTTTATATGTGTTTATAAATCCGCGAGGGGGAATACATGTTCTTGATATAAAAATATATGATGTTTATATATATATGGTTTTGAGAGAATTCATGTTTGTGCATAAACATGTGGTTTGCTATATGCTTTGAACGAATACATGTTTTTGTAAATGAATGTAAGTTGTTGATTAAATGCTTTTGAAAGATGAACACAAGCGTTGATTGTATTGATTATGAACCGCTATTTGCTAAGTGTTGTATTGCCAAAATTTGGAAAGTCCCTATAAACCCATGAACCGTTAACTACCTATGATGGGTAGGCGCTGGTACAGACGGATGGATCCATCGGGGATGGCCCCCACCTGGGCAGGTCGCACCTGTGGGTTGGAGGCTCAGCAATGTGTGTTGTATTAGAAGTAAGGGGGTATTCGACAAAATACCTGACTAGGGCATTATTATACTTAAGGCTTCGGTGTCATGGCTTAGTAGAATAGCGTGGACTTAGGGTATTGCATGTGTTGCACTATTGACAGTGGATGAGATTCTTGTGTTCAAAAGCTCTATGGTTTACTTAAAACCCCATTATTGTTTATTTAAAAACCTATAAATTCACTCAACCGTTGTGTTGACATTTTAGCATGTATTCTTAGGTATATAGGTTTAAGAGCAGCTAGAGCATGGAGCCGCGCGAGATAAAGTAAGGGCAAAACAAACAATTTCCATTCGATACATTTGACAAACTTTTATATTTATTAAGGTTTGTATAAACTGTTGGGACGTCTTTTTATTGAACTCTGATTTCGTCGAATAGTTTATTTTATAAAACGTCTCATTTGAGGTTATTTTCTATGACTGTGTGTGATGTGCTATGAAGTAACGCCCAATGTTGATATTCCTCTGCCTTGTGAAATTGGGGGTGTTATATACTAGAAAACAACATTTAAAAACTCAGTGAAAATGGGACTATGAACTCACCTGATAGCCCAACAAGCTAGCACTCCTACAAACCTATAAAATCATACACGACATCCTTAGCTCAGTTCTTAACACCCAAGTTAAGTAACAATCAAGGAGATGAATCTAATCCCCTAATTCCCACTATCTAGTTCTCCCACTACAAGCTATTCTATACGTAAAAATCCGGTTTTTCCCCGGTACGGTTTACTAGTCACTAAACGATCACATGAAGTGAACTTAACACCACACTTGGCTCCTAACTTACTAGAGTTATGTTTTTATATGATCTAAGAACTCCAAAAACCAATTTTACTTTCTACTTACATGTTTAACCCTTTCGTTTAGTCTCTACGCAAAAAGTTGTTTTCACCAAAACTGATTTTCTGTACATGGTAAATGTTTGTCACCAAAAGCCCGACCTAAACACCATAACTTTTATTGAAAACCTCAAGTACTTTCATATATATTATAAAGAGTTCCCAAATAAAAAATCTCTGGCTATCTCACCCGTTTGTTTAGGTTTTGATTCAAATTCCCGAAATCCAAATTTATTCCTAAACAGCGCACTGTTTTTGTAAAAATTGTTTGACGACCTTCCCGAACTCCATTTTCGACCAAACTTACATTTTTGAAAAGTAGAATCTCTGAACTTAATTTTTAAAAAAAAACTCGACCAATGGTGCTACCTACTGCCCGGAACAGTCGACACAAGACAGCCCTAAAAATCATACTGTTTTACGTCTTTATGCACTAACCCTCTAAACATCATTAATTACCCCTAAATTATTAAATAAGAACCCTAAAATCATTAATGAATCTTAATTACTATATTTTCCAGAAAATTAATAAAACCCTAATCATCTCAATGATGGTTAATTAACATTAAAATCATGATTAATTAATAAAAACATGAATTATATTAAAGTTAAATTGATCACTTACCTTGAATCAAGAAAATTTTTATAAAACTCTAAAAACCTTGTAGAAACCATCGACCAAAAAAAATAGCTGGAGAAAATAATGTGTTTTGACTTGTTTTTATACTAAAACAATGAGAATCCTAGCCCAATACAAATAATACTTTCCTTTTTTTATTTTTTCCTTTTTCTTATTTTTCCACCGTCATATATAATTTTTTTACCAAAAATAATATTTATTTTTTATATTTTATTATTAAATTCGTTTTTTAATAGTTGTTTCCATAATTATAGTTGTTTTAATAAATACCTTATTTAATTAATTACACCTAAACCTTTTAACTAGTCAATTTTACGCGATTACCGTAAAATACGTAAAATATAAAGTTTTACGAAAATTCTTAAAATATGAAATAAACTTTATAACTAAGTCCTAGATGGATTAAAACCATATCGTAAATTATTCCTGTGACTAAATACCTCATCCGATACCTCAAAATGCTAAACCCTAAATCGTAAAAATTACGATTTACTATAATACATATACATACACATAAAATCCTAAAATAGCACCACATTCTATCATAGTTAGATCCAAATGAACTAATGAGCACGAACTAACCCCATCATAACATTATATAATGTACCACGCTATACACGAACGATGACTAACATCCAATCCAAGGCTCAAATATAAACAGAATGCACGTAAACGCACACTAAGCACATAATCAAAGTCAAACAGTCAAAAGTGACAAATCCAAAATCTAGGGTTGTCACATAATACCCACTCTTCAAATCCAGCTTCGTGAAAATGGTAGCACTACTAATCTGGTCAAGCAAATCATCAAGGCGAGGAATAAGAAACCTTGACCTCAGAGTGATCTTGTTGATGGCTCGACTATCAACACACATATGCCATGTACCATCCTTCTTTGGATTCAATAGGGCAGGAACAACACAGGGGCTTATACTCTCACGAACATGACCCTTGGAAACGAGCTCCTCAACCTGCCTGTGAAACTCCTCGTGTTCTCCCGGGCTCATCCTATAATGTGTCCTGTTAGGAAACTGTAACCCAGGCTCTAGATCAATATGATGTTGTATGTCACACAATGGTGGCAAACCATCGGGTAACTCATCAGGGAAAACATCAGAGAATTCCTTAAGTAAAGGGATCATGGCTTTAGGAACTTCACCGTCTTAAGAAACCTCCTTCCCTATTAGTACAAAAACATCACCTCCCACCTCCAGCTCGTCTTTGAACTGCGAAAGATTTAGTAAAGTACTAGCGGGTTTATTAACTATTCCCTTGGGTTTATTTAGCATCAAAGTAATCTTCACATCCCCAAACAGGAAACTATAAGTATTAGTTCTCCCACGGTGATTTACATCACGATCATACTCCCAAGGTCTACCCAACAACAAGTGACAAGCATCCATAGGTATCACATCACACCAAAGATTATCCTTATAAGTTGTTCCTACAGAAAACGGAACTTGGACACGCTTGGAAACTGTTATCTCCCCGCCCTTTTTAAGCCAATGTAACTTATAAGGTTTAAGACGTTTTTTAGTGTTCAACCCTAATTTATGGACTGCTTCTTTAGCTATAAAGTTATCAAAACTACCTGAATCACATACAAAAGTGAAAATCTTACCCATAATGGTACAAGTTGACTAAAAGATGTTGTGTTTGAGCCAATCATCAACATCAGCTTTAGGTGTTAAGGAGGATTGCCTTACCACCAAATTCACCCCCACATCTCAATACACATACTCAGGTTCCGCATCATAGACTGCGTCTCCCACGTAATCATGATAAGTCACATCATCATCTTACTCAGGTTTAATAAATAACTGCCTCTTCCCAGCCTTCTTACAATCTGACTGCCGCTGACCAGGTTCACCACAGTTAAAGCACTTCAACCTTCTACTACCGGTCGATCTAGGTACTGGTCTAGTATTACCACCAACTTCCTTAACTTGATTGGTAGTAAAATGAGATGTCGTGTTACCCGAACCAGAAACACCCGTTATTTCACGAGAAGGCGAAGTTCCCATTCGTCAGTTTTCCTTCTCAAAAGTTAAGGCCGCTGATATGCTTCAGAAAGTGCCAATGGCTCAAACATGTTAACAGAATCCATGATTTGGACTCGTAACCCATCAATGTATCGAGAGATAAGATGATCTTCTGTCTCTTGAATGTCATTCCGTGAAATTAGTTGGTAAAATTCGGTGGTATAATCCTCAATAGACTTGGCCCCTTGTTTTAGATTCTGTAACCGCTGGTACATCATTCACTGGTAGTTATGAGGAATAAAATTATCCCTCATGACCTTCTTCCTCTTATGCCAACTCGTGATCTTTGACTTCCCAACTCTGTCCCTTGTCAGCTTTATTTGTTGCCACCACGCGAATGCCCTACCATGTAGTCTGGTAGCGATCAACGAAGCCCTTTTATTTTCTGGAACTTCTTTGAATTCAAATACTTCTTCAACAGCAACAAGCCAATCAATGAACTCATCAGGCTTCAAAGTGTCCCCATTAAACTCAGGAATATTAACCCTCATTCCATTCTCCCAACGCCTATCATTATTCCCCCTTCGATCTCTCATTCACCGCCCTACTGATTGTCCATCAGCAGACGAACCATCACCAAACGGATTTTCTTCCAGATCTGCATCTTCATACACATTACGGCGATTACGAGGCCCCATATTGCTCATTAAATTGTTCATCTGGTCGACCAGTTGATAAAAAATTTGATTGAATCGCTCCTCCATTTTGTCCATCATACGCTGCTCAAATTCATGTTCATTCACATCCTAAATAGGCCTAGTTCTCCTTGGAGGCATCTTGATTAGGAACTTTGGCTTTGATACCAACTTATGTAGACTAAAAAACAAAGTAATAAAGATAAGTAATTAGATCTATTGATTCAAAAAGAATGCCAAAAACAGTTCTACTAATAATCGTTGATTATGAAGAATGCCCAAAAATTAGGGTAAAACACGGCAACACAACGGCCAGTGGTTTAACTTTTATTAAACTGATAACTGTCTTGCTAGGGTGATAAGTGTGAAAACACTTATCATTTATAACCTAAAAACGACTAAAAACATGGCTAAATACATTATATTAAAATGTAAATTATCATAATTAAGCGTATTTTGTGCTTTTGAGTGTTTCAGGTAAAAAAGATACATTATGGAGCAAACACGTGCCTAAACGGGATTTTCTAAAGAAAAGACAAAGAAAAGGAAAAAAAGATCTAATAAGGACCATTAGTGCAAAGAGAAAAAAGATTAGAGGACTATTGGTGCTGATTTTACAAGATAAAGGATCAAAGAGAAAAAAAGTCCAAAAGTTACAAAGACAAGGACTCATATTGTCAACATATGAAAGTTATAATAGTGAATGACACTTCGACCAATCATATGCAATCTAAGGCTGGGCGCAACGCGTCGTGTTTTAATCGGTCCCCAGTAGGTCGCGACCGAGTCGCCGCGTTGCGGCGATTCGGTCGCCGGTGAAAATCGAGGCAAAACGACCCTAGTCGCGATCTGTTCAATTGTGAGTAAAGTGTTTGTGTAAAAAAAAAAAAACCTGCACTGTTTCTGTTTAAAAAAAAATTTTTTTTATATAATTTGTAAATGTAAAAATCTTATATTCGAAAGTTAAAAATTTATTTAATACTAATAAAACTTGAAAATACTGAAATACAATAGGAAATGCAATACGATAATAAAAAAAAATTACATAATACGATTAGTCAGTTCCCGGATCCGAATCCGATAACAGACCACAAGGAAACTCCCAACGCAATGTTTCTTCTTCATCTTCTTCGGCCATAATTTGCGCCTCCCGCTCCCTTCTTTCCCTTTCTTCTTCTTCCTGCATTTGTCTCAACACTTTTTGATCTAGGTATTCTTGATATACCTCATTGTCAGTCATTCTGCCATCTGTGAGGTTTGGAATTGGAAAGGGTAGATCGGGCGACTCATTTCTTATTCGGTGTTGTTGCGACGAAGGACCGATATGTGTTGTTTGATATCGGGACGAAGAACCAAAGTTATTCAACCATTTAGTATTTTCTTCAATTCTGGCCTCAAATTTTGTCGCCTTTCTTGCGCAAGATCTCCGGAGGCTGAAATCCAATTCAGCTTGCTTACTAAGATATGTGTCGATAAACTGACGCTCCTGTGGGGAGAGATCACGGCATTTCTTACATGCCGAGCTCAATTCCCTATTCTCTTCGGACGCAGCATCGAAATCATCACCTAACTTCGTAAGCTGCTCGTAACGGCGTTGTTGTTGAAGTATTTGTCTGTTAACTATAGCCTTAATCTCGGCTTCGGTATGTGGGAATGAGCATGCCATTTTTGATTTCTGAATGTGTGTGTGAAAAAACAGAGTTGTGTGTGAAATAACTGTGTGTGAAAATATGGTATTTATAAAGAAAAAATATTGATTTTAAAAAAAAAAATAATTTTTTTTTACTAGGTCGCACTAGGTCGCCGGCTTGTGGCAAATAGGTCGCACTAGGTCGCCGACCGAAAAAACTAGGTCGCGACCCCCATGCGTTGTGCCTAGCCTAAAGGAAGAAATGTATTGCCCAGCTATATACATCTCAACCATTTAATGTGGATAAAAGATTAACAGTGAAAATGGTGATCCTGGACTCATACATTAACAGTGAAAATGGTGATGTAATCAAGAGTAATCAAGTGCCACGTCACCACTGATCTCAAGAACAAGTTGAAGACACTAGGGTGGATTTCAAAGGATGTAATCAAGAGCAAATATGATCTAATTCGCCTCCTAATCATTTCTATACCACTTAATTGTTCCCAAATTAACCAAATCAAAAACCCCTAAATCTGTTATTACTCATGACGAACCCTACCTGACACGTGTTTGATTTTGATTGGTTCGACCACGTCGACACCTCAACCCACTGTTCATCATTCGTCTATTTAAACCTCTCCCACTCCTCATTTGAAGATTGGTTAGCATATGAGTAGATTACACATAGTTAGTTAGTGTTAGGATTAGTTAGTTAAGTTTCCAAAATTTGTATTGATTTATGTTACAATTCTTCACTAAATCAGTTCAGTTTTCTAGTTATAGTTTTACGTTTCTGTTAGAAGTTGTAACCATCCTTCAGCATTAATGGAAATTTTAGCTTCTTACTCTCTGTCCATTAAAATTCTGTTTTCAAAGTTTGTTTAAAAATATTTGAAGTTTGGTTAAAATCAGTTACAGAATTTGTTAGTTGTTAAATCAGTTCCCACCATTGATGAACTTACAATTTTGTAAATTCTGTTCTCTACATTTGTTGATTTGATTAGTACATCTTTCATAAAAGGTTATGTTACGTTCTGATATAGTAAACAATTGAGATTGAGTTTTCATTTTCAGTTAAATTTGGTAACCGATTTCACCATTAATGAATTAGTGCTTTCAGCTTTTCTTTTCTTTATCTATTGTTTACTAGCTCTTTTATTAGTTCGAAAGTTCTCAAAATCTTATTGTTCATTTCTTATTCAGCCCTAAATTTCTAAGTGATTCATAACCTTTTAAGTGATAGTTAATATTCAGTTTTTTACAATAGAAATCAAATGCTCTAGTTATAACGTTTCAGTTCAGGGAGTGCTTCGAGTTACAGTTTTAATCTCTTCTCTTTTCTAGTAAAAAACTCTGTCTTTTAAGCTCTCAAATAACTTGTGGTGATTTTGGATATAATGCCTACAAGCTTTACATATAACTTTCTTTTCAAGCGTTTTCAGTTAGTTTGGATAGACTAAACTGAAATGAATCAAAGCTCTTAAAATTTTGTTCTTTGCTTCTTAATTTTAGATCAATGATCTTCCTGTAGCTTCAGGATTGATTTCACATTTGCAGTCAATTAATTTCCTCTTTCTTTTACTTACGAGGTTAATCAGTGATAAGTTTTAGTGAGCTTATTAGTTTTCTCAGCTTTTGCATATGATCCTTATAGGTTCTGAGAGATTTCATGGTTATCAATTTACTTTCACAAGCATTGCATACGTTTTCCAAATTCTGCAAGTTTTCAGGTTCTCTTGGTACTGTAGCAGAGCGGTTAATGTTACTAGCTTAACTCAGTCGAGAATCAACAATAGAAAACAACTTATCGACATCAGCAGACTTGGCCTTGAGTTGTGGTGTTTGGAGTTGCTGATTAGACAAGCTTTTACAGCAGGCGCTATTAGTTTACATTTGAAAAAGATGTTTAGTTCAACAAATCAGTTTGGCTTCTAGTTTGGTGAATTTGACTTGCTGAGATTTAATGTTCATTCGTAGTAGCTATCTCTCCACAGCGGACAAGGCCTAGATAAGGGGTAATTCGTTTTTAATGTCGTTATCTTTTTTGTATCTTACTTTCCACTTAATTCTTCTAGAATACATCTCTTAGTTGTACATTCTGCATCATTAGGATAGAATATCAAGTAGAAAGTTTAGTTTTGTTCAAACAGGAAGAAAAATCAGTCTAGGATCTTTATTTCCAGTTTTTACATGGAGTTTGGTTGTACTACTTTTCTTGCGTTTTTCATTAAGATAGTTTAGTTACAATTTTGAATGATGGGTGTTATTAGATTAAACAAGTAGGCAGGCAAGTAAGAAGTCTCACTTTAGTCAGATATAGCAACTGTTAGGAATAAAGTCAGTTGGGCCATTCTAGTCTTCAAATTTGGGAGTGAGAATTTAAAAAAAAACTGTTAGCTAAAATAGTAGAGAGTAAGAATTAAACATATAACGGATTTAGTGTTTACAGCTTTTCAAGTTTGGAAAGTTTATTTTGTTAATTTCACAATCAGTACTAGATTTGTAATACATTAGCTATGCCCGTTCTTCAGTTTTCTAAGTTTGTTGGATCATTTAAATAGTTAGACTATTGTGACAGTTTACTATTACCTCTTGTTGGGTTAGATTTGGATTGTGCCATTTTTAACAAATTGTCTAACAGAATTGAGTGATTTAGATGTATGTTAAATTTAGAGGTATTACAAACTTAGCTTTAATAATTTAGAAGAAAAAAATATATTTTTTTAGATTTTATAGAATTTGTATTTTCATTTTTATAAAAATAGCTTGTTATAAAGTTGTTAGAAAATTTGTTAATGGTATTTACAATTTGTTTTTAGTGTAGTACGTATTATGTATAGATAATATTTTTACATTTTTAGGTTGTTTTGTGCAAGTAGACATAGTTACCAATCAAGCTATTATTACCAAGAACAATTAAGCCTTACTTGAAAACATTAAATCAATTCGAATTGAGTCAAGAAAAACGAACTAAAAAGACAAATATTAAACGGCGCCGCTGCCGGTTCTTTTCGTGAAGATTGACGGTTTTTAGTGATACGTATTGGATTTTGGGATCCGTTCATTTTGTGAACGTTATTTTTGTTGCTAATCAAAAACATAAAAAATCAAAATAAAAAAGATAAAAATATAAAAAATAAAAAATCACAAAATCAATTCTTTTCCTAAAGAATTGAACCAAAAAATAAAAAATAAAAAAGTAATCTTTTTCCTAAAAGATTACACCAAAAATATATTGTATATATTATTTTCACTCGTTTTTACGTACATATTATATTTTCTTAAAAAATCAAATAAATACAAAAGTATTTTTTTTATATTATTATATGTAAATACGTATACATAGATACAAACAACCAATCCACCTACTACCATAAGTATTGCATTGCAATACTTCGTTTGTGGCGGCGTTCCGGTGCCACTTACGTGTATCGATTAAAGATGGCACAATAGATAATTACTAAAATCTACTTGAACCTGAGAAAGAGGCCACTGTGTGGGGGGTATAAGGCGAGTGTATTTCATATTCTAAAGAAGCAGGCTCTTAAGTGCTAAGCGCCGCCTTGTTTTTCCGCTTCCTTGTGGGTCTTTCAAAGGTGATAGTAGTGAGTGGTGTGCCACCGAATTAGTACTACATATCTATATACTTTCTTGTGGATATTAATTATCGAACCTCGAGGGAGATAATCTCTTCTCCTTCAAAGTCGACCGAGAGCTTCTCTCTCATTCCTCGAGTTTATTTACACGTGTATTCGCACGCGTGTAACCATACCACATTTGGTGTATTACTTCCTTCCCCGAGGAAGTGTTAAAACGCCGTTCACTTGTATATACATTCGGCCGCCTTGCTACACATGGATACTCTTTCCCTGTGGGAGATGTTGCATCCGACTTGTTCGAATTGTGGTGGTCCACATGATACTTATTTATGTGCTCAAAACAATGACCATTATGGGGAGGGTTATGCTTATAATGAAACCGAGAACCCTAATTTTCAACCTAACCTTCAAATGGACTACACTTGTAATGACTATATGGGATATTCCGGTTTTTCATCACAAAATCCACCATCATTTCATGATCAAACATTTAATGAGCCATACCAAAACCAAGGATTTTCCAATCATGAGGGTTTTCAAAATGATGATAATTTTCAAGGCTATAATCAAGAAACCTTTAATAACCAAGAATTTACCAATTATGGAGGCTTTCAAAATGATGAAAATTTTCAATGCTATAATCAAGATACCTTTCAAAATCAAGGATTTTCACATCATGAGGGTTTTCAAAATGAAAGGAATTTTCAAGGTTATAATCATGAGAACTTTTCTAATCAAGGCTCTTTTCAAACCTATAATCCACCTAATTATGGAAATCCACCTCCACCCTATTCTTCGACTTATTCATGTGAGTTTTGTGGAAAAGAACCTCATTATGGTTATGATTGTCGACTAAGGGATCCGCCTTCTTATGCTCCTAATGTTTCCAATGAGTTTTATTATGTGTTCGAGCAAGTAGGAAGAGACATGGCATATATTTCAAAGGCTCTTAATCGTAAGAAAGAAATGAGCCTCGAGGAAATGAAAGAAGAGTCTCAGTGGTTAAGGGAGCAAATTAAGTCTCTTGAGGATGATGCAAGGAACAAGCGATTTAATAACAAGAAACTTGGTGATATGTATAGTGAATCGTTGAACACTTCCTCTTGTTTCCTCAAGAAAAATTTAGACGATTTACTCTTTAAGATTGATACAAAGGAAGAAGAAGAATATCTTGCTACTCGTGCTCGTATGCCTTATTGATTTTTCTATGACGATGATGACGAACCTTCGATTTGTATAACGCTTAATGATGACACACCTTCATCTCCTTTATCTCACATGGAACCCAACAACTCTTTAACCATGGGGGAAGAACTTCTTAGCCCTAATACAAACACCGATTCGGATGAATTAATCGCCTTTAGTGTTGAGAACCTTATCCCAATTCCAAGGGAGATTGAGGGTGTTTCCGATGAACCATGTGACGAGTTTTGTATTGATACCTCATCTACTCATCATCACATTGAGATTTCATCACATGATGACATTCATGCTACTACTAGTGATTTTGGTGATTTCGATCTTGATAATTGTTCAAAGAAAGGGATAATGAGATCGAGGAAGAGTTTTTGCAAGACTTGCCACAAATAAAGGATGATGATTATGATTCTAGTGAAGCATCTTATGATATATCATCTGATGACTTTTCATGTCAAGATGACCTTCCTAATTTGGATGAAAATGTTGCTCCTATAGAAGAACTGGAAGATGTTCATATTCGTGAGGTTTTATCAAACGTTTATCTTCTTATCTCCTCGATTAAATCATTGAATGCAACTCCTAATGATGAGTCCATAGAAGAAGAACCTTTCATTGATATTTCTTCACCGGTTTTTGAGGTTGCACCTATTGACTTTCATGATCATATCATCCCTTTGAGTGATTCGCTCATTAATACACCTTCTTTTGAGCCTTCTATCCCCATCCTTCCACCCTTGAAGTTGGTTAGTAATGAAGAAAATCCTATACTCTTAGAGATTGATCCTTTTTCACCTAAGGCACCTTTAGAACCTAAAAGTTTTGATATGGACTCTCTTATGGATATTGATGCCACCATAGAGGCTACTCTTGCTAATATTGATATAGAGGTCGATCATAGTGATTCTAATTGGGAAAAAAAGATTCGTCTTATTGAGAATTTAATTTTTGGGAACATAGAGCCTACACTTCCTCCACAAGACACTATTAATCTTGATCCTCCTTTCACTATGCCTTCTATGGAAGATTCCCCACCTTTTGATGATGATGAGGAGCACCACATGGATATACTTGTTATGATTGTTTTAATTCCTACACCCTCATTGTCTCATGATGATTTGATAACTAATGGGTAATCTCATATGATTGATACGAGTTCATCTCCTTATTTTCCCATGAAGGGAAAGGTTTTTTATCCTAGGATCCGTATGTTGGGGAAATATTGGTTTTCATCTACTCCACTTACGAGTGTGACTTTGATTGATATGGGCTTCTCTTATGAGCTTACTTTGTTGATGCTACCTACTTTGGAGTTGTTCGAGTGTAGAGATGGAAACTATGTATTTGATCCTGTTGTGATTTCTATATGAGAGATTTCGTATGTTGGACAAACTTGAGACAGGTTGGACCGTTCAATTTATCGAGGCGGATATTGTAAATCTCATTGTAAATGGCAACATGCTAAGTTTGAGTGTATTATGTGAGATGTGCTTCAAAGTGGATATCCCTTATTCTCCATGATGGTTTCCCCAAGGACAACCTAATTTGGGGCCGAGTCGAGCTAGAGACTTAGGGCATAAAAAATCAAGCATTGAATAACTAGGTTAGAAAACATAGAGTGGATCTAAATAGGTTAGGTTTAATAAGCGGGTGTTATAGTAGAGTTGAAGTGGAGGGGTGGCTTTTCTTCGTCTTTTGGTGTTTGTTTCAAGGGTTGCTCTCTCTCATTTTATTCATAGATCTTATGGAAGAGGCCCGTGTATCCGGTTCACTTCGATTAGTTTTGGCTATTGTGATAGTTAAATCTTGTGCTTAAAATGAATTCACTTTAGTTGACCTTTCCTTAGATTGAGTAAAGCAAAGTAATCAATAAAATAAGTGTAGGGGAGTTTACTCCAATACTCTTAAACATTGAGGACAATGTTTATCTTAAGTGTAGGGGAGACTTCTTTCGAAGTGACCTTACCCAGAACATTGCCTTGCCTTCATGATAACTGGGAAATTAATTTTTCAAACATTTTTTAAATGTTTGATCTACTTTGGCCAACAAAAATATGCATTTATAATTTTTGCATTAATCATTTTCCATATGCATAACACATTTGCATTGTCTTTTATTTCTTTTGTTCTTAAAAAAAATATAAATGAAAAAGGAAAACGTATAATAAAGGATATGGTTTAACAAATTTAGAAGTCTTTGACATATTAGGCCCGCCATGAATCCTTTGACTCAACCCGAGTTTGCTTACTCTAGCTAGTATCCTTAACCATGTAGACCTTTATTGGTATATTAGGCTAAACATCCACTAGTCTCATTATTTGATATTTTAAATTGTCGATAACGAGAGATGATAGAGTTTGAAGTAAGTGTAAAGGGCTAGATAAACCTCATATTAATTAATTGTGGCTTTTATATACCCTTTCGTAACCTTTACTTTCTTGTCAATGCATGTATATATTGTTAATAAATAATCAAGAATGATTTTAATTGGTTTGTAGTCTCTTGTGCATTTTTGACTAATCATTCGTGGTTGGTATAAGTACGTCTTAAGATTCTAAGTTAGAACATTTTATATGTACTAGACTTATGTCATGCTTAATACTTAGCGGGTGTTTTTCCTTTTACTCTTTTCATTTTATTTGTGAGGAATAAAGAAAAATAAGAGCGGCTTATAAAAATATGAGTGGCTAGAAAAAAAATGAAAAAGAAAAAAATAATTATACAAGACCCCCAAGAGGGGCAGTGTGGTGTTAATTATAGTAGCTATTAAATTCCAATATTACTCTCACAAGGGTTGCGGGATTTAATAGTTTCTCCAATCGAATATTACCTTGATGGGTTGCGGGATTGAAGATCCAAGGTCTCAAAAAGGCGGCGGATATAAATTATTGCGTGAGTTTTATTTTTCTTTTCTTAGCGAGTGAGTAGCTACTTATTAATGCATGACATAAGGATCTTACACATAAGGTGAATGACTTATTATTTTGGGTCAGACTTATATTAATTGTGGGCGGTTTTTCGAGTAATGGATAAGATGGTTACTTAGGATTAAAACCGTGCTTCCTTATTTTCAGATTTTACATTTCTTATATTTCAGGCTTTAAATAATGACCAATTTGCCCAAAAGCAATTTGCTCAAATAATAACCAGTCTTAGAGGCAAAATAAGTGGGGGTATAATGGTAACACAATTAATTTTTATGAATAAGTCGATGCACTTTCACTTATGAATAAAAATGATCTCGTTTTTAAGCTTGGTATGGGGAAAGTAAAACTTGAGGATGATAAGTATTCATGGTATCAAAAGCCCTAATCAAATTCAATGATTTCTTTATGAGTTATTTCTATTAAAACCATTTCAAGAAAAATAAAAAATAAATAAATAGTGTTTATATTTTGCATTGCATTCCTAAAAATTAAAAATCATGCATCATGTAGCATAGTATAGTATATTAAATCATAAAATGGCCAAGGTGGATTAATTATGTGAAAAGTATAATCTAGAGCTTTTAAATACTGCATTGCATGAGGCCATGTCAATGGTCAAGTGGAGGGGAGTTGATCAGTGTGAAAACACTCATCATTTGTAACCTAAAAACCACTAAAAACACGGCCAAATACATTATATTAAAATGTAAATTATCATAATTACGCGTATTTTGTGCTTTTGAGTGTTTCAGGTAAAAAAGATACATTATGGAGCAAACACGTGCCTAAACGGGATTTTTCTGAAGAAAAGGACAAAAAGATCTAATAAGGACCATTAGTGCAAATAGAATGAAGATTAGAGGACTATTGGTGCTGATTTTTTAAATTAGTAAATTGAAGTTCGTTTCTCTCGATTCTTAACCAATTGAAAGTCCTAACAGTATCAAGTTTATTATCGTTATTGGTTGTTAGGGTTATTTGGATTTTCTACGTCTATTTAATCAAGCACGTAAAAATGGTGAAAAATATTAAGCTACGTAACCGTAAAACATTTAGCAAATACCAAATTTTTATTCACAAAAGGACAAAAATGTAAAACTATGAAAGTAATGTGCTAAAAATTTAAGTAAATGAAAGTCTAATGCTTAAAATGTAAAAATCAGAAAGTTAAAGGACCAAATATGTAAAATCTAACAACTTTCTAACTAATTCTAACAACTTTGAAAACTAACTAACTGAAAATGACAATTTGTTAAAAGTAAAGGACTAGAAACTTACAAACCCTAATTAAAAGGAAGTTTAGCTAGTAAAGACAACAACTTCAAACAAAGAAGACCAATTTGCAATTAAACGGAAAATATTACCAAAAACGGGAACAAGGAACAAATAAGCTCGTTTAAGCTAAAAGATGAACCAAATAAGCTCTAACAAGTTTCAAACAGCTTAAAATTGAAAAACACTTAGACTTGTCCAATGAAAAAGCTCAAAACTCACTAGAACTCAAATAAGCCAAATCTAATAAGCCAAGAATAAGCAACCATAAAATCCATACATGCACATTCAAATTTTAAAGTCAAATCTTATTAAACAGCTTATTGTGAGTCTGGAATGTCTTTTCTTGTGAAAAATGTTCAAGTAGAAAAGCAGGAAAATGAAAATAAGCTGAAACCTAGCTTATTGACTTTTGTTGACCAAAAAGTGAAAATTCTCAAAAGCTCAAAATCTGTTCAAGACATGTTTCTAAGTAAGAATATGGAAGAAAAATGCAACTTTTATGAAGTGGAAATGCCTATCTAAGAAAACAGATGGCTACTTTATCACAAAAACTTACAATTGCTTGAATGCTTACTCAAAAGCTGATTGCCAGCTTATTAATGAAAATTGTATGATTTCCTTAACAAGACTTAAACTTCAGATGTTAATGGACATCTAGAAACAGGTTTCAATGATATTGATTAAGAAATAAAGCTATGGAAAGGAATCAAAATCAGCTACTTTTCTGATGAACTAATACCAAAGGCTTGACCCAAACTTTTTACTAACCATTTGCCTGTTTGACCAAATTTTTTACTACAAAACTTTACAAACTTGTTTATAATGACTAAACAATGGCAAATGAACAACTATCAACCAGTTTTAACACTTTGAATTACAAAATTTATGCAAATCAAAACACAAGTTTCAAAAACTGAAATGAATTTTATTGAATGATTTTTGAGTAAAAGATTGAAACAAGCTATGAATTATATCTACACAATCTTAATGAGGAAAATGAGATGTAAATGAGCTAAGAACAGACCGGATAACAAACTAGAACTCAAAGTGCAATAACAAACTAAATGACTGATGAAAATATAACAGAAACTGGTAAAAGACAAGCTAACAGCTAACAATCTATCAACAATCTATCTAATCAACAGAATCACACCAAATCAAACTAACACACTTGATCAGGGCAGCATTTAGTATTTATACTAGAATTAAGCATGCATTTGACATTTAAGTGGAACCAAAACTCAGAATCTTAAAACCTTTTAGCATTAGGCCTCCATTGATGGATTAGGTAGGCGCTGAGCCTCCTAAACAGTGCTAAACCACCACCTTAGCACTATCAGTAACCACTTAATCATCTATAATCATCATTCTGATCAGATCTGCCAAATTCTGCTACACAAATCAACTCAGCAATCTAGAATCAACAAAGACAGCTACAATTCTTCAAAGAGCTTCTAATGATCAAGTGTGATCATAAGAAACTTATCACAGCAACTGGAATCAACAGTAATGCAAGGATTTGTAAGAAGATTGAAGGAATTGAGTGATTTTTATTGATTTGAATGTAAAAGTTTGTTACAAAGGTAGGTAAGTAGTTACAACTAACTAATAACTCACTCAAGAGTTTGTCAAGTTCTTGAGTTCATTATATTAACTGCTAACTAACAAGATTGAAGGAAGAAAATGGAAGTGTGTGTGAATTTCACACTTTGCTACATACAACAAGTGAGAGGTCCTATCCCTATTTATAGAAGAGAAATGAGAGTGAGTTGGGGTCGATGACATGTTCCATCCAATAGCAGCCTGCCAGGTGTCACAAATTGTTCAATTGCATATTCTTGTGTTCATCACGAATTAGGGGATTTTAATCCTTTGAGTTTAAGCTTGATTAAGTGTTTCCATTGTGTTCCTCTTTTGAAGACGAGCATTTTTCATGTTATAAATCGTTTCATGAAATGCATTGTAGCTTGAGATTGAACCTGGGTTCGTTTGTTGAAGAAGATGCCACGTGGCAGTCTTTGGTTGGGCAAAAGTTGAGCACACGGATTAATATCCATAATTGGATAAGGGATTATTGCATGTCCTCTTCTTATTGGTCCATTCATGAGTTAGTGGACTTCCTGTAGCTGAGACGGCTCATTTAATGTGTCGGTGAGGTGGATAGCTAGCTGGCAATCCATGTCCACTTTTTCTTGAGTTTTGATTGGCTATTAGCATAAGACACGGATCAAGGCTATTTTTTGTGTAGTTTTGGCAAGTTAAGTCCCTAAACTTTGGTAGAATGTCCAAATGAGCTAGAATCTTCATTCCAATGACATTTTTGGTCCTTCCACTTGCATACTTGTCTAGTTTGACCCTTTGACTTGTTTGACTTAAGAGTTGACCATGTTTGACTTGGATCTTGCCTTTGTTCAATTTTCACTTTGAGTCCCTCAACTTTGGAATGTTGTCAAGATAGGTCCTTCATCTTGAAAGTCTTGTCATCTTTGATCCTTCTTTGTCTTTTTCATCTAAATAAGCTTGATTTCTTCTTGTTTGCTTGAAAATGTATCCTTCTTACCTATTTAAACACAAAAACAAAACATACCACATAATTCCGCTTTATAGCACAAAAGTTAGGTATTCTCCATGTGCTTTAGGGTGATTTATTGATTAATTGATATGAGTTTTTGCTCATATCAAATCCCCTACACTTGAACATTGCCATGACCTCATGCAATGCTATATTTTAAAGCATAAATTTACATTCTCCTCATAATTAACCCACCTTGGCCAAAATGGAATGCTATTGCACTATGCTACTCTATATGATGCATGATTTTAATTTTGTACAATGCAATGCAAAAGAAACAATTCTATTTATATCTTTTTGGATTTTTTTCTTTAAATGGTTTTGATGGAAAAACTCATAAAGAAATCAATGACTTAGATTAGGGATTTGGTACCATGGACACTTATCATCCTCAAGTTTCACTTTCCCCATACCAAGCTTAAAAATGGGATCATTGCATTCACAAGTAAAAAGTGCGTAAACTTATTCATGACAATTAAGTGTGGAACCGGTTATTAATTGAGCAAATTGCTTTTGGGCAAATTTGTCATTATTTGAAGCGTGAAATATAAGAAATGTAAAATCCAAAAATAAGGAAGCACGGTTTTAATCCTAAGTAATCCTCTCATCCATTACTTGAAAAACCGCTCACAATTAATATAAGTCCGGCTCAAGAATAATAAGTCATTCGCCTTATGTGTAAGATCCTCATGTCATGCATTAATAAGTAGCTACACACTCGCTAAGGAAAGAAAAATAAAACTCACACAATAATTCACATCCTCCGCCTTTTTGAGACTTTGGACCTTCAATCCCGTAACCCGTCAAGGTAATATTGGATTGGAGAAACTATTAAATCCCTGCAACACATCAAGGTAATATTGGAATCTAATAGTTACTATAATTAACACTTCACTGCCCCTGTTGGGAGTCTTGTATAATTATTTTTTTCTTTTTTTCTTTTTTTTAGCCACTCATTCTTTTGTAAGCCACTCTTATTTTTCTTTATTCCTCACAAAGAAAGTTGAAAAGAATAAAAGGAAAAACACCTGCTAAGTATTAAGCATGACATAAGTCTAGTACACATAAAACGTTCTAACTTAGAATCTTAAGACGTACTTATATCAACCATGAATGATTAGACAAAAATGCATAAGAGATTACAAACCAATTAAAACCGTTCTTGATTATTTATTAACATATATACATGCGAAGAAAATAGAGGTAAAGAAGAGAAGGGTTTAGCCCCAAGTAATCATCATGAAGTTTATCTAGCCCTTTTATACTTGCTTCAACTCTATCATTTCCCATTTCCAGAAATTTAAAATCTCAAATAATGAGAGTGGTGGATGCTTAGCCTAATAGACCAATGAAGGACTACATGGTTAAGGATACTAGCTAGAGAATGCTTAGATAAGCAAACTCGGGTTGAGTAAAAATATCCATGGCGGGCCTAATATGTCAAAGAAGTCTAAATTTGTTAAACCATATCCTTATTATATTTTTTTTCCTTTTTATATATTTTTTATGAAGAAAAAATATATACAATGTAAATGTGTTATGAAAATGAAAAATGATTGATGCAAAAAATATGAATGCATATTTTTGGTGGCCAAAGTAGATAAAAAATTTGAAAAATGTTTGAAAAATTAATTTCCAAGTTATCATGAAGGTCAATGACAAGGTCTAGGTAAGGTCACTTCAATAGAAGATCCCCTACACTTAAGCTAAACATTGTCCTTAATGTTTAAGAGCATGGAAGTATAAAACTTCCCCTACACTTATGACAATTAATAGACTTTGCTTATCCCAAGTTAAGGAAAGATCAACTATAGTGAATTCATTTTTAAAGCACAATGTGTCTATGAAAACTCACAATAGTAAGAAAGTGAACCGGATACAAGGGCCCCCTCCATAAGCTCCAAAGCACGTGATGAGTGAGCAACCCTACAAGCAACATGAAGATAAAGGAAGGTCTCCCCTACACTTCTCATCAACTCTCTATCCTTATTTCTAACCTACAACACTCTAAGTCTAAAAACTTCTAAACCTAGTTATTCAAGCTTGATTTAAAGAGTCTCTAGCTTGACTCTTCCCACAATGAATTAATTCATGGGGAAAATGGGGATCTGTTGGACCATTTCCATGGAAATGTCCTTCCCAAAATAGTGCTTCACACGGTGACCATTCACTTTAAAATTGGGACCATCAGGTTGTGACAACTCAATAGTTCCATATGGAAATACTTGAGCAATAGTGAATGGACCGGACCATCTCGACTTAAGCTTGCCCGCAAAAAGTTTCAACCTTGAGTTAAAGAGGAGAACCGGCACTCCAAATTTAAACTCACGGTTCTTAATCTTAGAATCAAGCAATTTCTTAGTCTTCTCCTTATAAAGCAATGAGTTCTCATAAGCATTGGCTCTCGATTCATCCATTTCATTAAGTTGATCCTTTCTATGTGAGCCGGCTTGGTTTAAATCAAAGTTAGCCCACTTGAGAGCCCAAGAAGCCTTATGTTCTAGCTCGAATGGGAGGTGGCATGCTTTTCCATAGACAAGCCTATATGGAGTACAACCAATTGGTGTCTTAAAAGCCGTCCTAAAAGCGCACAAAGCATCATCAAGCTTATCCGACCAAGAAGCCCGATGCTCTCCCACCGTTGTTTCTAAAATTCTATTTAAACCACGATTTGTGACCTCGGTTTGACCATTGGTTTGAGGGTGATACGCGGTAGAAAGTCTATGATTAAATCCATATTTCTTCATAACTCTCGTAAATTGATCATTACAAAAGTGAGTACCACGATCACTTATGATGGCCCGAGGTACACCAAATCTAGCAAACAATTGCTTCAAAAATTTCACAACAACTCGAGCATCATTAGTAGGTAAGGCTTTTTCCTCAACCCATTTTGACACATAATCCACCGCTACGAGTATATAGTTATTTCCCTTGGAAGATGGAAACGGTCCCATAAAATCTATGCCCCACACATAAAAAATCTCACATTCTTGAATGAAGTTTTGTGGCATCTCATCACGTTGTGTAATTTTTCCTTGTCTTTGGCATACATCACAAAATTTCACCATCTCTTGGGCATCTTTGTAAATGGAAGGCCAATAGTAACCCGAATCAAAGACTTTCTTGGCGGTATAGTTGGGCCCAAAATGTCCACCCATAGGTCCCTTACGACAAGCTTCTAAAATCTTAAATGCCTGGGCCCATCTACACACCGTCTAATGATTTGGTCCGCACATTGCCTAAAGAGGTAAGGGTCATCCCAAAAATAATACTCACTTCCTTTAGAAATTTCTTCTTTTGTTGGGAAGTAAGACCCTCTATAAGCACATCCCCCACAAGATAGTTTGCAATATCCATAAACCAAGGGGTGGAATCCTCTTGAGAAGAGATAGGCATGAGCTCCTCCAATGGAAAGGATTCATTGATTTCCTTATGAGGCAAATCTCCTTGAAAAGAATGCTCAAGTCTACTCAAGTGATCCGCCGCTAAATTCTCGGCTCCTTTCTTATCTCGAATCTCTATCTTAAATTCTTGGAGCAATAAAACCCATCTCAAAAGCCTAGGCTTAGCATCTTGCTTTGTCATGAGATACTTGAGAGCGGAATGGTCCGTATACACTATGGTTTTGGATAGCACAAGATAAGGTCTAAATTTCTCAAAAGCATAGACTATAGCAAGCAACTCTTTCTCCGTGGTAGTGTAATGAAGTTGTGCTGCCGTCATGGTTTTACTAGCATAGTGTATAGGTTGAAAATGCTTATTCACTCTTTGTCCTAATACGGCCCCCACCGCATAATCACTAGCGTCACACATAAGCTAAAACGGTAATTCCTAATTTGGAGAAACCAAAACGGGAGCCTTAGTCAATTTCTCCTTAAGAGTCTCAAAAGAATCCAAACACTCTTGGTTGAAAATGAAAGGAGCCTCTTTTTCCAAGAGGTGGGTCATCGGTCTTGCTATCTTAGAGAAATCTTGTATGAAACGTCTATAAAACCCCGCATGACCCAAAAAACTCCTAACACCTTTAACCGTAGTGGGTGGGGGAAGCTTAGCAATCACATCAATCTTAGCACGATCCCCTTCTAATCCTTTATTGGATATCTTATGTCCCAAGACAATCCCCTCTTTCACCATAAAATGACACTTCTCCCAATTAAGAACAAGACGAGTTTCCTCACACCGCTTAAGCATTCGTTCTAAATGGGAGAGACAAGAGGTGAATGAATCTCCAAAAACGGAGAAATCATCCATGAAAACCTCCATAGTTTGCTGAATCATATCATGGAAAATTGCCATCATACACCTTTGAAATGTCCCCGGTGCATTACACAAGCCAAAAGGCATTCTCTTGTAAGCAAATGTACCATAGGGACAAGTGAATGTGGTCTTTTCTTGATCCTTAGGGTCAATGGGTATTTGAAAATAACCCGAAAATCCATCTAGAAAGAAATAGTACTCATTTCCTGCTAAGCGTTCAAGCATTTGGTCCGTAAAAGGCAATGGGAAATGATCTTTCCTATTAGCCTCATTGAGCTTCCTATAATCAATACAAACTCTCCAACCAGTAACAAGTCTCGTAGGAATAAGCTCATTGTTCTCATTGGGCACTACAGTGATTCCACCCTTCTTAGGAACACAATGTACCGGGCTAACCCATGGAGAGTCGGAAATGGGGTAAATCATGCCCGCATCAAGGAGTTTGATAACTTCCTTCTTAATGACCTCATAGATTTTAGGGTTAACCCTTCATTGGCTTTGAATAGCGGGTTTGTAATCATCCTCTATAAGGATTTTGTGTGTATAAAAATGTGGATCAATTCCCTTTATGTCGGATATTTTCCATGCTAAGGCTTGCTTATGTTTCTTAAGGAATTCTATGAGTTTCTCTTTCTCATCCTCTTTCAAATCTTTAGTAATGATCACGGGTAATTGGTCTTTCCCTTCTAAGAAAGCATACTCTAGGTGGGATGGAAGGTCCTTAAGTTCAAGTGGAGGTGGACTCTCTATGGAAGGCTTAACTATGGATGGATCATCATTGGTTACTTCTTGTGGAATGGGTGAAGGAATATGGTCCTCATTGAGAAACTTTTGGATAGTGAGAATATCGTCTTCCCAATTGATGGGAGAATCATCATTACCAAGAAAGTTGGACTCAAATTCCTCCAAGAGGAAATCACTCTCTCCAAAAGGTGTTAAAGAAGGAGCAATTGAGGCCACGGTCTCAACATGGGGCATATCCTCACTATTACTCTTGCAAGCGTCATGAAAATGCTCATCACACACCTCATCTAGTACATCAACTATGTTAATGGTTTCACAAGCTTTAGACTTCTTAATCACTTTCTCATCACACACTTTTCCTAACTTAAACACCACTTTATCATCCTCAACTCTCACAACTAGTTCTCCCTCTGCCACATCTATTAAAGTACGACCCGTTCTCAAAAACGGTCTACCAACAATCAAAGGAACTATAGGAACTCTAGGGTCCATGTCATAATCAACCACTACAAAGTTGGCCGGAAAGGTAAACTTATCCACACCTACAAACACATCCTCCGTGATACCTACCGGGTAAGCTATGGTACGGTTGGCTAACTCAAGTGTCATCCTAGTGGGAGTGAGCTCGGGAAGAGAGAGTTTTTTTCCAAACCGATAAAGGCATGAGGTTTATGCTTGCCCCTAAATCCGCTAAAGCCATGCAATTTTCCACCCTGGGAAAATTACAAGGTATCAAAAAGCGCCCCGGATCTCCAAGTTTTGTTGGTAAGGTTTTGAGTAACACGGCGGAACAATTTTCATTAAGGGATGTGTTGGGCAAATCAACCAATTTTTCCTTGTTGGAGAGTAGATCCTTGACATCTTAGCAAATTTTGGCATGTAAGCAAGAGCTTCCGCAAAGGAGATGTTTATGTTGAGTTGCTTGAACATCCTTAATAAATTTGAGACTTGTATATCATCATTGTTTTTCAATTTGTCCTTTTTCAACCTTGAAGGGTAAGGAAGATTTGGTTTAGGTGTAGGTGGAGTAGGTGTTGTAGTGGAAGATTTTTCTTTGTTAGCTTCTTCATTGGAAGTTGTGGAAGGTAAAGGAGAAGTGGGAATAGGTTGAGAAGGTGTGGTTGATGAAGTAGTAGAGTTTGGAGGTGGTGAAAAGGATGTAGAAGGCTTATCACAAGTGGGAACCAAAGTAGGCTTAACAATAGAAGGCGTAGGAGGTGAAGGATCATTTGTTGTTTTTCCACTTCTTGTTGTAATAGCATTGACATTTGCCCTCGGGTTTGTTTGTGTATTAGATGGTAAAGCCCCTTGTTGTCTTTGATTGAAGAGCATCATAAACTTCTTGTGTGTTTCCTCATGCATTTCTTTCATTCTTTTCTCATTAGCTTGGAACCTCCTTTCATTCTCTTAATTCATTTTGTGAAGAAGCTCAATTGTGTTATAATCATGTGGCACATTCCCTTGAAAACCTTGGGGTTGGAAAGGTGGAGGTTGATTGTAAAACCCTTGATTGTTGCCTTAAAAGGTATTTCCTTGATTGTGAAAGGTATTTGGTGGTCTATAGTTGTTCCCTTGGTATTGTGGCCTTCGCCCTTGGTTCCTTTGTAACAATTGAGGGGGATTGTGTTGAGGTTGGGTGGGTGGTTGGGGTGGAAATCTCGGTGGTGCAAGATAGTTTTGAGACTTATAAGAAAGGTTATTTTGATTTATGTTTGGTTTGAAATGTTCTCTATGTTCTTCTTGGTAAGCATAACACTCCCCTTGATAACCTTGTATCTTATCACATTGTTTGTAGGAATGGGGACCTTCACAAGTCTCACATGAAAGAGTAATAGCATGTACATCGTTGGTGGAATTATTGCCTAAAGAGATTTTCATAAAGTCATTCATCATGGTTTGTTGCATCTTTTGGGTGTTTTGCATAATTGTTTGGCTTTCCTTTTGAGCTTGAGTCAATTCTTGGATTGATGAAATGAGTTGAGTCTCAAACGGTTTGGAAACTCCTTTTTGAATGACATGAACTCTTTCTTCGAATTGTGTGTTAGTTTGAACCATTGCTTTAGTCTCAATTATGTCCCAAGCGTCTTGAATGGATTTAGCAAGAATATTTCCTCCCGCGGAAGCATTGAGTGAGTCTTGGTGATGACGTCTTAGTCCATTATAGAAAGTATTGATTTGGTGAACTTCATCGAATCCATGGTTAGGGAATCTCCTCAATAACTCCTTATACTCCTCCCAAGCATCACTAAAAGTTTGACTAGGTTTTTGTTGAAAGCCTATAATTAAGTTCCTCAAAGCCGTGGTCTTAGATGGGGGAAATAACTTGTTCAAAAACTTCTTAGTGAAACCATCCTATGTGGTAATGCTCTCGGGTGGTTGTGTATCTAACCAATGCTTAGCCGGTCCCTCTAGTGAAAATTGTACCAATATCAACTTAATGGCATCATGGGGAACTCCATTGTACTTAATGGTGTTGCAAAGAGCAAGAAATTTCTTAAGGTGATCATGTGAATTATCATTCTTGTTCCCAAAAAATGGTGTGTTTGAAACCAAGTTAATCATGGATGTTTTTAGCTCAAATGTGTTTGCGGGAATATCGGGTATCTTGATAGCATCGGCATATCCTTGCACATTGGATTGCAAGTGCTCCATCAAAGGTCTAGTGTCAACTCCGGCCATGGCTTCTTGTTGTGTGTGGATCAAAGCACGATTCTCGGGATCGGTTTGATGGACGGTGGTCTTCCTACTCTTTCTCTTTTTCTTCCTTTTCGGAGGAAGGGGTTGTACACCAATCGGTATTTGTGCACGCCCGCGAGTGAGCATGCAACTCAATACGAGGAATGAGAGAGAATCTCTCGTTTGACTTTGAAGAAGAAGGGATTATCCTCTTTGAGTTTCAATATGAAATATCCACAAGAAAGTATAATATACGTAATTACTACTTGGGTGCAAGACCCCCAATGAAGCCCTCCTTCTTAGAATAAGCACTAGTGAACGGGGGGTTAGGTGGCGAGAAGCACTTAAGTACCTATTGACCCTTAGATGTCATTTTATAGCACATCGCCTTTCTATTCACTTTGTAGTTTGTATTCTGATAGGTGTGAAAACACCCATCCTTTTACCACTTAGTTCTGGCTAAAACGAGACCAAAACGCGTATTCAATATCATTTGTTTGGAATTATGCGTGGTTTTTGTGTTTATTGTGTTTTCAGAGCCAACCGGATGGATATTGGAGAAAACATGGGATTGCACGGGTTTTATCGAAGAAAAAGACTCAAGACGAAGACTATTGTCCAAGAGATGCAAATGATTTGAAGTCAATGGGCCTATTTGAAGATTTATCGAAGAAAAGGACCAAAGATGGAAGATTTACATATGTCGAAGGAACTCAAGTCTATTAAACAAAGAAATTAAAAGACGAGTTGAATTTAATCGTCGACAAATCCCGAATCAGAATCGAAAACGTCAACTTTTCTGAAAAGACGAGAAGACAAGAAGAAAGGGAGAAAGCCCACTCACCAACCAACCACTAGGCCTATAAATAGGATTCACCTTCACACTTTTTGAGCTTGTTTTATTCCAGTTCTTTTCTTTTCTTTCGTAGGAAGCCAACACCACTAAGGTGTTGGTGATTTTTCATTATTATTGAATCTTTAATCTTGTAAGTTTTTAATCTTTCCTTTTGTTTACTTTACCTTAATCAATCAATATAATCCTTCCATTAATCTTGTTCATCTTCATCTTTTTGATTTAAAGTTTAAAGTTCTTATTTGGTTGATTTTAATCCATAAAAGTAAGTGGGTTTTGTGTTTTTATTGTTCTGATTTGATGTTTATGGTTAGTAGATGATTAGTGTTTAGTTTGGTTTAAATCTTTTGGTTAAATTTGGCATGATTTGATAAAAATCGTATTACCCTGTTTTTTCTGTTTACTTTTCTTCGTGCCCAGATTCCGAATCAAGTGTCTTTCATTTTTATTCCGGATCGCCTTTTATTTCGGATCAATCACTTTCATTTTTATTCCGGATCAATTAATTATTCAGTATCAAAGCGTTTCATCCGGAATAATCAATTATTCCGGATCAACCCCAGTATTCCGAATTAACCGGATATTCCGGATCAATCATTTTCTTCAAAACATTCCCCGAACCAACCTTCTTTCCAATTATCCGCATCAAGCTCCACATTCCGAATCAAGTTGTTTCATTCGGAATAATATTCCGATTCACCTTCTTCATCCGGAATATCCAATATTCCGCACCACCTTACATTCCGAATCAAGCTCTTTTACAATATTATTCCGGATCAAATCCATTATTCCGACTCAAGGTTTTAAGTTTCATTTATTCCGAATTAACATCTTTTTCAGCTTTTCTTATTTTAAGTTTTTCTTAAGTTTTCTAAGTCGAGTTTTTAAATTCAGTTTTATTTACTATTTTGATTAATCGTTTTTAATTAATTGTCTTAGCTTATTTTCACGACTTTTCTCTTTTATTCCTTTTTCGGAGAATAGAAAACCAAACCCCCTATTTGTCACCAAGAACGACTATTCCACTTTAAACCGTGATCAATTCGAGAAGATTCCGAGAATTAATCTGAACCCCCAATGAAAATCATTGTATCAAATGGCGCCGCTGCCGGCCTTTTCTCTTAAAGATTAACAGTTTTTTATGAGAACTTGGATTTTGGGACCCGTTCACCGTGAACGTTACTTTTTCATAAAAAATTTCAAAAAACCCTAAAAAAATAATATAAAATTTTCAAAAATCCTAAAAATTAAAAAACATAAAAAACCAAAAAATATTTCTTGTTTGCTTTGTTAGTTCTTTTGCAGGTGTATGCGCACTCGATCAACGTCTTATCAGGAGCCCGAGACTCTCGATAACTTAGACATGGCCGGTGTACACAACAACAACAATAATCCACCTCAAAACAACATGAATAATAACAACAATGAACCTCTACCGGACAATCGCTCGATGATTGAACTTTTGCAAGCACATGTAGAGGGCAACAACGATCCAATTGTCATACCCGCGATTGCAGCCAACAACTTTGAGCTTAAATCCGACTTTATTCAGATGGTCTCTGCTCAACCATTCTTGGGGCGTACCATTGATGATCCTCATGACCACATCAAAAGGTTCCTACAACTCACAAATACGGTCAAATTCAATGGTGTTCCACAAGAGGTAATCTGTTTACAACTTTTCCCTTTCTCCTTAGAGGGACAAGCCCGTCATTGGCTTGCAAAAGAACCACCACAAAGTATTCTGACGTGGACGGACTTAGAGACCAAATTCATAAACTACTTTTTCCCACCCTCTCGTACTACCGCTTTGCGGAATGAAATCATTAATTTTGAACAAAAGTACGATGAGTCTTTTAGTGAATCTTGAGACCGTTTTAAAGACCTTTTAAGAAAGTGCCCACAACATGGTTTTACCAAAGTGCACCAAATTAATACTTTTTACAATGGTTTAAGCATGAATGACCAAGATTCACTAAATAGTGCCTCGGGAGGTAATATTTTGGTTAAGAGCTCTAATGCCGCTTGGGATATTATTGAGAATAAGTCTAGAGTGCAAACCAAGAGTGTTCGGACCAATGCCGCTAGTGCTAGTACTAGTGACAACGACAAGTGACTTGACAAAATTACGTCGCTTCTTGAATCGCTTGCTACCCAAACAGCTAGCAAAACCAACAGCATCAACGCTAAAAACGCTCAAGTCAATGCTGTAAGCCAACCATGTGAAATATGCGGGGGTCCTCACTCTTACACTACTTGTACCTCCACCCAAGACTATCCTTCTGAGAATGTTAATGCAGCATACGGTACCTATCCTCCGGCCGCTTATCAAGCTCGTCCTCAAGGAGACCGCAACTTGAACAGCTATCGCTCAAACAACTTTCTTTCCCCGCCCGCTTTTCCTCCTAACAACCCAAACCAACAACAAAACCTCAATCGCCCTCCTCAACAACAACCTCGTGCACCATACCAACCACCTCAAAGACAACCATATCCACCTCAAAGAAACAACCAAGTTTATCAACAACCTGCTTATCAACCACCCGCCTACAATGCTCCTCCCAACCAACCCACCGCATTACACCAAGATGTTGGAACCTACATGAGGACTAACGATGTGATAGTGCAAAATCTTCAGCAGGAAGTGCTCAACTTGAAAGCAGACATGGTGAAACAAGGGAATGATCTTAGAGCCGATATGCGAAATTCTTTGAGTAGTCAAACGAATGACCTAAGGGACATGATGGCTGGTTTCTTCCAAGGTAATCAAACCTCTTTTTCGGGTACTCTTCCGAGTAACACCGTGGCTAATCCAAGAGGGGAGATGAAAGCAATCACCACTCGCAGTGGCAAAGGTACCAAGGAACCCGAGCTTCCTATACCTCCACCGGTGATTGTGACTAAGGAAAACGAGTCACCTACTCATATTCCTCATCTTGCTACTTCCCTAATTCCTCCACCTCTTACTTCTACCCCTCCTCCACCCAAGGATGTGAGTGATCCTACTATTCCAAAGCCTTCCTCTTCTTCCGATATACCTTATCCCTCAAGGTTGAGGAAAGAGAAGCTCAAAAGCAAGGACGATATTCAAGTTTCGAACTTTCTCAAAATGTTTAAACAATTGAATTTCAACATCTCCTTCGCTGAGGCTCTCGCTCACATGCCCAAATATGCGAAAATGTTTAAAGATCTTCTTAGTGACAAGGAGAAGCTTCTTGATATCGCTAACACCCAACTTAATGAGAATTGCTCTGCAGTGCTCTTAAGGAAATTGCCAACCAAACTTGGTGATCCGGGTCGCTTCTTAATCCCTTGCACCTTCCCGGGAGTAGAGAATTGCATGGCCCTAGCCGATCTAGGTGCTAGTATCAATTTAATGCCTCTAAGTGTTTGGAAGCAATTATCTCTCCCTGAGCTAGTCCCCACCAAAATTACTTTGGAATTAGCTAACCGTACGGTTGCTCATCCAGTGGGGATAGCCGAAGACGTTTTTGTAGGAGTCGACAAATTCACTTTCCCTGCCGATTTCGTCGTCGTCGACTACGAGATGGACCCTCGTGTTCCATTAATCATTGGACGTCCATTCTTGAGGACCGGTCGCACTCTCATCGATGTAGAAGCGGGTGAGCTTATCATGAGAGTTGGTGACGATCAAATTGTCTTCAACATGGGTAAGATTTCTAAACAGCCTTATTCATACAAGAGTGTTAATTGTATCGACGTTCTTGATGAGGCTTGTGAAGAAAACTTTAACGATGCTTGTAAAAGTATTCCTACCTCTCCTCCCAATGTTGAGACCGTTTCCTCTATTGATTCATCACTAACTCTATTTGGAGAAAGTGATTTCCATTGGAAAGATTTTGAAGCAACCATGGGAGATGTGAACTTAGAATATGATGATTCTCCCACCGATTGGGATGAAGACATTCGTCTCATTGAGAAACTTCTCAAAGAGGACCATATTTCTCCACCATCTCCCAAAGCTATTGCTATCGATGAACCGACTTTGAATACGCCTCCCATCGAAAATCCTCCGGATTTAGAGCTTAAGGAGTTACCATCTCACCTCGAGTACGTGTTCCTTGAAGAAAAGAAGAAGTCGCCCGTCATCATTGCTAAGGACTTGAAAGAAGAAGAGAAATATCGCCTCATCGCCGTGCTTAAAGATCATAAGAAGGCAATTGCTTGGAAAATTTCCGATATCCGTGGAATTGATCCAAACTTTTGTACTCACAAGATTCTCATAGAAATGACTTTAAACCCGTAATCCAGAGCCAAAGAAGGTTAATCCTCGCATTCATGACGCCATCAAACAAGAGGTTATCAAACTTCTTGATGCCGACTTGATTTACCCTATTTCGGATTCGCCATGGGTAAGTCCCGTCCATTATGTGCCCAAGAAGGGCAGAATAACTGTTGTTCCCAATGAACACAACGAGTTGATTCCCACTCGTCTTGTTACTGGGTGGAGAGTTTGTATCGACAATCGCAAACTCAATGATGCCACGAGAAAAGATCATTTTCCTCTTCCTTTCATGGATCAAATGCTCGAGCGTCTAGCGGGTAATGACTATTACTGCTTCTTATACGGTTTCTCTGGGTATTTTCAAATTCCCATCGATCCCAAAGACCAAGAGAAGACCACATTCACTTGTCCCTACGGAACATTTGCTTACAAACGCATGCCTTTCGGTTTATGCAATGCTCCTGGGACGTTCCAAAGGTGTATGATGGCTATCTTCCATGACATGGTTGAAGAAACTATGGAAGTCTTCATGGATGATTTCTCGGTTTATGGCGATTCTTTCTCTGCCTGCCTTGCCAATTTAGAACGTATGCTTAAGCGGTGTGAAGACACTCGCCTTGTTCTTAATTGGGAAAAATGCCATTTCATGGTAAAAGAGGGCATCGTGCTAGGACACAAAATCTCCAAAGCCGGTCTTGAAGTGGACCGTGCTAAAGTCGATGTTATTGCTAAATTTCCTCCACCTTCAACTGTGAAGGGTGTGAGAAATTTCCTTGGTCATGCGGGCTTCTACCGTCGATTCATCAAAGATTTTTCTAAAATCGCTCGCCCGATGACCCACCTCTTGGAAAAAGATACTCCTTTTATCTTTTCAAACGAGTGTATTGAAGCCTTCAACCTTCTTAAGGATAACCTAACTAAGGCACCGGTCTTTGTTACCCCTAATTGGGAGCTTCCTTTCGAGTTGATGTGTGATGCTAGCGACTTTGCTATTGGAGCGGTTTTAGGCCAAAGAGTGAACAAACACTTCCAACTGATCCATTACGCTAGCAAGACAATGACAGGGGCTCAATTGCATTACACGACAACCGAAAAAGAGCTTTTAGCTGTTGTCTATGCTTTTGAAAAATTTCGCCCCTATCTTGTCCTTTCTACCACCATCGTGTATACCGATCATTCCGCGTTGAAGTACTTGTTAACTAAACAAGATTCCAAACCAAGACTTCTTCACTGGGTTTTGCTACTTCAAGAATTTAAAATCGAAATTCGTGATAAGAAGGGGGCTGAAAACCTAGCCGCGGATCATCTCAGTAGACTTGAGGATCCTTATCAAGGGGATCATCTGAACAAAGAGATCAATGACTCTTTTCCCCTGGAGACCTTAATGTCTATCAATTCGAATCAAGATGAGACCCCGTGGTTTGCGGACATTGCAAACTACTTGGCGGGTGGAATTCTCATTGACGGGTTAACATCCCAGCAAAAGAAAAAGTTCTTCAAAGACATGAAGACTTACTTTTGGGATTACCCGTATCTATTCAAACAATGTGCTGATTTGATTATTCGCCGATGTGTTGATGGACCGACAGCTTTAGACATTCTCGAAGCTTGCCACAAAGGACCCACCGGTGGTCACTTTGGTCCCAACTACACCGCCAAAAAAGTGTTTGACTCGGGATTTTATTGGCCCACCATTTATCGTGACGCTCACGAGATGGTTTAACATTGTGATGCTTGCCAAAAACAAGGCAAGATCACACATAAAGATGAGATGCGTCAAAATTTCATACAAGAATGTGAAATCTTTGATGTATGGGTCATCGACTTTATGGGGCCATTCCCTTCATCTAAAGGAAACAAATACATCCTTGTAGCCGTTGACTACGTTTCTAAATGGGTTGAAGCCAAAGCTTTACCCACTAATGACACAAGGGTGGTTTGTAACTTTTTGAAGTCGCTGTTCGCTAGATTCGGTGTGCCTCGTGCCATTATTAGTGATCGCGGGACTCATTTTTGCAATGACCAATTCGCAAGAGTCATGGCAAAGTATGGTGTAAATCATCGTCTTTCCACCGCATACCACCCACAAACTAATGGCCAGGCTGAAATCTCTAACTGAGGATTAAAGCGAATTCTTGAACGAACCGTAGGAGAGCATCGTGCCTCATGGGCCTATAAACTTGATAATGCTCGGTGGGCTTTCCGTACCGCATACAAGACTCCGATTGGTTGTACACCATATCGTCTCGTGTATGGGAAAGCATGCCACCTCCCCATTGAGTTGGAGCACAAGGCTTACTGGGCCTTGAAGTGGGCTAATTTCAATATCAACAAAGCCGGTGACCTACGCAAGATCCAACTCAATGAGCTGAATGAACTCCGGAATGAGGCTTATGAAAATTCTTTGATCTATAAGGAAAAGACTAAGCTCATTCACGACTCTAAGATTAAAAACCGAGAGTTCCAAGTTGGAGACAAAGTTTTACTCTTTAACTCTCGGATGAAAATCTTTTCGGGCAAGCTGAAATCTCGTTGGTCCGGCCCATTCACCATTGCCCAAATTTTTCCATATGGTACTCTCGAGCTCGCTCAACCTAATGGACCTAATTTTAAGGTGAATGGCCAACGAGTGAAGTTGTACTTTGGTTAGGACATCTCTCATGAGATGATTCCATCCCTCACCACATTTCCCATGAACTAATTTTGGGTCGAGTCAGGCTCGTGACTCGGTTATCAAAAACAAGCGCTCCTCGGGAGGCAGCCCGAGTATCTATCCTTTTCCGTTTAACCTCCTAAGTGTAGGGGGGCCTATATAGGTTGTTTGTGTTTGTATGGTGATGTGATTATAGGGATGAATGCACTTTTGGAACCTTTGAAGAACCGTGCTCCCGTGTTATCCAAAATCTGGTTCTATCTCTCAACTATCGTGATTCAATTTTCTTCATACTCACATTTGAAATTGATCACGTTAGTCGTCTCTTCCTTAGCTTGATTGAACCAACGTGCACAATGTCATAAGTGTAGGGGAGACTTTTCCCACATGCTTAAACATTGAGGACAATGTTTATATTAAGTGTAGGGGAGACTTCTATCGAAGTTTTAAGTGGGCTTTTCCATTAAAATGCCTTCATTTAACCAGAAAATCATCTTTTTCAGCATTTTTCAAATTTTTAATTAACTTTGGCCATTTAGTCGTAATTTTTAAATTTTTATCGTTGCTTTCATATGTATATATCCCACAATAAAGTCAAAAATATTAATAAAGTGGTGTAGCTAGTTTAGAAGTCTTTGACATATTAGGCCCATTGCGATTATTTTGACTCAACCCGAATAGACTTATCCAAGTTTATTCTAGCAAGTATCCTTAACCATGTAGACCTTAATTGGTTTATTAGGCTAAGCATCCACGAGTCTCATTACTTGAGATTTTAAATTGAGGAGAACGAGAAATGATAGAGTCAATTATAAGTCGGTATTCTTGCACAAGCACACTTGGTGTGATTATTTGCCTATTCTCCCATCACTTGCTAATAATTTATCTGCAATAAGTAAGGTCGTACGATTTGAAAAGTTACTTAGCTTCTAGCCCAAGATCGTTTAAAAGTTGCTCGATAATGATAAGAGTTCATAGCCAAGACATAACTTATGAAGCGGGGCGCGAAGATTGGCGAGTCCGAAAAGGCCCTAACAAGGCATGAGGATTCAATCTTATTGCTAAAGATCCAAGGTGATGTGAAAAGCATTATTCCCAAAATCAATATGAAGGATCAAGAATCACGACGAAAAGCAATCAACTCCCATAAAGATCATGCAGAAGTCTATCCGAAAAGACCCTAACAAGGTATGAGGATAAATAGATCCAAGTCCGAAAAGGAGGCGGATCGTTGTATCTCAAAATCCCAAATAACGATTGAAGAAATAATGATGAAGTCGTGGTCAACAAAGTTGGAGTATCCCTCAAAAGTCTCCAAGTGAAGAAACTCTATTAACGAAGAGAAGACCATTATCTCAAGAACGTCTCTCAAGATATGAAGTATGAAGTACATGCCAAATATCGGCCCGAGAAAGGTCTCAAATCGTGAAGCGAGTTATGACAAGATATGAACTTTTTGATATCCCGAGAAGCAGTTTTAAGAGATTTTGTCCTTTAGCTAACTATTAATCAAATCATCCTACTTTGCTTTCAGCCTAAATAAACTATCGCAATAAGTCCAAAAATGCATCTTCATGATCATTCTAAGACAAAAATAAAATATAAGAGATACACCTAGGAATAAGGGAGTTTAAGCATGTAATTAAGCCATGTGTGTAAGTGTTTGATTTGCTAACTTATAATAACAATGATCTCGTTTTTAAGCTTAGTTTGGGGAACGTGAAACTTGAGGGTGACAAATCTTCACAGCACCAAAGCCCTAATGTAAGTCCTTGATCTCTTTGCAAGTTATTTCCATGTAGCTATATTCGAGTGAAAATGGTTTTCTATCCTTTTGTTTCCTTTAAAGTTTTAATTTCTCTTAGTATCCTAATTTTTGTTTTAGTAGAATGTTAATAAGGCCAAGGTTGATTGATTATGAGAAAAGTGTAAAATTGCTTTATCACTAAGCATTGCATGAGGGCATGGCAATGGTTAAGTGTAGGGGGTTTGATAGGTGTGAAAACACCCATCCTTTTACCACTTAGTTCTGGCTAAAACGAGACCAAAACGCGTATTTAATATCATTTGTTTGGAATTATGCGTGGTTTTTGTGTTTATTGTGTTTTCAGAGCCAACCGGATGGATATTGGAGAAAACATGGGATTGCACGGGTTTTATCGAAGAAAAAGACTCAAGACAAAGTCTATTGTCCAAGAGATGCAAATGATTTGAAGTCAATGGGCCTATTTGAAGATTTATCGAAGAAAAGGACCAAAGATGGAAGATTTACATATGTCGAAGGAACTCAAGTCTATTAAACGAAGAAATTAAAAGACGAGTTGAATTTAATCGTCGACAAATCCCGAATCAGAATCGAAAACGTCAATTTTTCTGAAAAGACAAGAAGACAAGAAGAAAGGGAGAAAACCCACTCACCAACCAACCACTAGGCCTATAAATAGGATTCACCTTCACACTTTTTGAGCTAGTTTTATTCCAGTTCTTTTCTTTTCTTTCGTAGGAAGCCAACAACACTAAGGTGTTGGTGATTTTTCATTATTATTGAATCTTTAATCTTGTAAGTTTTTTAATCTTTCCTTTTGTTTACTTTACCTTAATCAATCAATATAATCCTTCCATTAATCTTGTTCATCTTCATCTTTTTTATTTAAAGTTTAAAGTTCTTAATTGGTTGATTTTAATCCATAAAAGTAAGTGGGTTTTGTGTTTTTATTGTTCTGAATTGATGTTTATGGTTAGTAGATGATTAGTGTTTAGTTTGGTTTAAATCTTTTGGTTAAATTTGGCTTGATTTGATAAAAATCGTATTACCTTGTTTTTCTGTTTACTTTTCTTCGTGCCCAGATTCCGAATTAAGTGTCTTTCATTTTTATTTCGGATCGCCTTTTATTCCAGATCAATCACTTTCATTTTTTATTCCGGATCAAATTAATTATTCAGTATCAAAGCCTTTCATCCGGAATAATCAATTATTCCGGATCAACCCCAGTATTCCGGATTAACCGGATATTCCGGATCAATCATTTTCTTCAAAACATTCCGAACCAACCTTCTTTCCAATTATTCCGCATGAAGCTCCACATTCCGAATCAAGTTGTTTCATTCTTAATAATATTCCGATTCACCTTCTTCATCCGGAATATCCAATATTCCGCATCACCTTACATTCCGAATCAAGCTCTTTTACAATATTATTCCGGATCAAATCCATTATTCCGACTCAAGGTTATAAGTTTCATTTATTCCGAATGAACATCTTTTTCAGCTTTTCTTATTTTAAGTTTTTCTTAAGTTTTCTAAGTCGAGTTTTTAAATTCAGTTTTATTTACTATTTTGATTAATCGTTTTTAATTAATTTTCTTAGCTTATTTTCACGACTTTGCTCTTTTATTCCTTTTTCATAGAATAGAAAACCAAACTCCCTATTTGTCACCAAGAACGACTATTCCACTTTAAACCGTGATCAATTCGAGAAGATTCCGAGAATTAATCTGAACCCCCAATGAAAATCATTGTATCAAATTCTTCGAATTATTGCCTATTGGAAGTATTTATCTATTCTTGCTTTATAGAATTTGATCGATACACGTGTCAAGGACCGGAACGCCCCCTAACACGGTGTATTGCCTTGGCAATACTTAGGGATAATATGTGTATTGGTTGTTCTTATACGTATACGTATTTACATATAATAATATAGAGAAAATATTTTTGTATTTATTGGGGTTTTTAAAGAAAATACTATATGTACATAAAAACCGAGGAAATCCAATAATATATATTTTTGGTTGCAATCTCTTAGGAAAAAGATTGCTTTTTGAGTTTTTATTTTTTTGATCAATTCTTTAGGAAAAGAATTGATTTTGTTATTTTTTAGTTTTTATATTTTTATATTTTTAATTTTTTTATGTTTTTTATTTATGATATGTAAAAATAACGTTCACGATGTGAACGGATCCCAAAAGCCAATGAAAACCGTCAATCGATAGTCTCTCGTAAAGTCAAAGAACAGGCAGCGGCGCCATTTAAAATGGAGTAAATTGAACTTCGTTTTTCTCGATTCTTAACCAATTGAAAGTCCTAACAATATCAAGTTTATTATCGTTTTTAGTTGATAGGGTTATTTGGATTTTCTATGTCTATTTATTCAAGCACGTAAAAATGGTGAAAAATATTAAGCTACGTAACCGTAAAACATTTAGCAAATACCAAATTTTTATTCACAAAAGGACAAAAATGTAAAACTATGAAAGTAATGTGCTAAAAATGTAAGTAAATGAAAGTCTAATGCTTGAAATGTAAAAATCAGAAAGTTAAAGGACCAAATATGTAAAATCTAACAACTCTCTAACTAATTCTAACAACTTTGAAAACTGACTAAATGAAAATGACAATTTGTTAAAAGTAAAGGACTAGAAACTTGCAAACCCTAATTAAAAGGAAGTTTAGCTAGTAAAGACAACAACTTCAAACAAAGAGGACCAATTTGCAATTAAATGGGAATTATTACCAAAAACGGGCACAAGGAATAAATAAGCTTGTTTAAGCTAAAAAATGAACCAAATAAGCTCTAACAAGTTTCAAACAGCTTAAAATTGAAAAACACTTGGACTTGTCCAAGGAATAATCTCAAAACTCACTAGAACTCAAATAAGCCAAATCCAATAAGCCAAGAACAAGCTACCATAAAATCCAGACATGCACATTCAAATTTTAAAGTCAAATCTTATTAAACATCTTATTGTGAGTCTGGAATGTCTTTTCTTGTGAAAAATGGTCAAGTAGATAAGCAGGAAAATGAAAATAAGCTGAAACCTAGCTTATTAACTTTTGTTGACCAAAAAGTGAAAAATTCTCAAAAGCTCAAAATCTGTTCAAGACATGTTTCTAAGTAAGAATGTGGAAGAAAAATGCAACTTTTATGAAGTGGAAATGCCTATCTAAGAAAACAGATGGCTACTTTATCACAGAAACTTACAATTGCTTGAATGCTTATTCAAAACCTGATTGCCAGCTTATTAATGAAAACTGTATGATTTCCTTAACAAGACTTGAACTTCAGATGTTAATGGACATCTAGAAACAAGTTTCAATGATTTTGATTAAGAAATAAATCTATGGCAAGGAATCAAAATCAGCTACTTTTCTGATGAACTAATATCAAAGGCTTGACCGAAACTTTTTACTAACCATTTGCCTGTTTGACCAAATTTTTTACTACAAAACTTTACAAAGTTATTTAGAATGACTAAAGAATGGCAAATGAACAACTATCAACCAGTTTTAACACTTTGAATTACAAAATTTATGCAAATCCAAACACAAGTTTCAAAAACTGAAATGAATTTTAGTGAATGATTTTTTAGTAAAAGATTGAAACAAGCTATGACTTATATCTACACAATCTTAATGAGCAAAATGAGATGTAAATGAGCTAAGAACAGACCAGATAAAAAACTAGAACTCAAAGTGCAATAACAAACTAAATGACTGATGAAAATACAACAGAAACTGGTAAAAGACAAGCTAACAACTAACAATCTATCAACTATCTATCTAATCAACAGAATCACACCAAATCAAACTAACACACTTGATCAGGGCAGCATTTAGTATTTATACTAGAATTAAGCATGCATTTGACATTTAAGTGGAACCAAAACTCATAATCTTAAAACCTTTTAGCATTAGGCCTCCATTGATGGAGTAGGTAGGCATTGAGCCTCCTAAACAGTGATAAACCACCACCTTAGCACTATCAGTAACCACTTAATCATCTACCATCATCATTCTGATCAAATCTACTAAATTCTGCTACACAAATCAACTCAGCAACCTGGAATCAACAAAGACAGCTACAATTCTTCAAAGAGCTTCTAATGATCAAGTGTGATCATAAGAAACTTATCACAGCAACAGGAATCAATAGTAATGCAAGGAATTGTAAGAAGATTGAAGGAATTGATTGATTTTTATTGATTTGAATGTGAAAGTTTGTTACAAAGGTAGGTAAGTAGTTACAACTAACTAATAGCTAACTCAAGAGGTTGTCAAGCTCTTGAGTTCGTTATACTAACTGCTAACTAACAAGATTGAAGGAAGAAAATGGAAGTGTGTGTGAATTTCACACTTTACTACATAAAACAAATGAGAGGTCATATCCCTATTTATAGAAGAGAAATGAGAGTGAGTTGGGGTCAATGACATGTTCCATCCAATAGCAGGCTACTAGGTGTCATAAATTGCTCAATTGCAGATTCTTGTGTTCATCACGAATTGGGGGATTTTAATCCTTTGAGTTTAAGCTTGATTAAGTGTTTCCATTGTGTTCCTCTCTTGAAGACGAGCATTTTCCATGTATAAATCGTTTCATGAAATGCATTGTAGCTTGAGATTGAATCTGGGTTCGTTTGTTGAAGAAGATGCCACATGGCAGTCTTTGGTTGAGCAAACGTTAAGCACACGGATTAATATCCATAATTGGATAAGGGATTATTGCATGTCCTCTTCTTATTGGTCCATTCAGGAGTTAGTGGACTTCCTGTAGCAGAGACGGCTCATTTAATGTGTCGGTGTGGTGGATAGCTAGCTGGCAATCCATGTCCACTTTTTCTTGAGTTTTGATTGGCTATTAGCATAAGACACGGATCAAGGCTATTTTTTGTGTAGTTTTAGCAAGTTAAGTCCCTAAACTTTGGTAGAATGTCCAAATGAGCTAGAATCTTCATTCCAATGACATTTTTGGTCCTTCCACTTGCATACTTGTCTAGTTTGACCCTTTGACTTGTTTAACTTAATAGTTGATCATGTTTGACTTAGATCTTGACTTTGTTCAATTTGCACTTTGAGTCCCTCAACTTTGGAATGTTGTCAAGATAGGTCCTTCATCTTCAAAGTATTGTCATCTTTGACCCTTCTTTGTCTTTTTCATCCAAATAAGCTTGATTTCTTCTTGTTTGCTTGAAAACGTATCCTTCTTACCTATTTAAACACAAACACAAAACATACCACATAATTCCGCTTTATAGCACAAAAGTTAGGTATTTTCTATGTGTATTAGGGAGATTTGTTTATTAATTGATATGAGTTTTTGCTCATATCAATTTTACAAGATAAAGGATCAAAGAGAAGAAAAGTCCAAAAGTTACAAAGACAAGGACTCATATTGCCAACATATGAAAGTTATAATGGTAAATGACACTTGGACCAATTATATGTAGTCTAAAGAAAGACATGAATTGCCCAGCTATATACATCTCAACCATTTAATATGGATAAAAGATTAACAGTGAAGATGGTGATCCTGGACTCATACATTACAACCAATAATCAAGTGCCACGTCACCACTGATCTCAAGAACAAGTTGAAGACACTAGAGTGGATTTCAGAGGATGTAATCAAGAGAAAAGATCATCTAATTCACCTTCTAATCATTCCTATACCACTTAATTGTTCCTAAATTAACCAAATCAAAAACCCCTAAATCTGCTATTACTCATGACGAACCCTACCTGACACCTGTTTGATTCTGATTGATTCGACCACGTCAACACCTCAACCCACTGTTCATCATTCGTCTATTTAAACCTCTCCCACTCCTCATTTGAAGATTGGTTAGCATATGAGTATATTACACATAGTTAGTTAGTGTTAGGATTAGTTAGTTAAGTTTCCAAAATTTGTATTGAACCTGTTAAAATTCTTCAGCTAAATCAGTTCAGTTTTCTGTTAAAGTCAGTTACGTTTATGTTAGAAGTTGTAACCGTCCTTCACCATTAATGGAAGTTTGAGCTTTCTTACTCTCTGTCGATTGAAATTCTGTTTTCAAAGTTTGTTTTAAAATCTTTGAAGTTTGGTTAAAATCAGTTATAGAATGTGTTAGTTGTTAAATCAGTTCCAACCATTGATGAACTTACAGTTTTGTAAATTATGTTCTCTGCATTTTTTTATTTTATTAGTACAGCTTTCATAAAAGGTTATGTTACGTTATGATATAGTAAACATTTGAGATTGAGTTTTCATTTTCAATTAAATTTGGTAACCGATTTCACCATTAATGAATTAGTGTTTTCAACTTTTCTTTCCTTTATATACTATTTACTAGTTCTGTTATTAGTTTGAAAGTTTTTAAAATCTTATTGTTCATTTCTTATTCAGCCCTAAATTTCTAAGTGATTCAAAACCTTTTAAGTGATAGTTATTATTCGGTTTTTTACAATAGGAATCAAATGGTCTAGTTTTAACGTTTCAGTTTAGGGAGTGCTTCGAGTTACAGTTTTAATCTCTTCTCTTTTATAGTAAAAAACTCTGTCTTTTAAGCTCTCAAATAACTTGTGGTGATTTCGGATATAATGCCTACAAGCTTTACATATAATTTTGTTTTCAAGCGTTTTCAGTTAGTTTTGGTTAAACTAAACTGAAATGAATCAAAGCTCTTAAAATTATGTTCCTTGCTACTTAATTTTAGCTCAATGATATTCCTGTAGCTTCAGGATTGATTTCACATTTGCAGTCAATTAATTTCCTCTTTCTATTACTTACAAGGTTAATCAGTGATAAGTTTTAGTGAGCTTATTAGTTTTCTCAACTTTTGCATAGGATCCTTATAGGTTCTGAGAGATTTCATGGTTATCAATTTACTTTCACAAGCATTGCATACTTTTTCCAAATTCTGCATGTTTTCAGGTTCTCTTGGTACTGTAGCAGAGCGGTTAATGTTACCAGCTTAACTCAGTCAAGAATCAGCAATAGAAAACAACTTATCGACATCAACAAACTTGGCTTTGAGTTATGGTGTTTGGAGTTGCTGACTGGACAAGCTTTTATAGCTGGCGCTATTAGTTTACATTTGAAAAGATGTTCAGTTCAACAAATCAGTTTGGCTTCTAGTTTGGTGAGTTTGACTTGCTGAGATTTAAATTTCATTCGTAGTAGCTGTCTCTCCATAGCAGACAAGGCCTGGATGAGGGGTAATTAGGTTTTAATGTCGTTATCTTTTTTGTATCTTACTTTCCACTTAATTCTGCTAGAATAGATCTCTTAGTTGTACATTCTGCATCATTAGAATAGAATATCAAGTACAAAGTTTAGTTTTGTTCAAACAGGAAGAAAAATCAGTCTAGGATCTTTATTTCTAGTTTTTACATGGAGTTTGGCTGTACCACTTTTCTTGCGTTTTTCATTAAGATAGTTTAGTCACAGTTTTCAATGATGGGTGTTATTGGATTAAACAAGTACGCAGGCAAGTAAGAAGTCTCACTTTAGTCAGATATAGCAACTGTTAGGAATAAAGTCAGTTGGGCCATTCTAGTCTTCAAATTTGGAAGTGAGAATTTAAAAAAAATATTAGCTAAAATATTAGAGAGTAAGAATTGAACGTATAACTGCTTTAGTGTTTACAGCTTTTCAAGTTTGGAATGTTTAGTTTGTTAATTTCACAATCAGTACTAGAATTGTAATACATTAGCTATGCCCGTTCTTCAATTTTCTAAGTTTGTTGGATCATTTAAATAGTTAGACTATTTGGACAGTTTACTATTACTTCTTGTTGGTTTAGATTTGGATTGGGCCATTTTAAACAAATTGTCTAACAAAATTGAGTGATTTAGACGTATGTTCAATTTAGATGTATTACAAACTGAGCTTTAATAATTTTGAAGAAAAATATTTTTTTTTAGATTTTATAGAATTTGTATTTTCATTTTTATAAAATTAGCTTGTTATAAAGTTGTTAGAAAATTTGTTAATGGTATTTTCAATTTGTTTTTAGTGTAGTACGTATTACGTATAAATAATATTTTTACATTTTGATGTGCTTTGTGCAAGTAGACATAGTTACCAATCAAGCTATTATTACCAAGAACAATTAAGCCTTACTTGAAAACGCTAAATCAATTCGAATTGAGTCGAGAAAAACGAACTAAAAAGACAAATATTACAGGGTTACAACAGATTCATTAAAAATGACCGCAACCAAAGAAAAACCCTAAAACTCCAACGGGCTGAATCGTAGCCTCAAAGACAAAGTCCAACAGAAAGTGAAAAAAACATAAATATGTAAAAAACTGATAGTAAAAATGCTTTTTGGGCCCTAAAAAATCAAGAACCAGCTAAAGGTGGTTACAGCGTCGTCACGTTTTGACAGGTCACAGGCTGAAAACGGACTTTTGATCCAAAAGTTAAACCCGTTTTACTAAACCCCTCTTCGTCAGGGATCTCGGGCCTCCAGAAACAAGTCAGCCCGTTCTTCAACACTTGGGCCTCCACCAATAAGCCTAAAACGGTTAATAGAAGATGAGAGAGCAAAACACACTAAAGTATGTGTGTGATATAAGTGATAACCCTAACTCTATGAAAGTTAGAGTATTATATCCTTTGTCACCAACGGGTATAAGGGCCTAAGTAGAGAACCCATTACATGAGACCAGCTGGAGCCCAAGAAAAAGAGAATGCAAGAATGGCAGAAGAGGTCCTCCAACTTTAAACTTGTAAACAAAAAACAAACAAAGAAGAAAAAACAACTATGGAGTCATTTGGTATGTGGAGTTTCTCAACCGGTTTAGGATTATGGTAGTGTTTTGTTGTTTGGTTGAAATATGGGGGCCCCTAAATTGGGGACAGTAGCCAAATTTTTATCTTTTAAAAAACCAGAACTGACCATCAGGATTTCAAAAAAAGTTATGGTTTTAGATGAACGTTTCATTTAATGAGTTGGGCCCCTATTCACCCTTACCACTCACTTTAACTCGATTAAGTTTTTTTCTTATTTTATAACAAGAAATTATAATTTAAAATTAATATTTATTTATGTAATAAATAATATGAAAATTAAATCAAACTAAACCTAAACCACCCACTTTATAAACCCATACCTAAAGTAAAACCCGATTTCAAACCAAACAGACCCTAAACCTTGATAAGTTTGATAATTCAACACTATTCTTGTTCATGCTTGCACAAGTCAGACAATACAAGTCATGTAAGTAAAAAACCAAACTCTTAGATAAGCAAACATGCATAGAAATGGTTTATTAAAGGTAATATTGAGGAGATATTTTTGAGAAAAATTTATGTTTGATTTTCATCGTAAATTTTCAAAGACGTAAATAAAATACAAGTAGAAGGATTAATCTCTTGAAAAGAATGTTCATAGCTTGAATATGCTTAATTAAATATTAGCCTACAAATAAGGAGTTTTTACCCATACTTTACAAGGGGCTTATTTTCTACGAGAGTTAGCAACTTTGGCCATTAATTGACTAAAGAGACGTGATATAAATCTATAACTATATTATAAAGCAACATTGACTGTTAATTTACAAGGGTTTTTAAATAAAGTAAATTGTTGATGCATTTCTCACAATTATGTACCACGCGTGACCTTTTTAACAAACTTTTATTAAAATAACATTTTTAGTTTTACATTGAAAAATCTTTTTATCTATTTATTATTTTTATCATCTAATTTCATCATATTTTTTTAAAATTTTGTGCTATTTAATTAAATATTCATTTTAATAGATTTTTATTAGCTTATTTTTATTTCGTTTTTAATAGATGTATTTTAATTCGAATTCTCATAACTTTAAATTAATATAAATACAAATTTAATGAATAAAAGAATAACATTTATTCATTTTAAAAATCGTCATTAGATATTCGTCAACGTATTAAATATTCCTCACCATATTACTCGAAGAGTCGAAGATCATTTTAGTCTTTATGGTCTCTCCTTTAGAGTTGTGCTGACTAAAAGGTAAACATAAAAATACCTACCATCTTTTTGTATTGAATACACGAATGCGTTTGGTGACTTTCACCTATATAAATCTTAGGACCAGACGTAATAAATCCGTCAACCCCATTCAAAGTTTGCATTGCCTTATTGGCTTATTATATGAGTAGAAGTATTGAGTAATTTTACTCAGCTATCTAGGTTTTCAATGTTAAGCATTTTCTCTTTATATCTACCATAATTAGTCACGTATAACTTCAGGTAACTTGAGTTAGTTCTTTAAACATGATGTATAATCACATTTTCTTTTGAATAGTAATACTTTTATAACTCACACAAATTATTTTATAAATTTTATTTCACAAATGTATTTACCAAAACTTAAACCTATAACTTTTATGTTAAAAGGTCACTCGCATATCACTTAGACTAAAAATTGATAAAGTAACAATTCATTTCTGGCAGCTTCAAAGGAAAGTATCGGACGCTGATGGTGTTTGACCATTTTGCATGGTGGGCCAAAATTTTATTAACTACCAGTATGCAACGTTTTGTTAATTTTATCCATATTTTCATAAGGGCTGCGATGTAAATATTAATTATTTTTAAATCAAAAAGTTATAAAGTAAAAATTTGAGACGTGATCCAGTATGGAATGCGATTAATTTATAAAGTTTAAAAAGCAACTCATCAATTGCCACTTGTATTTTTCTTTTCTTTTAATAGAAAAGTAAGCAAGACTAAAATGGTAATTTTACTCAAATTTTTATTTCACCCACAAACTTCAAACGCAAATAATTATTAAACGATAACTATTTTGAAAAAATCGATTTCATCATAATTCCTAAATTTAATTGTATTTAATTTGATATAAATTTTTGTAGATATTTCGAAACATTTTTTTAAAATATTCGACTTTCTTGATGTTTTCGGCATTTTCGATCTTGGTTTTAACCTTCAAAAATCCCAAATCTTAAAAAATATAAAATACAAAAGTTGGAGTGTTTGGTTCACTCTTTACACAGAAATTTGAATGAGCCAAATCTAATATGATATGAGGAAGATATTACATGTTAAAAATAAAGTTTTAGTTATATTTGTTGCATAGTATGCGTTAAAATGTCTAGCTTAAATTTTTTAATCTTGTTCATCAGTTTGTCAATTCATTGGTTAATTTTGTTCATCAATTTATTAGTCTTATTGATGAACTGATGAGTCTTATTAATGAACTGATGAACTTATAAACTGATTAACTTATGAAACACATTAAACTAATGAACGAGACCAACTATTAATAAATAAGACTAATGGATGAACAAGACAACATTAATTTACATGTTTTTCATAAGTGTTCATCAGTTAATCTTCTTCATCGGTTCATCAGCTCATCAATATACATGTCGTTCATCAATTAGTGTTGTTCGCCAGTCTTGTTGACGAACTAATGAACAAAACTTACATTTTTGTACAAAGAAAAAAAAACAAAAAAAACAACGCATTTTGAAACTTACATCAATAAAATGATTGGTGATGGCTTGTTGTATAAAAATCAGTGTATTTAACTCAACTTTTACACTAAAAATATAAGCTAGATATTTTCAAACACTTTGTGTGCAACAAGTGTGAAAAATATGACTAAAACGCCATTTTTAACATGTTATTTCTCACTCATTTTTTATCGAATTTGAGCAATTCAAATTTCTGGGTAAAGAATGAACCAAAATCTAAAACTTTCTTTCTTTAAGTTTTCATAATTCAACTATCTGAAAGTCAAAACTAAGGTCGAAAATGCCGAAAATATAAAAAAAATTGAATGTGTAAAAAAATTTTTCGAAATATTTTACAAATGTTATATCAAATTAAATAGGATTAAAATTTTAAAATAATGGTAAAATTGTTTTTTTTTTAAGTTTATCTTTGGAGAGTTACTTGTGTTTGAATTTAGGGCATCTCCAATGCATGGTATAATAGAGAGTTTAATAAAGTCATATCATCGCCACATAATCACCATATTATTTTACATAAAATCTCACAATGCATTGAACTCTACACGGTTTAATACATTTCTAAATCATTATAATTTAATTATTTTTTAAAATTACATTTGAAAAAAATAAGTAAAATAAAAATAAAAAACTGTGAAGACTACTTTCAGAAACCATTAACAAAATTATCTGAAGCATTGATACTTATAAAATTAAGAGTAAAACTCCTACTGTACAATATTGGTTTGTTGTTCACGCCAAACAAATGTGAAATAGACGTCGGTTGCAAATTACATATATTCCATTTCCAATCTATAAACATCCACCGGTCTGTAGATTTTAGTTTGAGCTTTTATTTTAGCAGTAATCTATTTATTCCACCTATTTTCACAGTATAAATTTTAAGTCAAATGATAAATGGGCTTGGCCATTATAAAACAATAAATTCTCTCTCCTAACCACTATAAAATAGTATGCATATTCAGAGAAGCATGGCAATTTAACGAACCTCAAACGTGTCACTTTCACAATGGATTGACCATGTAATAGTGTGCTATTAAACGTTGCCAGATGGCCCATTAGAGATGCCCTTAGGCTGGTAGGAGTGACACTAAAGTCACTCACCATCACGTCAGTGTCACCTCAGCTTTTTAACAAACTCACTCAAATTCACCCAACTCCCCACATGAGGTAATGACACTCACCCAAACTCACTCCACATCACCTTCATTTTTTATTAAATATTTTTTATTCATACAATAAAAACATTTATTCATAAATTTTATTAAAACACGGGTACGTAGAAAATTAAAACACGACCAAAAATAAAAAAACGATACGTAGGAAATTTAAAAACAACAATTAAAAAACAAACTAAAAACACAAATTATATTGCGCCTTAATCTGAGCTCGACGCCATTCCACGACTGCACGTTGAGGTCCCTCCAAATTGTTATACGACTGCAAATAATACTCGAAGTCCTCATTTTGTTGCTTAAGTCAGGCTATTTCCACTTCTTTTTCCCGGACCTGAATCTCTTTATTCTTCATCTCAAGATAAGCGGCCTGTTGTTCACCCTGCATAACAAAGGCCCGTTCTTGTTGTTCACCCAACCCAGACAACATCAACCTAGCCAAAGCCTCGTTGTTTGTACTCGACTCCCCCGAAGCTCTACTCCCTCTAGACATAGCCTTAGCTCTGTCCCTGCCCATTGGACGTGGTATCGGTTGCACTTTTTCATTATTAGTGGCATCAACATCCACACTGTTACTTGCATCCACATAATTTGTATTAAACGTACTAGACCCAGATGACTTGTATTTCTTGCTTATTTTAGAAGTCCTAGCTATTTCTTTAGGCAATTCAACATCCTTCCATTTCTGGCAGTCTTTCACAACCTCCCAGCAATGACGAAATTTGAACGGTAGAGCAACTTGAGCCTCATAATGCATCAACGCCTCATTAAAAAATCAGGATCCGATGAACCACTTCTAGGCCCCATCTGCATCACTTGAGTATAAACACCACAAAACTGAGCTATACAAGGTCGAATTGTCTTCCACTTCCCGTTCAAAGAATCATATGTACGAACCCCGGGTTCATCGGTTTTTCTCTCAAAGTACTCAAGGATTTTTGTCCAAGATCTCTGCTTACTCATTTCGTTTCCATGAACGTTTTCATTAGACACGTAAACCCAACCTTTTGCCAAAAAAATTCCTCCGCTGGTGTCCAATATTGTTGTGGTTTTGTAGGTACTTCGACCGCCTTCTTCTTTTGGCGTGCCCTAGATAGTGCCTTCTTTGATTTAGGTATTTGGACCGTTTCTTGAGTTTCGGGAATGGTTTCCGGCTCGGGAGACCCGGTTTGTTGATACGAAGCAAACCCTTGACTTTCATACGTGTCTGAATACTGCGGGATGTAGCAATCTAGAGTTTCATAGGCGGGTTGTGATGAGGAATCACCCCTATGTGTTTGTGACAAATAGCCGGGTGACGTGTTTTGGCTATGGTATTGGCTTGGGTATTGACTATGGTATTGACTTGGGTATTGGCTTGGGTATTGGCTAGGGTATTGACTTCGGTGCGGGAAACGATAAGGTGTATTTTGGTAAGGTTGTGGGTGATAGAATGATGGTGGTCATATGGTGTTAACGTGACCGGGTGACGGGTTTTCTAAGTTCCTTGCGGTGTGGGTGGTGAGTTTTGGGTATTTGGCCTACCTCGACGTTTGTTGGCGGATCGGGGTGTGTCTTTTTTATTCATGATTTGGAGGAGATGGAGATGTGACGTTTGATTTTTTTTTGTGAAAATTGTAGAAGACGATAGGGGTATTTATTAGTAATTTTGGGGTTAAATTTTTTTTAATCAAACCAACGGTCAAAAAATCAGTGTGGGGTTCATTTGTATAAACTCACCCAGGGTGAGTCTGCCTATGTTTTTTCTTGCCTGCAACCAAGTCGCGCGCGAGTTCTGGGTGAAGGAATGGAAGCTGCACGCGAGTTAGGGTAAGCAGGAGCAGCTAGTGGCTTTAGTGCCACTCCAACCACCCTTAGTGCGTGAAGGAAATATAAAAACAAATAAATTATCAAATTACCCCTGTTTCTTTATTAAAAAGGTAGAGAAATTATCAGTCAATGGATGTGTTTGTTTAACCATCAATCGACTAATATTACTTTATAGACTTTGTATCACTTTCTAAATGATCGGATACCGTAAAAATTTACAAGTAACGACAGAAACCCTTTAGGTGTCAGGAATAAATGAAACATAACAAATATTAGAGCTACAAATGAATCGGACAAATATGAACGAAGCTGTATTCATGTTTATTTATTTACTATTAACCGAATAAATAAATGAACACGAACATTTAAACGAACGAATTTTCTTGTTCATGTTCACTTGTTAAGAAAATGAATTGTTTATTTTCGTTTACTAAAAAAACAAACGAACCTTATACGAACATAAACGACATACATAAATGAACGTTGAAAAATATATAATACTGATATTATTATGCATACTCTTAATTTTTTATATGTGTTGTTTTTATTAAACATGTTAATTTTAAAAATATAGAATAATCAGACCTCAACGAACATAAACGGACGTCAACGAATGCATAATCAGACGTTCTAGAACATAAGTGAACGAACATGGCTTTTATTCATGTTCGTTCATTTAACTAAAAAACGAAAAATAGTGTTCATGTTCGTTCATTTAATATATAAACGAATATAAACGAACTTTTTACCGAACGATTTATGAAATATTTATTGAATGTTCAATTCATTTACGGTTCTAACAAATATAAGTTATCAATTAAAATAAATTAACATATTATCCGTTCTAAAATTACTGTTTATTAATAAATACCACAGAATTTAATTAATTACTTTAAAATCTTTTAAAGTTTCTGATTATATAACTTCAAGTGACAGAAATATATATCCTCTATTTAAAAATTGGGCGATTAATTCAACCAAAGAAAAATGACATATAATTTTGAGAGAGACGGGTATATGTGTAGAACCCCAAATTTGACAAAGATAATTTAAATAGAAATATATATCCTCTATTTAAAAATTGGGCGATTAATTCAACCAAAGAAAAATGACATATAATTTTGAGAGAGACGGGTATATGTGTAGAACCCCAAATTTGACAAAGATAATTTTTTCTAATGACGAAGTAATTAGTCGCCTATTCATAATGGCTTTGCATATGTTAAAACCTGCTAGTATAAAATTAAATATATTATTAAATGTATAAGAGCATCTACAATGAAAGGGTTTTTAACATTGTAATAAAGGTTTTTTGATGAGCTTTTTGTCAATGACATCTCAAGTCATTTTCTCAAGTTATTGCTATTTATTGATCATACATTACTTGATGCCATTGTGGGTTCTTTAAGTTTCATCTCCTATATATATTCATGCATGCACTTTGTTATTTGAGCATATCGAGCATTTGCAAAACTTGAGCTAATAAGGATGGCAGATTTCCAAGCCTATTTGTTACTCATTTTCACATGCCTCACCTCCACCATCCTTATATGGGCAACGTTTTTCAAATCTAAATCTCGAAATCCGCCAACCCCATCCGGCCTGCCGATTATCGGACATCTGCACCTCCTTAAACCATTACCTCATCAAGCTCTTTACAAGATGTCTCTGAAATATGGGTCTTTTTTCCGTATCTTTATGGGCTATGTGCCTACTTTTATAGTTTCTTCACCAGAGCTAGCCAAAGAGTTCCTTCGAAACAATGAAAAATACTTTTCTGACAGAACCGTAAGCTCTACTACTCATTACCTACTGTATGGATCAAAAGACTTTATATTTGCTCCACACGGGCCTTACTGGACGTTCATGAAAAAGATTATTATGTCACAACTATTAAATGCGACAACACTTGACTTGCAAGCTTCGGTTAGGCGTGATGAGATTAATCGTTTCATGAAAACATTATCTCAAAATGCTAAAAATGGCACATCATTAAATCTTGGTCGGGAGCTGATGAAGTTAACCAACAATGTGATATCGAGAATGATCATGAGCAGAAGATGTACGGACGATGAGGGCAAAGATGATGATGTGGGCAGAATAATTTCTGATATAAGTAAGGCAATAGGTACGTTTGACCCATCAACCTACATACGATTTTGCAAGAATTTAGACTTCACTGGATTCAAGAAAATGTTGAAACATTCAAGATTCGATGTTATGATTGAGAAGGTGATGAAAGAGCATGAAGAGGCACAAAAGCACGTTGAGACCGGACAAGTGAAGGACTTGCTGGATATGTTACTCGCTATCAAAGAAGATGAGAGCATGGAGATAAGGTTGTCCAGAGATAACATCAAAGCCTTAATCGTGGTAAGTGAATAGCATACTGCCTTCTTATTTTTACATAAATAATCTCCTTGTTCCTATATATGTAAGTACAAACACTAAGTAAATGTAAATTCTCTTTTTCATTTCAGGATTTATTTACTGCAGCAACAGACACTTCATCAAGTACCCTAGAATGGACTATGGCGGAACTTATCAATCATCCAAATATCATGAGAAAAGCAAGAGAAGAAATTGATCGAGTTGTTGGCAAAAATCGACTTGTACAAGAATCTGACGTATCAAACCTTCCGTATCTCCAAGCAATTGTGAAGGAAACCTTCCGTCTGCACCCATCTGCCCCGTTCATTCAAAGACAAAATCCACAAAATTGCACGGTGGCAGGTTACGATATTCCAGCAAACTCTAATGTTTTGGTTAACTTATGGGCCCTCCACAGAGACCCCAAAAATTGGGAAAAGCCACTTGAGTTCTGGCCAGAAAGATTTGAAGATAACATGTTGGAAGTGAGAGGACAATATTTTCATTACTTAACATTTGGTACTGGGAGGAGGATGTGTCCTGGGATATCGTTAGCGCTACACATGATACACACAACGCTTGGTTCTATGATACAATGCTTTGACTGGAAGGCCGGGAAAGATGGAGATCTACCAAGTGTTGATATGGAAGAAGGAACCGGGCTAATAGTTCCTAGAGCTAATCCTTTGATTTGTATTCCTGTGGCTCGTCTTAATCCCATCCTATTCTCAGTTTAATATGCATGTCTTCCCTGTTTTATTCATCGAATAATCTGTGAGAAACCCATTCTCAGTTTTATATAATGTCATCTAGTGAATTACTACTACGTATTCATGTTTGATATTTCTTTTCTTCAATGTGAAACATACTTGTTTTGAGTTTTCTCTGGCTCGTATAATATATAGAAAAAATTTCAAAATTCGTCCCTATCGTTTACAAAGAATATCAACTTTCATCCCTATCTCAAAATAACTTCATGAATCGTCCCTATCGTTTACAACTACGATCAAAATTCGTCCATATTTTGGATGAGAGTTAGTTTTCTCCGTTAAGTGATATGAAGGGAGGGGTATTTTAGACATTTACTTGTTTTTTCTGCGTATAATTCAAATACACTCACCTTTTTTTTCTTTTTTTTCATTCTCTCTCTCTCTCTCTCTCTCTCTCTCTCTCTCTCTCTCTCTCTCTCTCTCTCTCTCTCTCTCTCTCTCTCTCTCTCTCTCTCTCTCTCTCTCTCTCTCTCTCTCTCTCTCTCTCTCTCTCTCTCTCTCTCTCTCTCTCTCTCTCTCTCTCTTAAATCATTACCAACACACACCACCACCACCGATTCAAACAAGATACATAACCCAGATCTTATCTCTCTACTCTTAATCATCCCTTTTCTTTCTTTCTTTATCACAAAAACCGACTCCAAATCCATCTCACCAATCACGTTTCTATAACATACAAAACCCAGATCTATTATCACCTCAATCTCTATCTCATTTGATGCCCATGTTCATAAGCCTTTCTTGATAAGCCACCACCATGAATCACCCTCACCAAAAGTCGTTTATAAACCTCTTGATTTACCAACATCCACCACAACCACCAATCTGCCACCACAACCACCGATCTGCCACCAAATCCATTTTTGACCCATTTACCCAATATGGGTCCTGGACTGCTAGTCCTTGATCAGTGTTAGGCACATGTATAGGAACAGTAACAGTGTAACCAATACTGCACATCAACCTTATCACCTCTAAGCTATATCTAATGAACCATCCTTCATCAGAGTACTCCTATTCAAAATACTATTTGACCTACATGAGCTTAGCTATGTAGACCAATTATAACCCAGTTCTATGGTTGTCATTCTTTAACTTTGTGATGAATCTGACAAAACTATTATAAACCAAAACAAGCATGTGAAACAATTAGGTGTGTTTGGACTACAAGTTTGGAAATCGGCCACGTGAAAGCAATTAATCAAGATGAAATTGAAACAGTGCGACACCAAGATGAAATCCTTTTACTAAGTTGCTACTGCAAAGATCATTCCACAAGCTACTAGGCCATAATTGATGCTGGTGGGAGGATGAACTGGCTGGTGATCTTACGGTCTAATACTACACCTTGTTTGATGAAGTGAGAGATGGGGAGAGAGATAAAGGTATTAAAGCTAAAGGAACATGTTTTGTTGAAGAACAAAGGATCTTTATGATAAAGCGTAGTAAGTGAATGCTGATGGTATTTTTATTTTACACATCGAAAGACAAATTTTGGTTATTTGTTGTTTTCAAAATAAGTAGTCTAATACATTGGACTGTGACATGGAATTAGAGGTAGTGGTGTTCTTCTGGACAAAGCGTACCCAAAAAAAGAAGATAATGGAACTTGGATTTGAACGACCCGGTTTGTTCTTTAACTCGATTGTAAACCGAACACAAAACAAGTAAAGGTCTAAAATACCCCTCCCTTCATATCACTTAACGAAGAAAACTAACTCTCATCCCAGATAGGGAAGAATTTTGATCGTGGTTGTAAACGATAGGACGATTCATGGAGTTATTTTGAGATAGAGATGAAAGTTAATATTCTGTGTAAACGATAGGGACAAAATTTTGAAATTTTTTCTAATATATACTGTATTGTTTTCTTCACTTTCAGTATTTATTTTTGTTTTTGTCAGATTTCTTGTGAATATAATCATTTTCTATAATTTGTTATGAAGTGTTAAAATTCATTACGTTGTTTTGCTACAGCTATATTGGTTTTTAGTTGTGATGGATGTGGACTATGTTCGTTGTACCGTTTTTTACGATGCTTTTGAGAATGAGGACGTGGATGTAGTTTGTTAGAACACAAAAAGTGTAAATCATGGATTAGGGTTTTATATGTATTTAACTGAGGCTGTGGGAGTTGGCTGAAATTGCCACTAATGGTTTTGTTTAGAGTGCATGGAGTGGTTACACCACCATACCAAAAAACATCATGTCATGTCAGTTTTTTTTATTTTCACATCCATTAAAAAAATACATCTTATGGTCACTCCATTTTCACACCACCACATCAAATTTTCCAATTATTTTCATAACCTACCTTTAACAATTAATTTATTTAAAACCTAACTTACTTTATTCATTCAAATAAAAAACATTACATCATATTTAAAGTTTTAAATTTAAAAAAAAATAAAAATATGTGAGTAAGTAAATAAATACGTAAACATAAAGAGCATGCCATTTTTATTGAATTATTTGTTTCTGAATCATAAACTTATTCTCGTTATCGGTGTGTGGGAAAAAGCATGCCATTTTTTTTTTCTGAAAGTGTGTGTGAAAATACAGACAGTTGTGTGAAAAAATAATGAAAGTTGTGTAAAAATGTAGTATTTATAAAGAGAAAAAAAATAACTTTTTTTAAAAGTAGCCGTTGGCTATTGTGTTTTTAAAAAAACTTTATAAAAGAAGTAGTGTAACACCCCATTTTAATAAATGGAATATCACAGGATAATTATGGCGTATCATCAAAGCATGTAAGGTAAATGTATAAAACATTAAATGACCATAAATAATCCGGAAACAAACATCGGATCCAACATAAGCTCCACACACGAAATGCATAAGTAGAATGTAAAGGAAAAAGACTAAACAATGTCCAGCAAAGCAAAAGTATGTAAATGCATTAAAGAATGAAAGAAGACTGGCGCCTCATTCCATGCACGTACTCTTGAAATCCTAGCTTTGCCCTTTAGTACCTGTCGTATTGGGACATGGAAAGAGAAATACGGCTGAGCAATACGCTCAATGTGCGGATATATAACATAGAATGTAAAGCATAAACATTATCAAGTAATGAAATGAAATGAATAGTAGCGGAATAAATGTATGTCCTAGAAAACCTAGTTTAAGTTCATAAGACTGTTTATATTTCTGAAAAGACTTATGTTTAGTTTATCTTGAAAATATGTATTTTAAATATGCCCGGAGACCATATAGATCATGTTATATCAACGTGTATGAATACTTAGAGGGGTGACCTCATCATGCAATTAGAGAGGTTGCCTCTAATTTATATATATATATATATCTATATATATATATATATACATATATATATATATATATATATATATATATATATATATATATATATATATATATATATATATATATATATATATATATATATATATATATATATATATATATATATATATATATATATATATATATATATATATATATATATATATATATATATATATATATATATATATATATATATATATATATATATATATATATATATATATATATATATATATATATATATATATATATATATATATATATATATATATATATATATATATATATATATATATATATATATATATATACATATATATATATATACATACATATATATATATATATATATATACATATATATATATATATATATATATATATATATATATATATATATATATATATATATATATATATATATATATATATATATATATATATATATATATATATATATATATATATATATAATGAGTGGAGGGATCAGCTCTTGTAACGGATGCAAGGCACACACTGCAGTTACCATGAAATCATACTACTTGTCCTAGGATGCACCCATTCGCCCCACATGATAATAATAACAAAGGCCAAATACCGTACAGGAACGTTGCGAGCAATCACTCTCACCGCAGAAGAGTCATAACACTGGTGCCTCCAGTGCTATGGTTATGGAACCCCCACAACTAGGTGAAATTGACATGCATGTATATAGCTCAGGCAATTTAAAATAATCATACATATACTGATGTGTTTAAGACACTTAAACTACTAGGGAAAACAGATGGCTGCAAACGGGGAATCTAAATATAGGAAGAAAGATGTCCTTACTAAAGGACAGAATAACCGTACCTTATGCCCTGTAAATGAAGACGAAAACAAACGTAGAAGATCACTCCGACTTCATAATACTACATAATGAAGGGACATGAATAAGAGTCGGCCTTACTTATACATACTTGTTAATCAGTTTACTTGACGTGTTCATACTTATTATACTTGTTTTTATCTTGTCTTATTATTTCATGTTTAAATCATGTGTTTCTTATAGTTTCATGTGTTTTATATTCATACATGTTTTAAGTGTTATATTGCTTGTTATAACATAATGAGTAACTTCCTAAAAATAGTAGGTTTCTATATATAGTAACTTTCCAAAAATAGCAGGTTTCAATATATAATAACTTTCCAAAAATAGTAAGTTTCTAAAAATAGAAAGTTTGCATATTTAGCATGTTTCTATAAATATCATGTTACCATATTTAATGTATTACCATAAATAGCATGTACCATATTTAGTGTGTTTCTATATTTATCATGTTGCCATAAATAATATAATTCCATAATTAACATGTTTCCATAATTAATCGTATGCTTATAATATATCATGTATAATTATATTATAAAGTTTAATAAATAATAAATACTTAGCTTAACTTATTATTAATTAATAATGTCATGTCATTTTATTATAAGTTTAATATTAATTAATAATATTACATATTCCATGTTATTAAACTTTACCATAAAAGATATTAATTAATTAACTTAATTTTTAATTACTTAAATCTATGTTCATGAATAATTATATTATTAATTATTTTATCATAAGTTTATTTAAATAAATGTACATACATGTTATATCATAACTTTATTTAAATAAACATAACCTAAGTTAATTTTAATTAAACCCAAAATCAATTAATACAATTAATTAATTAAATCATAACATAAACTAATTTTACATGACGGTTTAATTACGTGTTCATGAAAAATGTTAAGTTCCCGAGCCCCATCCCGAGGCCCGACAACCGAGCACCACAGCCCGAGGGCTTCGGCCTCGCTGTCGTGACTCATCCGAGCCACAAGCACCTCACCGAGAGCCAACGCTCTCGGCTCGCTGTTGTGCCCGAACCAAACAGCCCCCAGCCCACGCTGGGGTTCCCCTGCTTGCGTCTAATACCCACCGAGCATCCCTAGTAGGCCTCGGTTCCCACTGCTGGGCCAAGTTCCCCGCTGTGGGGTTCTTGGTCTTTGCGGCTGTCAACCACAACACCACCACCGCCAGCCATGGCTTGTGGCTGGTGGTTCATATCCAACGCCGACCCCCATTGGGGTTGCGGCTGTTGGTCAGGCGACACCATCGAGACCCCTTGTGGTCTCGGTTGGCTGAGATCCAGACAAACAAACACCCCAAACCATTATTTGTTTTTAAAACTTGTTAGATCTATGATTTATTTACATGTTCTTGCATTATATTTATTGTTCATACATAAATTAAATAAAGCCAAAAAGGATTTGAGTGATACCAAATACGTGTGATAAAAGGGAATGAACACGAACACGTTACCACTATCAAAAACAAAATCAAACGATCGTCCTTGTGGTTTGTTGTGGTTGCCGCGGCCAAGAAAGAACAAAGGAGAAGGAGAAGTGTTTTAGGGTTTTTAATCTTCTGTGATTTATGTTTTGATAATCCTTATTTTATGTAAATAAGGATTTAGTTAATGGGTTGGCCCTTTTGGCCCTTTTCTTGCTTGTTTGGACGCCGGACCACACACACACATAGAACAATCCATTTATTTTTCGTGACTTAAAATATTTGCGTGTGTGTTCGTTAAATGTTCGTATTTTATAGCTTGTATAATTTAAGTATTATTTGTGAATACTTATCGTGCATTTATAATCGTGTTTACATACGTAATACATACGATAATTAATTAATATGCATATTGTTCGTATTAAATATTCGTGATACATGGCGTATATTAATTAATTATAAAATTTAAATTTTACCGTAATATCGTGCATTTAATGATCTTAGGATTTAAAGCGGGTTTTACAACTCTTCCCCTCTAAAAGAATAATTCGTCATCGAATTAGATATACGATAAGCTGATCAGATGCTAAAGGCTAAAATGACATATAAGCTGGAAAGACATGTAAGCTGAAATGACATACCCGAGTCAGAATTGGAAATGAGGGTAAGAAGTCCGGAAAGACTCCTTCGTTTCCCAAGTGGCTTCCCGCTCGGAATGATCCCTCCAAAGGATTTTAAGAATGGAATCGTCTTTCTCCTCATGACTCGTTCTTGGCGATCGAGAACTTTCTATGGTTCCTTGATATATGATAAATCCTCTCGAATCTGCTCGAATGGATACATAACCTTATGCAATGGATGATAGTTGTAACCTCTGAGTAAGGATACATGGAATACATCATGCACATGAGATAGCTAGGGAGGTAAAGCTAGACGATAAGATACTTCACCGATACGTTCAAGAATTTCAAACGGTCCGATGAAACGAGGACTGAGCTTTCCCTTGAGTCCAAAACGCTTGACACCACGTGATGGTTATACTTTAATGAAAACATGGTCGCCGATATTAAATGCAAGATCTCTATGATGTTTATCAGCATAACTCTTCTATCGAGCACGAGCTTCCTATAGCTTCACCTTGGCAATGGAAACCTTCTCATTGGTCACCTCTATCATTTCTGGTCCTTCAAGGATTCGTTCTCCAACTTGATCCCAACAGATTGGAGCACGACACTTTCTGCCATAAAGCATCTTGAAAGGTGCACACTTAATACTTGCATGTCAGCTGTTGTTGTAGGAAAACTCTATCAAACAAATGTAGTCGTCCCAACTTTTTGACCATTCCAATGCACAAGCCTATAGCATGTCTTCTAATGTCTGAATGGTGCGCTCCGATTGACCATCGGTCTGAGGATGAAAGGCAGTGCTAAGCTTAAGTTTAGTGCCCCAAGATTTCTGCATACCTTTCCAGAATTTTGACGTGAAACGAGGATCGCGGTCTTATATGATGTCTGAAGGACTTCCATGTAGTCGTATGATATCCTTAAGGAATATATCTACCAATTTGCTAACTGATAAATACTTGCGAATTGGAAGAAAATGAGCTGACTTGGTTAATCGATCAACTATGACCCATATAGCATCATGTTTGCTCTGTGTAAGCGGAAGTCCGGTGACGAAATCCATGGATATTTTGTCCCACTTCCATGCGGGAATCTCTAACGGTTGCAGTAAATCACTAGCCCGTTGATGCTCAATCTTAACCTGCCGGTAGGTTAGACACTTGGATACGAAAGTAGCAACATCCTGCTTCATGCTACTCCACTAGAAATGTTGTTTAATGTCATGATACATTTTGGTGGATCCAGGATGAATAGAGAATGGAGAGCTGTGAGCTTCTGTCAATAAAGCTTCTCGGAGTGTCTTATAATCCGGAACACATAGCTTAGTTCCTTGCCATACGATGCCTTCTTCGTCTACACGAAATTCTGTCTGCCGATTAAGATTATGAATGATAGCCCAAATCTCACCATCGTCTTTCTGAGCTGCCTTAATCCGAGAATTTAAGTCTGGCTCAATTCTTAGATTAGCCCAGTACCCATGTTGTCCACGTACTAAAATTTCCATGTCTAATCGTTCCAAGTCACGTATGATTTCCTCCTTTATCTTGATGCCATTAATCATACCCGATTTCCTACTGATAGCATCTGCCACTACATTCGCCTCGTCGGGATGATACTAAAGATTTATGTCGTAGTCCTTGAGTAGTTCCAACCATCTTCTCTGTCTCATTTTAAGTTCCCTCTCAGTGAATATGTACTTTAGACTCTTGTGATCAGTGAAGATGTCACACGATTCACCATAAAGGTAGTGTCTCCAGATTTTAAGTGCAAAGACTACTGCTGTTAGCTCCAAGTCATGTGTAGGATAATTCTCATCATAAGGCTTTAGATGACGTGATGCGTATGCAATCACCTTCCCATGTTGCATGAGTACACAACCTAATCCTTTACCCGAAGCATCGCTATAGATCTGAAATCCACCTGTACCAGATGGGAGAGTAAGAATAGGTGCAGACACTAACCGCTTCTTGAATTCTTCAAAGCTCTTCTCCTGCTCATCAGTCCAAACAAATTTCTCTCCTTTCCGCATCAACTTGGTTAAAGGTAAGGCTAGTCTTGAAAAGTTCTCCACGAATATGCGATAATAACTAGCTAAGCCTAGGAAACTACGAACCTTAGTTGCAGACGTCGGTCTTGGCCATTTAGTAATAGCTTTAACCTTCGCAGGATCCATAGTAATCCCTTCTGTGGAGACAATGTGGCTAAGAATGCCACCTTGGTTAGCCAAAATTATTACTTAGAAAATTTGGCATACAAGTGTTTCTGACGAAGAATCTGTAGCACAATACGTAGATGTTGTAAAACCCGCATGCTTTTACCATGCATATTACCTTAAGTTCGTACGTACTAGTTAAAAACTTTCCTAATATAGCATGATTACGATTACGTATTAGGAGTTTATGTATTACGTACGTGTTAGAACACGATAAGTATTTTATATGAACGATCACGTAATAATTATTTAGCAATAATTAATCACGAACATACGATCACGAGATCACGAGCGTAATTAAAACAAGAGATATTATTAATTACGTATATATATTTAATACGAGCGTAATTAAATATATCAGTGTAGGATATTTACGTAACGAGAACTTTTAAAACACGAACATAATTAAACGTAAACGTGTACGAAATTACAAGACACGAAACGAGGTACGGGACCCCCACAAGGGAGTCCCTACCCGCGGCCAAACAAGAACAATGGGCCAAGCCCATTGTTAATTTTTACTTAAGGGGGGTTAATTAATTTTGACTACTCAAATTAGTTTTAAAGAAGAATTTCAAGAAAACCTAAAACCCCTTCATCCTTCTTCTTGTGTGCCGCCACCTAGAAACCACCATAAGGGGGTGATTTTGATCTTGGATCTTGGTGATTTAGTAATTGTTCGTGTTTGTTCTTCACCCTTTTGATCCACGAATACGGTAAAACCTTTTTACTTGTTTCTTTTTAATTAATCTTTTATTAATTAAGAACACGTGATGTTTTTCATAAAAACATATTAATTAAACCTAGATCTAACATGTTATGGTCATTAATTAATCAATGGGATCGATCTAAGGGGTGTTTGTTTTGGGCCGCAGGAACAACCGACCCCAAGGGGGTTCGGTTTGTTCTAACCGACCACCACCAAGACCTTTTTGGGTCTTGGTTGGTGCGTGTGGGTCCCACGGCAGCAAGGGGGTACCCCGAATTGGTTCGGGGTACGGTGTTTGTTCAGATCCGGTGCATGTTTTTAAGCCTAGATCCGGATCATGATTATGTTAATTGTTTATGATATAAACTTAGGTTAAGAATTAAATTAATAAGATGTAATTAATTTAATAACATGACTTAGGTTAACTAATTAATTATAAACATGAATTATTTTAACCTAAGTATTTTTATTATTAAGACTTATAATTAATTAATTATTTTAAAACCATGGATATAATTAATTAATTAAACATGACTTAGGTTATATTATTAGTATTTAATAATACATATTTTAACCTAAGTATTTAATATATTTAATTAAAAACATGTCATACTTTAATTAAATATTATAACCTATAGTTTAATTAAATTACATGAAATAATTATTAAACTATATAATATATCATATGACTTAGAAAATAATCATGAAAATACGTAGGCTTATTTACTTAGCTTATTTAACCAGCTTATTTCTAATTATGGAAACTTTCTATTTTTAGAAACTTAATTAAATAAGGCAGCTATTTTATTTATGAAAACCAACTATTTTTAGAAACTTATTTATTTAAGGCAGCTAATCTATTTATGGAAACTTATTTAATTAAGGCAGCTAATCTATTTATGGAAACTTTTTATTTTTAGAAACTTATCTATTTTAAGCAGTAAATCTATTTTTGGAAACTTTCTATTTTTGGAAACTTTCTATTTTTGGAAACTTTCTATTTTTGGAAACTTTCTATTTTTGGAAACTTTCTATTTTTGGTAACTTTCTATTTTTGGAAACTTTCTATTTTTGGAAACTTTCTATTTATGGAAACCTGCTATTTTTGGAAAGTTACTTATTATTACACAGTAAGTATAATAACACATGAAATATCAGAAATACTTAATCAGAATGAACAGAATATAGGATTTAACACAGTTTAAGGCTTTAAACAGTGTAAATAGTAAGAACCCATAAATAAGCTAAGACATGATATAAAACCAGCTATGTATGTAGTAGCAGATACTTATGTCATGTACGTATTTATGTAGCACTAGTGTTTCGGAAGTAGGATTCTCGCAGTTCGTCGTTCTCGTTCACTGGACATAAGGTACGGATTCCCGTCCTTTCAGTATGGACATTCTTTCCTTATTAGGATTTCCCCGTATGCAGCCAACTGTTTTCCCGTAGTATAAGTATGAGTTTGATTGCTTATGTTTAAATATGATTACCTATAGCCATATACATGCATGACCAGTTTCACCTAGTTATGGAGGTACCATAACCATAACATTAGAGGCACTGATGTTATGACTTCACCACGACAGAGTGATTGCTCGTGGCGTCCCTTCAACTTTTGGCCATTTATTTATATTATCATGTGGGGCGTATGGGTGCATCCTAGTTACACGTTTTTATTCAGGATTACATGGTGAATGTGGTGTGTGCCTTGCCTTCTTCACAAGGAGCTGATCCCTCCTACCCATTAAACCAGTATATTAAATTAGAGGCAGGCCCTCTAATTTGCATGATGAGGTCACCCCTCTAATTATTCATGCATGGTGGATATTCATGACCTATATTGGCTAAATGGTAAAATATGAAAAACAGTTTACTAAGATAAACATAAGACTTTCAAACTATAAAACCAGTTTTATTAAGACTTAACCAGGTTACTCGGGACTTAGTTTCTTCCGCAGTTATTATGTTATATGCTTATCCTATTCATGCTTTATTGTACATCCGTGCACTGAGCGTATTGCTCAGCCGTTTTCCTTTTCTATGTTCCCAAAACGGCAGGTACTCAGGGACGCTCGTAGACCATAAGAGTACGTGCATATGGACTGGAAGCTGTCTAGCCTTCTTTACATTATGCATTTCCTTTCTTTATGATACTTATGCTTTGGACATTGTTTCGTCCTTATTCCTTACTATACTATGTTTGTGTGTGATGAGCTTTACTTTTGGACTACCGATGTTTGATTCTGGTATTTTCCTTTATATGGTCAAGTAATGTTTAGACATTTTACCTTGTATGCTTTGATGACACGCCATAAATACTGTGATATTTCCATTTCCAAAATGGGGTGTTACAATTATGGTATCAGAGCCAAGGTTTCGACCTGTAGGCTCTCAAATATGACCTATGATTAGTGGGTAGTCACTACGGTCTTCCTAGAACTGATAGTTGTTTTCATGCAGTCATCATTTTAAGCATACATATACATGTCATTGTTACATGGTTTTTAACTAAGTAATGGTTGGTACAGGACTGGCCCTATTTAGTCGCATGTGTTTTATCGAAACTTTTAGATTTGGACCGACCCATAGGCGTCCCCTCGATATGTCTTTTGTTTTGAGTGAACTGACCAGAGGCGTTCACTCTCGAGCATCCAAAGTTTTCATAAAACTGCATCATGCATTCATACAAAAATTTTCTTGCATAAAATTTTTCTCGTGAAATTTTTAGTAGAAATTTTTTTCATGTATATATATATTTTATATTTTATGTTTTGAACTGTTAATCATATGTTTTATTGTTATACTGTCAGATGGTTCTCACACGCGAACAAGAGCAGCTCAATGCTGCAATTCAGGCTGCCATGCAAGCCTTGCTTCCTCAACTGAGGAATGACATCCGTGCTAAAGTTCAAGCTGCCAACAATCAGCAGCAGCACAATCAGCCACCTCCTCCTCCTCCTCCAGTGACATTAGCAGTATGGCTGGAGAGATTCAACAAGCTCCGCCCTCGATCTTTTGAGAAGACTGATAGCCCCAGCGATGCTGAAAGCTGGTTGGCTCACATCGAGAAGATCTTCAACGCTATGGGTTGTGACCCCGCATACAAGGCGAGGTTGGCATGCTATCGGTTCGAAGGCGATGTACTCAACTGGTGGTTAGCTTTGATGCAATATGAAGGTGGTGATGAGTGGGTTGCTGGTTTGACTTGGGCTTAGTTCAAGGACAGGGTGATGGAGCAGTTCTTTCCCAAGACTGAGCAGGACAAGCTCAAGAGAGAGTATCATGGGATCCGTCAGAGAGCTGGGGAGAATAGCAACGAGTTTATGCAGCGCTTTCTTCGCTTGGCTGGTTTCCTTGGTGCGGCAGCAGGTACTCCAGAAGAGCAGGCACATCACTTCAGATGGGCTCTTCGCACATCGGTCGCAAACAATCTAGTGTGTGCTACGTTTAATACGGTAGCACAAGTGGCCGATGCAGCACGAAAACTGGAGATGCTGCAGGAGAGAGATGAGTTCGGGGAAGCTGAAAGACCCGACAAGAGGTGAAACCTTCATATTCAAGCGGTGATCAATCCGTATATCTTCCATATGTCAATTATTCATCTCTTTAAATGTATCTTCCAGGCAGAAAACTAGGGACCGGTCTCAGCCGGCTACTCAGCAGCAGGCTCATCAGCCCAAGGGAAACGGTCAGACTAATGACCGATCTGCTACGGATAGGCGTGGCGGTAATGACAATAACCGTAACAACGCCGGGCAATCCAGCAACAGCAGGTCCTAATACTTATGAAATTCCTTATGTTTTATGTTATAACTCATATTCTGACACTCTAGCAAACGTCTACCAGGAACCATGGAAACGGTAGGGACCAGAACCAGAGAGGTTTGCAGCCTAGCCGTCCAGCTATCACTGGTATTCAATCTTACGATTATCCGCTTTGTCCTTTGTACCCAACTATTATGTCTCATGTAAAATGTTTTATCAGGTCCTCAGCCAGCCAAAGCACCTGCTGGAGGATACACTCATCCTCTTTGCTCTACTTGCCACCGTAGGCACCCAGGACCATGTCGCTGAAATACTGATGCATGCTTCAAGTGTGGTCTTCCTGGCCATATTTTGAAGGATTTGTCGTAAGGGCGAGATGGAGGGTACATCGGGACATGCTGATACCAAGCCGCCTCCTACTGCCGGGCGTGTCTACACGACATGTCGAGACCAGGCCAACAAGTCTACAGGTACCATCACTGGAATCTTGTATATGTATGGTCGCGCTGCATGTGTTCTTTTCGATACGGGTGCTACTCACTCGGTTATTTCTACTGCTTATGCTAAGAACATTAGGATGCCCCCCTTGCCACTAGAAAATAGGCTTACTATTTCCACGCCTTTGAGGGACTCTGTATTAATCACCCATGTATATAAGAGTCTTCCCCTAGAATTCGATGACAATGTTCGACCTGTCGACGCACTTCCGCTGGACATGAATGACTTCGACATGATTTTGGGCATGGATTGGCTATCCAAGTATCATGCTACCATAGACTGCCATTCATATCGAGTTATCTTCGGTGATGTCAATGCACCAGAGTACATTCATAACGGGTTCATACCCGGACGGTCTGTACAAGTCATATCCACTCTGCAAGCGCGTGCACTACTGTCACACGGCTGCGAGGGTTATCTAACTACGGTTCACAAAATGGATGCTGAATCTCCATCGATTCAGGATCAACCTATAGTGTCAGAATTCCAAGACGTGTTTCCAGCAGAACTTCCGGGCATACCACCTGCACGAGAAGTGGAATTCAGTATCGAGCTGGTTCCAGGAGCTGAACCAATCTCCAAGGCTGCTTACCGCATGGCTCCCATAGAGCTGAAGGAGCTGAAGGATCAACTGCAAGAACTTCTCGAACGAGGTTTCATTAGACCGAGCGCATCTCCATGGGGTGCACCGGTTTTGTTTGTTAAGAAGAAGGACGACAGTATGCGTCTTTGCATAGACTATCGCGAGCTCAACAAGATTACTATTCGGAATAGATATCCACTGCCACGCATTGACGATCTGTTTGACCAACTCCAAGGGGCCAAACACTTCTCCAAGATCGATCTTAGGTCAGGCTATCATCAGCTACAGGTCAAAGAGCAGGACATTGCTAAGACTGCCTTTCGTACTCGTTATGGCTACTACGAGTTTGTAGTTATGCCATTTGGCCTGACAAATGCTCCAACAGTGTTCATGGATCTGATGAACAGAATCTTCCATGAATTTCTGGACAAATTCGTCATTGTTTTCATCGATGACATCCTGATTTTCTCTAAGTCCAAGGAGGAACACGAAGACCATCTTCGTACAATACTACAGATTCTTCGCCAGAAGCAGCTGTATGCTAAATTCTCCAAATGTGAGTTCTGGTTAGACAAGGTGGCATTCTTAGGTCACATTGTATCAGCAGAAGGAATCACTATGGATCCAGCGAAGGTTGAGGCCATCACTAAGTGGCCAAGGCCGACATCAGTGACGGAAGTCCGCAGTTTCTTAGGCTTAGCTGGCTACTACCGTAGGTTCGTGGAGAACTTTTCCCGTTTAGCACTACCATTGACCAACCTGATGCAGAAAGGGGATAAATTCGTATGGATTGAAGATCGAGAGAAGAGCTTTGAAGACCTGAAGCAGAAGCTAGTATCTGCACCTATTCTTACTCTACCATCCAGTACGGGTGGATTTCAAATCTACAGCGATGCATCGGGGAAGGGACTTGGCTGTGTTCTCATGCAACATGGGAAAGTGATCGCGTATGCTTCACGGCAGCTTAAGCCTTATGAAGAGAATTACCCCACGCATGATCTGGAACTTGCTGCAGTCGTGTTTGCATTGAAGATATGGAGACACTACTTATATGGAGAATCATGTGACATTTTCACGGACCACAAGAGTTTGAAGTATATCTTCACTCAACGTGAGTTGAACATGAGGCAGAGAAGATGGTTAGAGCTGTTGAAGTATTATGACATTAATCTTCAGTATCATCCCGGAAAGGCAAATGTAGTAGCAGATGCCCTTAGCAGGAAGTCCGGAATGATCAACAGCATTAGAATCGAAGAGGAAATCATAAGAGACTTGGAGCGACTAGACATCAAGATCATGGTACGTGGACAACATGGTTACTGGGCGAATCTTAGAGTAGAACCCGAGTTACTATCTAAGATCAAGGAAGCTCAGAAGGATGACGGGGAATTATGGGCGATAGTTCAGAATTTGGAGAAGCAGACAGAATTCATAGTAGATGCAGACGGTATCGTATGGCAGGGCACTAGACTTTGTGTTCCTGATGACCAAGAACTCCGGGAAGCTTTGCTAGCAGAAGCTCATAGCTCCCCATTCTCGATACATCCTGGTTCAACTAAAATGTACCATGACATCAAGCAGTACTTTTGGTGGAGTGGTATGAAGCAGGATGTGGCCACTTACGTCTCCAAATGTCTTACCTGCCAGCAGGTTAAGATCGAGCATCAGCGATCTGGCGGTCTCCTTCAACCGTTAAACATTCCAGAGTGGAAGTGGGATAAAATCACCATGGATTTTGTTACCGGTTTTCCGCCTACCAAAAGGAAGCACGATGCAATTTGGGTTATCGTTGATCGACTTACCAAATCAGCTCATTTCTTACCGATCCGCAAGGAAGATCCGGTAAGTAAACTCGCAGATACGTACAGACGAGAGATCATGAGACTACACGGTGCACCATCCAGCATCGTCTCAGACAGAGATCCTCGATTCACTTCGCCCTTTTGGAAAAGTCTACAGAAAGCTTGGGGTACACAACTTAAGCTTAGCACGGCCTTTCATCCGCAAACGGACGGACAGTCAGAGCGAACCATTCAGACATTGGAAGATATGTTTAGGTCATGTGCGTTGGAATGGACGGGTGATTGGGACGAATACATCTGTTTGGTGGAGTTTGCGTACAACAACAGCTGGCACGCGAGCATCAAGTGTGCTCCATTTGAGATGTTGTATGGCAGAAAGTGTCGCGCCCCAATCTGCTGGGATCAGGTTGGCGAGCGAACACTCGAAGGACAAGAGATCAAAGAGATGACAAATGAGAAGATCGCAGTAGCTAGGCAGAAAATTCAGGAGGCACGGTCACGTCAAAAGAGTTACGCCGACAAGCATCGTAGGGATTTACACTTTAACGTAGGAGATCACGTCTTCCTTAAGGTTTCGCCGGCACGTGGTGCTAGACTCTTCGGGATTAAAGGGAAGCTCAGTCCTCGTTTCATCGGACCGTTTGATATCATTGAACGAGTCGGTGAAGTATCTTACCGATTGGCGTTACCTCCACAGCTTTCGCATGTGCACAATGTGTTTCATGTGTCCTTACTCAGAGGGTACCAATATCATCTCCTTCACATTTTCAGTATCCACTGGAACAGATTCGTGAAGATCTCACTTTTATAGAAGAACCCGAACGAGTTCTTGACCTTTCGTCAAAATTCTATGGAGGGATCATACCGAGCGGGAAGCCACTTGGGAAACAGAGGAGTCTATCCGGACTTCTTACCCTCATTTCATGTTTTGAATTCGGGTATGTTCTTCTTTTCCAGTTTACTTTATCTATAATTCGGGGACGAATTATTCTTTTTAGGGGGGAAGAGTTGTAAAACCCGCATGCTTTTACCATGCATATTACCTTAAGTTCGTACGTACTAGTTAAAAACTTTCCTAATATAGCATGATTACGATTACGTATTAGGAGTTTATGTATTACGTACGTGTTAGAACACGATAAGTATTTTATATGAACGATCACGTAATAATTATTTAGCAATAATTAATCACGAACATACGATCACGAGATCACGAGCGTAATTAAAACATGAGATATTATTAATTACGTATATATATTTAATACGAGCGTAATTAAATATATAAGTGTAGGATATTTACGTAACGAGAACTTTTAAAACACGAACATAATTAAACGTAAACGTGTACGAAATTACAAGACACGAAACGAGGTACGGGACCCCCACAAGGGAGTCCCTACCTGCGGCCAAACAAGAACAATGGGCCAAGCCCATTGTTAATTTTTACTTAAGGGGGGTTAATTAATTTTCACTACTCAAATTAGTTTTACAGAAGAATTTCAAGAAAACCTAAAACCCCTTCCTCCTTCTTCTTGTGTGCCGCCACCTACAAACCACCATAAGGGGGTGATTTTGATCTTGGATCTTGGTGATTTAGTAATTGTTCGTGTTTGTTCTTCACCCTTTTGATCCACGAATACGGTAATACCTTTTTACTTGTTTCTTTTTAATTAATCTTTTATTAATTAAGAACACGTGATGTTTTTCATAAAAATATATTAATTAAACCTAGATCTAACATGTTATGGTCATTAATTAATCAATGGGATCGATCTAAGGGGTGTTTGTTTTGGGCCGCAGGAACAACCGACCCCAAGGGGGTTCGGTTTGTTCTAACCGACCACCACCAAGACCTTTTTGGGTCTTGGTTGGTGCGTGTGGGTCCCACGACAGCAAGGGGGTACCCCGAATCGGTTCGGGGTACGGTGTTTGTTCAGATCCGGTGCATGTTTTTAAGCCTAGATCCGGATCATGATTATGTTAATTGTTTATGATATAAACTTAGGTTAAGAATTAAATTAATAAGATGTAATTAATTTAATAACATGACTTAGGTTAACTAATTAATTATAAACATGAATTATTTTAACCTAAGTCTTTTTATTATTAAGACTTATAATTAATTAATTATTTTAAAACCATGGATATAATTAATTAATTAAACATGACTTAGGTTATATTATTAGTATTTAATAATACATATTTTAACCTAAGTATTTAATATATTTAATTAAAAACATGTCATACTTTAATTAAATATTATAACCTATAGTTTAATTAAATTACATGAAATAATTATTAAACTATATAATATATCATATGACTTAGAAAATAATCATGAAAATACGTAGGCTTATTTACTTAGCTTATTTAACCAGCTTATTTCTAATTATGAAAACTTTCTATTTTTAGAAACTTAATTAAATAAGGCAGCTATTTTATTTATGGAAACAAGCTATTTTTAGAAACTTATTTATTTAAGGCAGCTAATCTATTTATGGAAACTTATTTAATTAAGGCAGCTAATCTATTTATGGAAACTTTCTATTTTTAGAAACTTATCTATTTTAAGCAGTAAATCTATTTTTGGAAACTTTCAATTTTTGGAAACTTTCTATATTTGGTAACTTTCTATTTTTGGAAACTTTCTATTTTTGGAAACTTTCTATTTAAGGAAACCTGCTATTTTTGGAAAGTTACTTATTATTACACAGTAAGTATAATAACACATGAAATATCAGAAATACTTAATCAGAATGAACAGAATATAGGATTTAACACAGTTTAAGGCTTTAAACAGTGTAAATATTAAGAACCCATAAATAAGCTAAGACATGATATAAAACCAGCTATGTATGTACTAGTAGATACTTATGTCATGTACGTATTTATGTAGCACTAGTGTTTCGGAAGTAGGATTCTCGCAGTTCGTCGTTCTCGTTCACTGGACATAAGGTACGGATTCCTGTCCTTTTAGTATGGACATTCTTTCCTTATTAGGATTTCCCCGTATGCAGCCAACTGTTTTCCCGTAGTATAAGTATGAGTTTGATTGCTTATGTTTAAATATGATTACCTATAGCCATATACATGCATGACCAGTTTCACCTAGTTATGGAGGTACCATAACCATAACATTAGAGGCACTGATGTTATGACTTCACCATGACAGAGTGATTGCTCGTGACGTCCCTTCAGCTTTTGACCATTTATTTATATTATCATGTGGGGCGTATGGGTGCATCCTAGTTACATGTTTTTATTCAGGATTACATGGTGAATGTGGTGTGTGCCTTGCATCCTTCACAAGGAGCTGATCCCTCCTACCCATTAAACCAGTATATTAAATTAGAGGCAGCCCCTCTAATTTGCATGATGAGGTCACCCCTCCAATTATTCATGCACGGTGGATATTCATGACCTATATTGGCTAAATGGTAAAATATGACAAACAGTTTTCTAAGATAAACATAAGACTTTCAAACTATAAAACCAGTTTTATTAAGACTTAACCAGGTTACTCGGGACTTATTTTCTTCCGCTGTTATTATGTTATATGCTTATCCTATTCATGCTTTATTGTACATCCGTGCACTGAGCGTATTGCTCAGCCGTTTTCCTTTTCTATGTTCCCAAAACGGCAGGTACTCAGGGACGCTCGTAGACCATAAGAGTACGTGCATATGGACTGGAAGTTGTCTAGCCTTCTTTACATTATGCATTTCCTTTCTTTATGAAACTTATGCTTTGGACATTGTTTCGTCCTTATTCCTTACTATACTATGTTTGTGTGTGACGAGCTTTACTTTTGGACTACCGATGTTTGATTCTGGTATTTTCCTTTATATGGTCAAGTAATGTTTAGACATTTTACCTTGTATGCTTTGATGACACGCCATAATTACTGTGATATTTTCATTTCCAAAATGGGGTGTTACAGATGTTCTTCATGTTCTTCCTTGGATTTAGAGAAGATGAGGATGTCATCGTTGAACACGATAACAAATTTTTCTAAGTACTCGTGGAAGACGCGGTTCATAAGGTCCATGAAAACCGCATGAGCATTAGTGAGTCCGAAAGGCATGACAACGAACTCATAATGGCCATATCTGGTGCGAAAAGCAGTCTTTAGAATATCCTGCTCTTTAACTCGCAGCTGATGATAATCGGATCTTAGATCAATACAGAAATGCTTGGCACCTTGTAGTTGGTCAAACAGATCATCGATTCGCGGTAATGGATAATGGTTCCTAATTGTGATCTTATTCAGCTCACGATAGTCAATGCATAAGCGCATGCTGCCATCCTTCTTATTGACGAAAAGTACCGGTGCACCCCATGGTGATACACTCGGACAAATGAAACCTCGCTCCGGTAATTCCTGTAGCTGATCTTTTAACTCCTTGAGCTCTACGGGAGCCATGCGATAAGGAGCCTTAGAGATTGGTTGGGCTCCTGCGATGAGCTCGATGTTAAACTCTACTTCTCGGGTAGGTGGTATACCCAGAAGTTCTTCTGGGAATACATCGAGAAATTCTGAAACAACTGGTTGATCTTGGATTGATGAAACTTCGGTAGTAATATCCTGAATTGAAGCTAAGAAGCCCTCGCAACCATGAGATAGTAATGCACGAGCTTCTAACGTGGAGATGATTTGTACAGACTTTCCTGGTATAAAACCATTGTGAATGTACTCTAGTGCTTGAACATCACCGAATATAACCCGATAGGTATGACAATCGATAGTAGCATGATGCTTGGATAACCAATCCATGCCTAAGATAAGATCAAACTCGCACATATCCAAAGGAAGTGCGTCTACTGGGCGAATCTTGTCATCGAATTCTAGTGGAAGATCTCTGTACACTTGAGTAATACGCACAGAGTCTCGCATAGGCGTAGATATAATTGAAAATTGTTGAATGATGAGATGGCATTTATACATGATCTCATCGTTCTTTTCGGGCTTTAAATGCATTAAAATGTCATAAAATACCATATATATGCTTGTGTTTGTTTACTTGTGTATTTTAGGTATGGATATCGTGAAAAAGACAAAAGATCACAAGATACAAGGAAAAAACGGACACGAGAAACGAAGCCGTACAAAGAACCGGGCCCTAATCATGGAATTTTCATCAAATACCCTTGAAGACTTGAAGACAAAACAAGATTGATCATCATCTATTGAAGAAATGACACTTAAAACCCTTGTATATTAATAATTACAAGTTTGGTCCCTTAAGTTTGTCAAAATTGCAAAAAGGTCCTTCAACTTTGAAGAAATGGCAAGTTTAGTCCCTCAACAATTTCAAATTGCCAATAATGGTCCCTCAACAAGTAAAAGACTCATTGAAGACCTTTGAAGATCAACATTGTCCAAGATTAGTCCTTGAAAAATCACCAAATGTCAAATTACATCCTTGATAACCTTTTATCAAAAGTTGGTGCCCAAATTGTCAAAGTGGGAAAGTTAATTACAAAGGATATCAACTTTAAGGCTGGAAAACCTTAAAAGCCAAAAAAACCAAAAACCAAGGACCAAAAGTGACAAAGCTGAAACATTTGAAAAAAAAGTGCGCCTAACAACTATACCACCCCCATTTTCGGATCAAAGGAGCACTATTCACCATTTTACCAAGCCCAGAATTTACCTTCACTTTTCCTTGGGTAAAAACCAATTAAACTTGCACACAAGTAATTCACACATGCCAAAACCTATCCCACTCCTAAAAACCTGCATCCCACTCATGTGCACCAAACCCCCAATTCCCCAATCCACCAATCACATCATTCCTTAGCCCCCAAGCATCATGACGTGGCTTAAATCAATGGCCAAGATTATTTGCTTCCTCCCAAAGCAAAATAAACGTTCAAGATCAAGAGAGGACAAAATGCACTCAAAATCATTCAAGGGCACATTTGGGATTTTCTATGTATTAGGGTTTTATGTTTTTATGCTTCTAGGATGTTCTATAGGCTCTATAAAAGGAGACCCAAGTTGTGGTGATCCCTTTGTTCCAGTTTCTAGTCTCTCACATGTAATTCCTTTTTAAAGAAATAAAAAGTTTGGTTTTTGAAATATTCAAGTGTAATTCCTTTTTTATTGTTTTTAAAAGTTTGTGTGTTGTGAGGAGATTGATTCTGAGTTCCACTTTGTTTTATGGTTAAGCAACTTTGATTTTCAAAAGTTGTTTAAGGTTTTGAGATTTTGAGAGATTTTGGTAAAATCTTCTCAAAAGGTTTGGATGTTAAGAGGTTTTGATTAATTGGTGTTATAGGGTTTTAAAAACGTTTTAAGAAAATTAAAAAGGATTTGGAAGAGTTTTAAAAAGAGGAAAAAGAATCATATTATATCATATTATTTTTGTTCTTGTTTCTTTGTTTTGTGTTCAAATAGGTTGAAGGCTTGTTGATTTAGTTCAGCTCCAACCCGGGTTGGATTGGAGGAGGATTTTCATCCTCTAGGTTCTTGGATGTAAGAACCTAAGGTATCTTCCTTTTACCTTGAAAAAGTTCAAAAATAGCTAGTTGTATGATATTATTTGATTATGTGTTTAAGTGTGATTTAGCTGTTGATTTGATGTTATTTTGAGTGATATACATGTTATGAAGCTTTGATAACAATTTGGTTAGGTTTCATAAGGTTTTGATTTGGAAAAATTGGATTTCAAAAAGTTTAAAGGGTGTTTGGCAACAGGTTTAAGCAGGGTAAGAATTTGATTCATGTTTTAAATAGGTGTTAGTATAATTGAAAAAGGTTTGAGATAGATTGTTTTATTGTTGTGTAATCATTTGATCAAGTTTGGAGTGAATTTGGAGTGTTTAAAAAGGATTAAGGGTGTTAAAAATCTGCATAACCATATTTTGCTCATTTTTGTGAAGATTTTGATGCTAGATCCTTGAGTGCTTGTTTTGCTTACTTTGTGGTGTGTTTGGTGTTTAATTTGTGTGTTATTGACTCCTTGTGCTTCATTGAGCACAAGGGTGCCCAATTGTTCCAACATATCCATCAAACAAGCTCATTACCAAGCTCCTCTTGGCATCAAAAGTGCACAAGTGTGCACTTATTTGGTTCATCAGCAAAAATACCAGGCACGTTACACTAATTGCGCCGCAAGACCAACTAGTTGCGGCGCAACACAAGGAGCTAGAGACCAAAGGTGTTCCCGTTTCACAAGTTGCGGCGCAAGACAGAAGCATTGCGGCGCAACTGAAGGTGCTGCTGATCTTGGTGATCTCGCAACACTAGTTGCGGCGCAAGACCCCACTAGTTGCGGCGCAACTAAGTGACTTTTATTTTTTTTTGTATTATTTTAATATTATTTTATTATTTAATTTTCAAAATTTTCTTTTTCTTTATTTTTCATTTTTCTTAAGTTCTATAGCATTAAATAGGACTATTTCCATTTTTAGATTATTTTTATCACTTTTAGATTTATTTTTATAATTATTTTAAGTTTAATTAGGTTTTAATCATTTTTAATCATTTTTAGGGTTTTAAAAATAGTTTTAATAGGTTTTAATTTTTAGAAAATTACTTTTTAGTCTTATAATAATATAAGTTGAGTAATTATTCAATAAAATCATATTTTTGACATTTGAATTAATTAAATTTAATTTTAGGGCTTTAATTAGCATTTAAAATTAATTATTTAATTAATAAAAGGTTTTAAAATATCTTTGTTGAATTTTTATCTTTATTTATATTATTTGAGACTTCTTTTTAGTCTTTTTATTTTTGATATTTTGTTTTTGGTTTTAATAATTTTTAATTTTTGTGGTTTTTCTACGGTTTTACGTTTTCGTTTTTTTTTACGTCATAGTGTAATTTCCAAGAAACCGTCATTCCATCTTCTCAATATTAATCTCAAAGAAATACAAGTTAATTCACAACACCTATACCTCCTCGAGAACGAACTCACTTTTAGGGTCATTCACACACGGTTTTCCTAAATCGTCGTGCACGCTTACCCTATTTACGTTCTTTTTCCTAAAAGACGTATTTCTTACAACTATCATTTTGGCGCCGCTGCCGGGGAGGTGTGTCGTGTCTTAATTTGAAAAATTTTGTTTTTGATATTATCCATAATAGTATTTGTGTTAAGTGGAACTCCCTTAACACGTATTATCGGTTTTCTAGGTTTTTCTTTGTGAATATTATTAATATATTGTATTAAGTATCACAATCAATATACAATATCTCCAAAAGTGTGAAAACACAACCTTGATTCGGGATTTCATCACTCGATCATTGTATTCGAATCTCAAACAAAAAGAAAAGGCAAAAATAGATAAATACTTTCGAGAAGCTCGATTTTGAAAGATACGAACTATAAGGTGGGTATAAGGCGGGTATTATAAAATATACCCTAAGGAAAAAGGCTCTTAAGTGCTTCGCGCCGCCTCGTTTCCCCGCTTGCTTGTGAGTATTTTGAGATTGAAGGCTAATCGAGGGTTTTGCCGCCCAAAGTATTAATACGTATACTATATTTGCTTGGTTTTCTTTGTGATTAAACCCTCGTGAACAATTTGGTTTTCACCAAAGTTCTAAAGTCATTCGAAGGCGTTCACTCCACGTGATCGTTTTCATTCCTTTGAGGCTTCTTTAATCAAGAGTTTGATTCGAGGAGAGATTTTGTAGATTGTTGTCTACGAAGATACACCAAAAAACCAAAAAAATTAAATATCATCAAAAACACAAAAAAATTGAAAATCCACAAAACAACCAAAAAGAATCTTCTTTGCTCACCTCCCATTCTTCGTGAAGTTTATGATCACTCGTAATCAAGCTAAACGAGCTCGTAAACGACTTCAAAAGCAAATAAATCAAGGATCGTTGATTGTTGAAGAACCTCCAATTGTTGAACCTATTATAGAACAAGAAGTCGTAATGGCTAATCGTACTATGATGGAGTTGCTACAAGCACCCACCGAGGGTTTTGGAGAGGCCATTGTTATTCCTGCCATCCTTGCGGAGAATTTCGAGATTAAGACGGGTTTAATGTCAATGCTATAAGCAAACAAATTTCGAGGTCATGAGAAAGACAACCCGCATTACCACATTAGGAATTTCAACCGTCTCACCGCCACTAGCAAATTCAAAGATGTTCCGCATGACGCCATTAAGATGATGTTGTTTCCATATTCGTTGGATGGACCCGCTAAAATTTGGCTCGAGAAAGAACCGCCAAATTCTATTTTGACATGGGCCGATCTCGTTTCTAAGTTTGTGAACAAGTTTTTTCCACCATCGAAAACAACACACTTAAAAAATGAGATTTCACGATTTGTGCAACGTAACAATGAAAGTTTTTCAATGGCATGGGAACGATTTAAGGAGATGTTACATGAATGTCCTCATCATGATTTTTCGGAATTGCATCAAATAGATACTTTTTATAATGGGCTTAATGATCATGAACGAGATTATTTGAATGCCGCCGCGGGTGGTAATTTTTTGTGCAAGACGACAAATGAGGCTTTACAAATCATTGAAAATCGATCTAAGGTTTATAGCCCTCGTAACACACCGAGTGTTGCCAATATGGGTTCGTCATCGTCATCACAATCGTCTCGTAGCATTAACGCCTTACATGATGAAGCTAATGAGGAAAATCGGTTTTTTGATAGATTTGCTAATCTAATGTCCCATTGGAAGGCTCAAGAAGCTTCCAATTCCGCTTCGGTTAAAGCGGTTGCTAAGAGTTGTTTATCGTGTGGAGGAGCTCATGATTTATCCGAGTGCATTACCGCGGATGGTAACACTTCGAGTGCTTATGTAGCAACGGGAACTTACAACCAAAACGGCCAAGGTTCCCGCCAAAATCAAGCTCCACCAAATCAAAATGTTAACAATTATCGAAACAACAACCAAGGTAATTACCAAGGCAACACACGCAATTACAACAAAGGGAATTATCAAAGTGGGAATGGACAAATCTCTAATCAAAACCAAAACCGTGATTTTCAAAATACTACACAAGGTTTTCAAAATGCTCACACGAAAAATTTGCAAGGAGAATTTTTGGATTATGCAAAAGCAAATGATGCTAAATTTGATAATATGCAACGTGAGATGATTAGCTTAAGGTCCGAGTTGAAAAACGAGCTTAAAAATGAACTTGCTAATGAACTTAAAACTCATGCAAATAAAATGGAAGGAAATGTCCAACGTCTTCAACAAAACCAACAAAAGATGGAATTAGGACAACATGAGATTAAGCAAGAGTTATTGAAAGCGGATGCTAGGCAATCTAAATTTGAGGACCGTATGGCTAAGATGTTCGAAGCAATCATGTGTAAGCCCTCTTCTTCGGGTGGTCTTCCTAGTGATACCATTGCAAACCCGAAGGGAGAAATGAAGGTTATTACTACACGAAGTGGTAAAACTTTCAAGGAACCAATCTCTCGTCCAAGTACTTCTACGGAGAAGGAAATCGAGAAAGAACCCGAGGTGATGGTCGGAAAGGAGCACATTACAATCCCACGAAGTACCGCTCAAACCACACCTACGGTTACACCAATACCAATTATGGAACCCGAGATTCCAAGGCCGTTGCCTAATGACCAACCCACACCACCTTTACCCTACCCTTCGAGACGAAACAAAGAGAAAGCACAAGAAAGGAACAATTATCAATTTGAGCTATTTATGAAAATGTTTCGTGATTTGCATTTTAACATAAGTTTTGCCGATGCTTTAATCATGATGCCTCGATTCGCCGCAAACTTCAAAAGTATGCTAAACAACAAAGAGAAGTTACAACAAACGTCTAGTTGTTCATCGGTTTTTCTAAGCCGCATACCACAAAAAGTCGGTGATCCCGGTAAATTTTTGATTCCGTGTGCTATACAAGATATGGAGGAATGCTACGCCTTGGCCGATCTTGGCGCTAGTATTAATTTAATGCCTCTCGAGATTTTCAAATCGCTTTCGCTTCCGGCTCTTACTCCTTCGAACATGTCCATCGAGATGGCCGATCATTCTACGATTATGGCATGTGGAGTAGCCGAGGACGTTTTCGTTAAAGTCGGAAAGTTTTACTATCCCGTTGACTTTATCGTTGTAGACATTCCCATCGATCGAAAAGTTCCTCTCATTTTGGGTCGTTCATTTTTGGATACATCAAGAGCACTTATCGATGTTCATGCTCGAAAAATCACCCTTCGTTTCAATGAAGAAGAACTTGTCATCAATGCAACACAAAACTCCAATCTTTCTCATGTATATTCTATTGCAACTTTAAACCATGGTGACTCGACCAATGTCGTTTGCAAAGAATTTTCACCAAGAGTTTTAGGGAATGTCTCCAAAAACAATTTACCATTTCCTCCGCCGGTGGAGGTTATGAGTGCTAAGCCTACAAAGAAGAAACCATCAATACTTGAATCGAAAAATCCTTCACCTTCATTCTTGAAAAGTGTTGATAAGTTGCCGGTTTCTACGGAAGATCTTTCGGATGATGAATATGTTGACCCCGATGGGGAGGTTTTCTTCGTCGATAAACGTTTTGAGAACTTGCCACCACCAAAACCAAAACGGTTTCAAAATGTGAGAATTTTTAGTGTGACTAACATCGTCTTAGAAACACCGAATATTTTCGACATAATTAAAAAGGGTTTTCATAAGGAGAGTTTAAAAGATAAAAAAGGAAAAGATCTTAAATGTGATTTAATTGATTTTTCTACAAATCTAACTCCGTCATCACCGCGTAATTTGAGTACTACAAACTCGTCTACTCCTTTTGACGATGTTTTGTGTGGATTTAGTATGGGGGAAGCCCCTTATGTTCCCTCATCCTTGTCCACCGAGGACGAGATATTCGATCCCGGAATTTCATGTAAAGGGAAATCTCGGTCTTCCACCGATGCAATAAATGGAAAATCTTTCTATTTGCTTGGTGCGAGTCTACCTCGAGTAGCTCAAACGTTTGTCTTACCAATTGTCTCACCCTTCTACTTCTCATCTATTTTCTTCAAACTCTTTGAGTTTATGGCACATGTTCAAGTGGTGTTAATTTGTTTTCCCAATGGAAACGAGAACGCCATCTTCGACCCCGGTATTTTGCATCATTTAAGGACTTAGTCCTTTATACCGGTTGCTTTTTGGGCCTTGTTTATCATGTAAGCCCCATCAAAAATTGACCATACCATGAATATCCCTAAATGTTCACATTTTGAGGGGATCGAGTCGAGCTCATGACTCGGTAATCAAAAACGAGGTGCCTCGTGGGGGAGATCCCATGCTTATCTTTATGCTTTATGTTCACTAATAAGGGGACTTGTACCCTTCCAACTCGTTGTCTCGTGGTTGTTTGTGATTGTGTTATCTAGATCATCATCATCATCTACGATTGAAGACTCTCGTGTTCGTTTACGTGAGCCTCCATCGTTCGTTTGAAGAAGTTTTTCACGAATCCATGACATATCCTTTATTGTTCTAACAATTATCTTTTAGCATAATTAATAAACGGCTTTAGATATATTGTTGATCACCCTTTCCATGCTAGATCCTAAGCATTCGACTCTTCGTCTCTAGTATGGGGGTGCTCCACCTTTAGACTCGAAACATTGAGGACAATGTTTACTTTTAGTATGGGGGGGTGAATAGGTACTTGCTTTGCTACGCCCTCACGTGTTCCAACCTTCAATGTTTTGTTTTGCTAATAAGGCTAAAAATAGCCAAATTTTAAAATTTTTCTTAGTTTTCATAAGTGTTTTTAAGACACGAATGTATATTTTCCGATGGGTAGAATAAGAGTTAATTTTTGACTTGATGGGCATTTGGAGCCCTTTACATTCCTTAACCCGCTCAATTCAAGTTTTGCTAGACTTTTATATAGGGAGCTTTAAAACGCGAAAGTCTTAATTCATTCGGGTTAAGAACAAGAACTTTTCGCAAGTTCCTATAATTGATTCTAGAAAGTCACTTATCAAGGGAACTTTAAAACGCATTCTCTAAACTTGAAAAAGTCCAAGAAAGTGCAAGATCCTATAGGTGGCTTGGAAACCCAAAACTTTGATTTGATATAGTCTTAATGAAAGCTAATCCAAATTTGGCTTAATTTTGACTTGCATGGCTAAGTATTCACGAGTCTCTTTAATTAGAGGTCTTTAAATAGTGAAGAACGAGAAATGATAGAGTTAGACAAGTGATCATGCTAAACGTAGAACATGAGAATGTTCTTTCAAAAACTCATATGTTTTTAATTGTGGCTTTTTCTTCCCATAAGATCAATGCATTAGGAATAAAACATAATTGCAATAAGTAAGGTCGTACGGTTTGAAAAGTTACTTAGCCTCTAGCGCAAGAACGTTTAAAAGTTGCTCGGGGTTGAATAGAGTTCATAGCCAAGGCATAACTTATTGAAGCGGGACGCGAAGATTGGCGATCATCCAAAAAGGCCCTAACAAGGCATGAGGAGCTCTATTTTTGCTAAAGATCCAAAGATGATGTGAAGTATCATTGTTCCAAAATCAATATGAAGGATCAAGACACACGACGAGAAGCTATTACTCCCCTAAAGAATGGAGAAAGTCTATCCAAAAAGACCCTAACAAGGTATGAGGATAAAAATATCCAAGTCCGAAAAGGAGGCGGATCGTTGTATATCAAAATCCAAAGTAAAGATTGAAGAAAAATGATGAAGTCGTGGTCCTATATGAAGAATCTCTCAAAAACGTCAAGAGAAGAAATTCCAAATATATGAAGAGAAGACCATAATTTCGAGAACGTCTTCCCAAGATTTGAAGTATGAAGTACATGCCAAATATCGGTCCGAGAAAGGTCTCGAATCGTGAAACGAGTTATGCCAAGATATGAACTTAAGGAGATACACGAGAAGCCGTTTTAAAAGATTTTGTCCTTCGGCTAACTATTGATCAAATCGTGCTACTTTGCTTTCGGACTAATAACTACTCAAATAAGTCAATATGAATCACTTGTGATCCATGACAAATAGATAAAAAATGCTAGTAACCCATTTCCTTTTATAATAACTAGGATTGCGGGGAGAAAAAGTATTACACAATTTGGACGTATGAGTAGTGTTAGCATTGTGACTTGTACCAACAATGATCTTGTTTTTGCACTTAGCATGGAATGTATGACAATCAAGGATGACGAAATTTACTCTAAGGGACATTAACTTGTTTCTATTCTTTGACCCTAAAAGTCACATTTTGGTGATGAAAATCATACATTATGTCTTTACACAATCTCGTAGTATGTTGCAAGTCTTTTACTCTTCAATAAAGGTTAATAAAATTGAACTTTGGTGATGCTTAGATACTTTATTCTAGCATTGCGTGAGGGCACGGCAATGGCTTAGTATGGGGGAGTGATGAGATGGCATTTATACATGATCTCATCGTTCTTTTCGGGCTTTAAATGCATTAAAATGTCATAAAATACCATATATATGCTTGTGTTTGTTTACTTGTGTATTTTAGGTATGGATATCGTGAAAAAGACAAAAGATCACAAGATACAAGGAAAAAACGGACACGAGAAACGAAGCCGTACAAAGAACCGGGCCCTAATCATGGAATTTTCATCAAATACCCTTGAAGACTTGAAGACAAAACAAGATTGATCATCATCTATTGAAGAAATGACACTTAAAACCCTTGTATATTAATAATTACAAGTTTGGTCCCTTAAGTTTGTCAAAATTGCAAAAAGGTCCTTCAACTTTGAAGAAATGGCAAGTTTAGTCCCTCAACAATTTCAAATTGCCAATAATGGTCCCTCAACAAGTAAAAGACTCATTGAAGACCTTTGAAGATCAACATTGTCCAAGATTAGTCCTTGAAAAATCACCAAATGTCAAATTACATCCTTGATAACCTTTTATCAAAAGTTGGTGCCCAAATTGTCAAAGTGGGAAAGTTAATTACAAAGGATATCAACTTTAAGGCTGGAAAACCTTAAAAGCCAAAAAAACCAAAAACCAAGGACCAAAAGTGACAAAGCTGAAACATTTGAAAAAAAAGTGCGCCTAACAACTATACCACCCCCATTTTCGGATCAAAGGAGCACTATTCACCATTTTACCAAGCCCAGAATTTACCTTCACTTTTCCTTGGGTAAAAACCAATTAAACTTGCACACAAGTAATTCACACATGCCAAAACCTATCCCACTCCTAAAAACCTGCATCCCACTCATGTGCACCAAACCCCCAATTCCCCAATCCACCAATCACATCATTCCTTAGCCCCCAAGCATCATGACGTGGCTTAAATCAATGGCCAAGATTATTTGCTTCCTCCCAAAGCAAAATAAACGTTCAAGATCAAGAGAGGACAAAATGCACTCAAAATCATTCAAGGGCACATTTGGGATTTTCTATGTATTAGGGTTTTATGTTTTTATGCTTCTAGGATGTTCTATAGGCTCTATAAAAGGAGACCCAAGTTGTGGTGATCCCTTTGTTCCAGTTTCTAGTCTCTCACATGTAATTCCTTTTTAAAGAAATAAAAAGTTTGGTTCTGAAATATTCAAGTGTAATTCCTTTTTTATTGTTTTTAAAAGTTTGTGTGTTGTGAGGAGATTGATTCTGAGTTCCACTTTGTTTTATGGTTAAGCAACTTTGATTTTCAAAAGTTGTTTAAGGTTTTGAGATTTTGAGAGATTTTGGTAAAATCTTCTCAAAAGGTTTGGATGTTAAGAGGTTTTGATTAATTGGTGTTATAGGGTTTTAAAAACGTTTTAAGAAAATTAAAAAGGATTTGGAAGAGTTTTAAAAAGAGGAAAAAGAATCATATTATATCATATTATTTTTGTTCTTGTTTCTTTGTTTTGTGTTCAAATAGGTTGAAGGCTTGTTGATTTAGTTCAGCTCCAACCCGGGTTGGATTGGAGGAGGATTTTCATCCTCTAGGTTCTTGGATGTAAGAACCTAAGGTATCTTCCTTTTACCTTGAAAAAGTTCAAAAATAGCTAGTTGTATGATATTATTTGATTATGTGTTTAAGTGTGATTTAGCTGTTGATTTGATGTTATTTTGAGTGATATACATGTTATGAAGCTTTGATAACAATTTGGTTAGGTTTCATAAGGTTTTGATTTGGAAAAATTGGATTTCAAAAAGTTTAAAGGGTGTTTGGCAACAGGTTTAAGCAGGGTAAGAATTTGATTCATGTTTTAAATAGGTGTTAGTATAATTGAAAAAGGTTTGAGATAGATTGTTTTATTGTTGTGTAATCATTTGATCAAGTTTGGAGTGAATTTGGAGTGTTTAAAAAGGATTAAGGGTGTTAAAAATCTGCATAACCATATTTTGCTCATTTTTGTGAAGATTTTGATGCTAGATCCTTGAGTGCTTGTTTTGCTTACTTTGTGGTGTGTTTGGTGTTTAATTTGTGTGTTATTGACTCCTTGTGCTTCATTGAGCACAAGGGTGCCCAATTGTTCCAACATATCCATCAAACAAGCTCATTACCAAGCTCCTCTTGGCATCAAAAGTGCACAAGTGTGCACTTATTTGGTTCATCAGCAAAAATACCAGGCACGTTACACTAATTGCGCCGCAAGACCAACTAGTTGCGGCGCAACACAAGGAGCTACAGACCAAAGGTGTTCCCGTTTCACAAGTTGCGGCGCAAGACAGAAGCATTGCGGCGCAACTGAAGGTGCTGCTGATCTTGGTGATCTCACAACACTAGTTGCGGCGCAAGACCCCACTAGTTGCGGCGCAACTAAGTGACTTTTATTTTTTTTTTGTATTATTTTAATATTATTTTATTATTTAATTTTCAAAATTTTCTTTTTCTTTATTTTTCATTTTTCTTAAGTTCTATAGCATTAAATAGGACTATTTCCATTTTTAGATTATTTTTATCACTTTTAGATTTATTTTTATAATTATTTTAAGTTTAATTAGGTTTTAATCATTTTTAATCATTTTTAGGGTTTTAAAAATAGTTTTAATAGGTTTTAATTTTTAGAAAATTACTTTTTAGTCTTATAATAATATAAGTTGAGTAATTATTCAATAAAATCATATTTTTGACATTTGAATTAATTAAATTTAATTTTAGGGCTTTAATTAGCATTTAAAATTAATTATTTAATTAATAAAAGGTTTTAAAATATCTTTGTTGAATTTTTATCTTTATTTATATTATTTGAGACTTCTTTTTAGTCTTTTTATTTTTGATATTTTGTTTTTGGTTTTAATAATTTTTAATTTTTGTGGTTTTTCTACGGTTTTACGTTTTCGTTTTTTTTTACGTCATAGTGTAATTTCCAAGAAACCGTCATTCCATCTTCTCAATATTAATCTCAAAGAAATACAAGTTAATTCACAACACCTATACCTCCTCGAGAACGAACTCACTTTTAGGGTCATTCACACACGGTTTTCCTAAATCGTCGTGCACGCTTACCCTATTTACGTTCTTTTTCCTAAAAGACGTATTTCTTACAACTATCATTGAAACTAGAAGGGGGGGTTGAATAGTTTCTCATCGGTTTATCTCCTAATTAAAATTTCTTTCAATTAGGCGAGTGCACAAAACAATCTTTTACTTGAAAGCTAGTTGCATAATGATTAGGTTCAATTCTAATGCATTAACAATGTATAGTAAGTGTAGTGATAATGAATGTAAGTGAAGAGTAAGGAAAGAAACAACCTAGTAGAAAGACACCAAGATTTATAGTGGTTCGGTAACGAGGCTCTATCCGTGTACCTACTCCACTCCTCGAGTACACCTTACTCGAGATTTACACTATATCCACAAGCTCCCTTCTTGGCGGAGAAAACCTTACAACGTCGCTTACATTATTTTCCGACACTAAGCTAAATGTCGGGACCTAATCTTAGCTAGGACCAATCTACACAACGTCGCCCACTTCACTCTTTTATGACACAAGGCTAGATGCCGAGTTCTAATCCAAAGGTAGAACCAATCTTCACAACATTGCCTACTTCCCCATTTTCTGACACAAGGCTAGATGTCGAGTTCTAATCCAAAGCTAGAACCAATCTTCACGACTCTTCACTTTGAAGCTAAGTGAGAACTTCACACAACACAACTACATATCACTTTATAGTTTAGTGAGAACTCACAAGACACAACCACATCACTTTATAGTTTAGTGAGAACTCACAAGACACAACCACATCACTTTATAGTTTAGTGAGAACTAACACAACTAATTACAACTCAACTAATCATATCCAAGTACACACATGTAGCTTGGATCTACACAACATAAATCCAAGCACACACATGTGCAATGGATGTACACAACTCTAATCCAAGTATTCACTAATAGCTTGGATGAACACAACTAGTCCAAGTATTCAGAAATACATTGGATCTACACAAGACACAAATAAACAAATGATGAACATGACTAGATCTTTAGGAGAAGATGATCTTCATCAATGCTACATCTTTAATCACATCACAAGTGTGTGAGTGATCTTCTCTTTGGACAAGGTAAAGAAGGAGATCAAGAGGATAATAATGAGTAAACATACATAACACATTAAGTGATCATTTACAAATGACTAGGATTAGAAAGGAGAAAGAAGGCTGAAGAAGATGTCCAAAAAGGGTTGATGAGAATGCTGATTTGATCCACTATCTATAGGACAAAAAATCCAACGGCTATATCTGCCCGTTGTTCCTTATTGGAGCCCGCGGTTCCTTATCGATAAGGAACCGCCGTAGGTGCTAAGGTACCGTCGGTGTAGATTCCGCTCCTTTTTGTCTTTTAGTGAATTTGAAATATCTGAGGCTGTTTAAACCTTCAAATGATATTCTTATGGCATTTGGAATATGCCATATTCAAATTTGCATTTTCATTTTAATAAAACATTTTCTTAAAAATAAAGTTTATTAAAAATCTTTTGTCATGTTTGACAAAAGTGAGTTTTAAGGCTAATCACTTTTATGATCACTAAGCATGATTAAGATATGTTAGTGTAATGATTATTACCTTGATGATAGTGTTTGTTAGTTAATTCGTTTAATGATTGTGTTTTGACAATAAATGTCTTTGTAATTTGTCGTGATCAAAACTAAGAAATATTAATTAATACTAACAATGTTTTCAGGCATTGCTTTGCATTAACAATCTCCCCCTTTTTGATTACGACAAACTATAAACTCATTTACGTAAAATACAAGTTTATTCGAATTATTAACGAGTTTATCACTATCATTTCTCCCCCTTTGTCGAAGCAAAAAGGTTAGCACAAGTTTTTGAAGAAGAAAAGAACCGGACTTTTGCTAGTAGCTCCCCCTTGGTGCTTACTACTCCTTGCTTGGGGAACCAAGTCAATGAGCTGAGGTGACATGCTACATAAAGGTTAGAAGAAAGAAAAGAAACACCAATGTATATATGTGCACTACTTACTAACTAAATTGAGAGGGAGAAGGAAAAGAAATCTCAAACTAGAAGCAAGCATTTGCTAAGTATGTCCAAAGAGTGTGTGTTGACAACATCATAGTTCCATTGGTGGAATAAAGGAAGAAAAGAAACATCTAAACCAATCAAAGATGATTTAAAATGTCAATGGGTTAAAATTTAGAATTTATGGAATCACCCATAATTAATTTTAAGTTTTAACCATAATCAACTCTTTAACAAATGTATGAAATAGATTTAGAGGGAAAGATAACACACATAACATTCATATTACAAAAATATGAAATAACATACAAGATAAATATTCATACACATAATATGAATATTTAAAGCAAAAAATATGGAAAATAAACCACAAAGCATAAACTACTCTAATAGTGATAATCATCCAAGATTTCTTAAATATTATTGACTCAAACAACTAAAGTACAAAATGTGCCTTAGTTTGAACAGAAAGACGACGAAGCATCATTCGAAGTTTTTTTCACGGGAACGAAAACTTTGAGAGGAGGTCGAGTGATGAGGAATTCAAGAAAATTTAGCTTTTCATAGATATGAGCAAGTTCAATTTGTTGAAAACGACAACAAGCACACGAGGAACCATGATGTAAAACAAAGTCGTTAGATGGGGAGGTCCATCAAGATTAGAGGTTGGTGGAGAGGGAGATAATGGATAAGAGATGTTTTCACAATGCCTAGTGAGGTTAGGGAAAGAAGATATGTCATTGAGTTGAGGAGAGTTGAAAGGTTTAGATGGTGGAGGAAGAATTTCTTTTTCTCTGGTAATTAGATTTATAGAGTAAGTCTCATTCCAATATTGAATCGGAGAGAAAGAGGAATTCTTGGAGGATTTTGGAGAAGAAGAATCATGAGGATTCTTGTTCTTTTTGATCCAAATGGGTTTAACCGAGATTTTCGGTTTCTTTGAAAGCTTAGAAGAAGAAGCTTTAGGTTGAGAAGTTTGTGACAAAGAAATGTCAAGGTTAGGAAAGGAAGAATTAGAGGGATGAAGGAAAGAACTCCCAAAAGAGAAGAATTTAAAGAAAATAGATAAGGAAAAGATTTGAAATGAAAAAGAAAGGTTTTAAGGAATGTTTACCCAAATTGGGTAAACAAAGAATCTTAACCAAAACAGTGGTCAAAGAAGAAAGACCAAAAAATAAGCCAATAACAGCTTTACTGTGTGTGGTTCTTTAAAGTATCCCGCGGTTCGATATCGATATGGATCCGCCTGGAGGCTAAGGAACCGCGTCCAGTGGACTGCAAAACTTTATTTTCAAAAGTTTTGGAGAAAGATAAGACTTTTTCAAAATTTTGCAAATCTTAGATTCTTACCTCTTTTAGCACTAGAGTAATGCTAAGGTTGCATAAAAGCAACACATTCACAAAGAATGTCTTGACAAAGGGTGAAAAAATATTTAAATAACATTTTGGTCCAATTTTAAGTCAAGTTTTTAGAGGTTGTAATAGATTTAGGTTCAATTTTAAATAAATTGAAGTTCTTTAATATGATCACATAGATTAAATCACATAAAAACTAAATCCATAAATCATCCACATGAGAAAATCATGAGGGAAAGAAAGGAAATACAAGAATTAAAAAGACAATTAACTACTAGAAAGATAGCTAACAACTAGGTCTTGAGTTTATAGTTCTCTTTTTCTTGATCTTTTTAAAAAAACATGTTAATTTGAAAACCATCATTCATCTCCTTGGAGGAGGCATGGAGAACAAGACAAGAAAGAAATCATGCAACCTTCTATGAAGGCCAAGCATCTCCATCCTTAGGTTTTGAATGATGTGGTTATTATAGAAACAACATGGGCAATTTGCAACATGAGTTTCTAAGAACCCAAAGAAGTAAGGATCACCCATGAAGTGAGGGATAGGAATGCCCAAAGTAGGAGCATTAGTGTTAGAGGGTGGAGGATGTGGTGGAGGCATAGTGTCCAAGGGTGAGAATGGAGAGTTTGGTGGAGTGAAAGGAGAGGTGACCAAAGGCTCAAGTACAAAGGGGATACTTTGTAGAGGTTGAGGTTGAGAAATCCCATCCAAAGGAGGAATAGGGGTGAAAGGTGAAGAAAGGTCATTCATTCTTGATTGGAATGAAGAGGAGGTAGAACCATGAGAATGGTTAGTACCATGGGTTGAGTTTGTCTTGCATGGAGCAAGGGGTGGTGAAGGTGAAGATGAAATGAGAATGGGAGAGATCTCATTTTTGGGAGTGCGAAAAGATGAAGAACCAATCTTAGGAATATTGATTTTAATTTTGAGGCTTCTTTTTGAGGATGAAGTTTTGAAAGAAGTGGATTTTCTAGTGGACACCATGGTTGTGTGTTAAGGTTTAGAGAATAGTTGAAGGGATGAAGAACGCAATCAACATGAGAGGGTTTAAGAAGAGAAAGGAATGATCCAAACTAGTAATGGGTTAAAATCATTTTAGGTGAATAATGAAATTAGGTACCCTAGTTTAGGAAAGTGCAGGTTTTTCAAAATTTTTATCAAAGTTTTACACAGATCAAGGAAAACAGTGTAAGCAAAGATTCTGTCAAACAGGAACAGGCGGTTCCTTACGTAGGTCTGCGGTTCTTTATAGCTAAGGAACCACGGGTTCGATATGGAACCACGACCAGTGGTGACAGAAAAGTGCACTTCCTTAAACTTTGGTTAGCCCAGATTTCACACAGGTAAATAACAAGCCAAAGTTAACTATAAGTCAAAAATCTAGGAAGCTAACAAACACATAATATGCACAAAGCTATTAGATCGAAAGAACGATTACACAGTTAAATAAGGATTAAAATAGTTAGCAATCCAAACAAGTAGTAATAGTTAATACACATAAAGAAAAGAAAGCAAATGTTCAACACGTAACATGTTTAACAACATGTTCTCCTTGAATTAAATCAAAGTCTTTATCTTCTTTTCTTTCCAAGTCCCTTGATCAAATTCCCCAAGTATCTGAATCCCTTTCTTGACTCCACTCAATGATCAAACAACTCACCTCGAGTCCTAAGATTTTCACGGTAGAGACACTCCATGTTGAGGTCTTCCGGTACTTCACTAGTGGAATGGTGAGGAGGAGGAGCTAAGTCTTCAAGTCCACCCACGAATGAGTTTGTGGATTGACGAGAGTTACTTGAAGAGTCGACATGAGCACTAGTACCTATGTCACCACCATCACTTGGTGACATATCAAAGTCCTCATCATCGGACTCTTGTTGATCATGTTTTCTCGAACCTTTATGACTTCTAGGCTTTCTTTCATATACCTCTTGAATAGGTAACATTACCCGTTGAACCGGTTGAAAGCGAGAGAAGTCAAGGAAGGGAAAATCATGAACAATCCTCTTAAAGAGGCGAGTAAGAAGCATAGCATAGGGTAGATTTGTTTTAGGTTTGGAAAGAGCATAATTAGTTCGTCGAGCGATATAGTATGCCAAGTTGTACTTGGTTTCGGTAAAGATGCAAAATAGCATATGCACCATACACGCCGGAATGTGATCCCGGTTCCCACCAAGACAAAATACATTCTCCCTAAGGATCTCGGCCCAACGAACCATAAAATCCTTAAGGTCGCTTGAGAGCTCATAACTATTTACAAGTCGTTTATTAGAATGAAGGCTTCTCACAACGTTTCCATTACGCTCTTTGGAAATGATTTCAAGGATAAAATCGAGATCAACTTCATAGTTGTCATTTGGAGGTTTATCGTAGGATTCATCGAGAGCATCAAGTCTCCATTTGTCCGTGAAACGACAAGTACCCTCAAATGGCACACGAATAATTTGACCAAAGGTTTCAAGAGAGTATTGAATGACTTGATCATTCAATAAGAATCTAACGAATATTCTACCATTGCATTCAAAGATATAATAGGTGCTAAAGAACTCCAAAAGAAATACGAGATATATCTCTTCATCTATGTAAAGCGAACAATCAAACCCGTAGGCTCAAACATAGATTTGATAGTCATAACCCGTAATTTCTTCATCAACAGTTCTACCTTCATGGAAACAACGTTTTGAAAGAGATGAATAGGAGTTTTGAAGTTGGATAGAAGCAACAATATGAGAAAGGTTTGGCGTATATCGTCTAGTGTTTTGATGATCTCTTTGATATTCTGAAGGCATGATTAGTACATAAATACAACAAACAAAGATATTTCTCCAATCACTCATATAGAAAATAAAAATCAAAATTTCAAAAGATGAGAATGTGTTTCATCAATAACTTGACAAACAAACGATTAATCATTGTCATTCTCATGTTCACAATGTAACCATTTCACCATTGATTAAAACATATGAACTATGTAAGATCAACAATGAACTAGAACATTAGTTTTTCAAAACAAGGTTTTTAGGTAAGCATTTAACAATGCCATTACCAACTTGTTCATGGGTTCATATCAATTCCATCAATCAACTAAATCATTTAGTCAAAATTCGGATTTGTTCTACAAATGGGTTTTAGTGAAATCTCAATGAATATGAACCTAAGGAATCATAGTAACAATACTATGTCAACTCTTATTCCTAGTAAGGTTCTAAATCAATGTCAATTTTAAAAAGCCCCAATTATAAATGTATGAACCCTAGAACAAATTAGATGAAATTGAAAGAAATAACTTACAATTAATCGATCTTGGATGATGGATGAGTGAAACCCACGAACTTGAATCAAGTAATTTGAGTGATTGAAGGTTTTTGAAGCTTCAACAATGGTGGAAAAACAAAGAAAAACGTTGGTTGTGTGTGAAGGAGAGAGAAGGACTTGTTTGAAAAAGATATTTTTATAAAACTGGCGCTCTGACAAAAGTTACTGCCCGTGGTTCCGTATCGATTAGGAACCGTGCCTCTGAGCCGCCAGAGATAAAGAACCGCCTACAGAGGCAGGTTTTCATCAAAGAAAGACAATGAATTTTTGAAAAACAAATTTTTTTAAATTACTTAAAAATATATCTTAAACCTCTTAGGATATCATTGGACCACCACAACACTAGGTAATAATGCCGTTTTGAAGGATTACGAGTTGAATCGAGATAGGAAAAGACCAAAACGAACGAACGACTACTCGTAGCAAAAAGGCAAAGGGAGAGGAGTCAAGAGAAGTGAATCAAGACAGAGAACATTGCTCAAGAGACAAATGACATTCTTCAAATTGAGGAGGTGAAGAGCTCGTGTCATATATAGTGGTTTAAGACGTGCCTTTCTGGAGAAAGTCTAAACGGCTTTGGTAATGAATTAAACCAAGCAATTTTGATGCATAGAATAAGATCATTTTTAAGAGTAGTCTTATTCTATTTCAAAACATGAGCAAAGTATAAATTCACTTTCTCTCCCACATGACCGGATAATTATTACTAGAATTAAAAATAACAATATCCTTGGAATATTTCAATTCCAAATGTGTAAAATCCACCTACAACTTAATGAAGTAGTTTGGTATCTCAAGGGATTCATTAATAATCCTAGAGATGAGCTTAATTGCACAAGTTACACATAATATAGGGCCTACTAACCATAAGGGTGTAAACCATGGAAATCATGCTTGATACTTTAAGCTTCTACTAACTCACCCTACATATCCATAGTGAGTCAAGTATCCAAGCAATGAAGGTTTGATAGGGAAAGAGGAAAGAATCACAAACCACAAGTAAATGTCAAGGCAAGGATGCCAAGAGCAAGCATATAGTCAATTAATGATCAAAACAATGATCAATAGGGCGTGTGGAAGAACGAAAGCGTACCTTGGCCATAAATTGCATTCCAAGCTTTCAAGGAACCGATGCAAAGCCCAACTATGACTAATAGTGACTACTAAGTCTTCAAAGACTAGTATCACTTCTACCCATCTTGATATCATCATTCAATGATGTTGGAACTCAAAGAAGATGAGTCTTCTACAAGTGTAAGTAACTCAATCCACAATCAATAGAATGATTTATCTTCATGAGTACCTACACATAACAAGATGCAAACTAGTAGATACATTTCAAGAGTAAATTCAAAATTCTTAAATTACTAATTTAAGAAATATGCAATATTAACATTTTAAAAGGCTTATTTGCAATCAAAAAATAGTTTTGACAAAAGAAAAACTTTTGTACAGCATAACCTTCTAATTTGAGAAGACAATGGATCGATCTAAGTTTTAAAATACAATATACTTCAAACATCTTGTGTCACCATCTCTCTGATACCAATTGTAGAAACTAGAAGGGCGGGTTGAATAGTTTCTCATCGGTTTATCTCCTAATTAAAATTCCTTTCAATTAGGTGAGTGCACAAAACTATCTTTTATTTAAAAGATAGTTGCATAATGATTAGGTTTAGTTCTAATGCATTAACAATGTATAGTAAGTGTAGTGATAATGAATGTATGTAAAGAGAAAGGAAAGAAACAACCTAGTAGGAAGACACCAAGATTTATAGTGGTTCGACAACGAGGCTATATCCTCGTTCCTATTCCACTGCTCGAGTAAACCTTACTCAAGATTTCCACTATATCCACAAGCTCCTTTCTTGGCGGAGAAAACCTTACAACGTCGCTTACATTATTTTCCGACACTAAGCTAAATTTCGAGACCTAATCTTAACTAGGACCAATATACACAACGTCGCCCACTTCACTCTTTTACGACACAAGGCTAGATTTCGAGTTCTAATCCAAAGTTAGAACCAATCTTCACAATGTTGCCTAGTTCACCATTTCTGACACAAGGCTAGATGTCGAGTTCTAATCCAAAGCTAGAACCAATCTTCACCACTCTTCACTTTGAAGCTAAGTGAGAACTTCACACAACACAACTACATATCACTTTAAAGTTTAGTGAGAACTCACAAGACACAACCATATCACTTTATAGTTTAGTGAAAACTCACAAGACACAACCACATCACTTTATAGTTTAGTGAGATCTAACACAACTAATTACAACTCAACTAGTCATATCCAAGTACACACATGTAGCTTGGATCTACACAACATAAATCCAAGTACACACATGTGCAATAGATGTACACAAATCTAATCCAAGTATTCACAAATAGCTTGGATGAACACAACCAGTCCAAGTATTCACAAATACATTGGATCTACACAAGACACAAATAAACAAATGATGAACATGACTAGATCTTTAGGAGAAGGTGATCTTCATCAATGCTACATCTTTAATCACATCACAAGTGTGTGAGTGATCATCTCTTTGGACAAAGAAAAGAAGGAGATCAAGAGGATAATCATGAGTAAACATACTTAACACATTAAGTGATCATTTACAAATGACTAGGATTAGAAAGGAGAAAGAAGGCTGAAGAAGATGTCCAAAAAGGGTTGATGAGAATGCAGATTTGATCCACTGTTTATAGGACAAAACATCCAACGACTATATCTGCCCGTGGTTCCTTATTGGAGCCCGCGGTTACTTATCGATAAGGAACCGCTGTAGGTGCTAAGGTACCGCCGGCGTAGACTCTGCTCCTTTTTGTCATTTAGTGAATTTGAATTATCTGAGGCTGTTTAAACCTTCAAAGGATATTCTTATGGCATTTGGAATATGCCATATTCAAATTTGCATTTTCATTTTAACAAAACATTTTCTTAAAAATGAAGTTTATTAAAAATATTTTGTTATGTTTAACAAAAGTGAGTTTTAAGGCTAATCACTTTTATGATCACTAAGCATGATAAAGATATGTTAGTTTAATGATTATTACCTTGATGATAGTGTTTGTAAGATAATTCGTTTTATGATAGTGTTTTGACAATAAATGTCTTTGTAATTTGTCGTGATCAAAACTAAGAAAGATTAATTAATACTAACAATGTTTTTAGGCATTGCTTTGCATTAACAAAAATTTCTTTAATGGCGTAGGGATTTTATTAATACTAGTGGCATACGTAGAGGATATAACTGAATGAGTGGCACCAGTATCGAATAAAACGTGCAGCATGACCGTTTATAAAGAGGATTCCAGTGATAGTACCTGAGGACTTATTAGATTGGTCCTTTGTAGTAGTGTAGACACGCCCCATGGCTGGTGGCTTAGGAAGAGCATCACTAGAAGTGCCAACAATATCTCCCTTCTTGCAATCTTTCAACATGTGTCCGGGTAGTCCACACTTGAAACAGACGCCGACTGACTTACGACATGGTTCGGGATGTCTACGACTACAAGTCGTGTAGATTGGGTAGGTATAACCTCCTAGAGGTACCCTTGCTACCTGAGAGACTGTTTAAGAAATATGCGTGAGACATGATTACTTGGCATAAACATGACTGCACTGAAGTTTAAATGATAGTTTACCAGATGAAGACGAGTTGTTGGAATGCTGACCCTTAGCATTTTGGTCACGTCCACTCGCAGAGTTCCTATTTATGATGCTGACATGTTAGTATGTAAAACATACAGCAACTTAACTTAGAAAGTTTAAGAATTTAGGGAGCTGTTGTTGTTAGACTGTCTGTTGTTGTTACGGTAATTGTCATTACCGTTCATCCTGTCAGATCCATAACGATCGTTAGATTGACGGGCCATTGTTGGCATTCTGCTGAGTAGCCTGTTGGGACTGGTCTCCATCCTTCTGCCTGAATATACAATTGGAATAGGAAAAGGTATAAATGAACATAAAGATTGAAATGAAATGATAACGCTAGATGGCTGAAAATTATACCACTTTTTAGGACGAGCTTGTTCCTCGTAGTCATCACGCTCATGTAGCATTTCCAAGCTACGTGTTGCATCATTAACTTGTGATACATTAGCATAAGTAGCACTAAGTAAACGAGTTGCTGTAGAGGTGTGCAGAGCCCAACGAAAGTGCTTAGCTTGTTCTTCCGTAGTACCCGCAGCAGCACCGAAGAATCCAGCCAACCTAAGAAACCTATGCATAAAATCAATGCTAGTCTCTCCAATTCTCTGACGAATGGAGTGATAGTCCCTCTTGAGTCCCTCTTGTTCAGACGTCGGAAAGAACTGACATAAAACAGAGTCTTGAACTGCTCCCAAGTCAATGTATCTAGCCAAACATCACCTCAATTTGCTAACTTGTATGCCCTCCACCAATGCAGGGCATCTCCTTCAAACTTATAGCAAGCCAACCTTTCCTTGTAGACACCATCACATCCCATAGCATCGAAAATTTTCTCCATATGTGAAATCCAGTCTTCCGCATCAGATGAAGTCTCAGCTTTCTCAAAAGATCTAGGTTTCTGCTTGTTAAACCTCTCAAGCTAAGTATGTAAAGTAACCGGTGGTGGAGGAGGAGGATTGTTCTGATTGGGAATGTTTCGGTATTCATTCTGAATCTGGTTCCTGATTTGGGGAAGCATGGCTTGCAGAGCTGCTTGGACAACTTCTGATAGCTCTTGTTCGCGTTTCATGACCATCTGACAGTTTAAAAATGAAAAATGAAATGATTAATCTGATTAGAACATATGATAAACATAATTAAATGATGCATGAAATAGTTTATGAAGGCACAACCAACGAAAATGACATGAGTTTGGGTGAACGCCTATGGGTCGGTTCATCAAAACAAAATTGACATAACGAGGATGAACGCCTATGGGTCGGTTCATTAAAACAAAAATGACATGAGCTAATTTGAACGCCTATGGGTCGGTTCACCAAGAAAAATAATTCGAATAAAAGCACATGCGACTAAATATGGCCAATCATGTACCAACCATTACTTAGTCAAAATTCCTACAACAATGATACATGAAATAAATGCATGAAAACAAACTGTCGGTTTTAGGAAGACACTGATGACTACCCACTAGTCACAGGTCAACTTTAAGAGCCTATAGGTCGAAACCTTGGCTCTGATACCATAATTGTAACGCCCTATTTTGATAAATGGAATATCACATGATAATTATGATGTGTCATTAAAGCATGCAAGGTAAATGTCTAAAACATTAAATGGCCATAAACAATCCGGAAACAAACATCGGATCCAACATAAGCTCCACACACGAAATGCATAAGTAGAATGTAAAGGAAAAGGGCTAAACAATGTCCAACAAAGTAAAAGTATGTAATCCATTAAAGAATGAAAGAAGACTAGCGCCTCATTCCATGCGCGTACTCTTGAAATCCTAGCTTTTCCCTTTAGTACATGCTGTATTGGGACATGGAAAGAGAAATACGGCTGAGCAATACGCTCAGTGTGCGGATATATAACATAGAATGTAAAGCATAAACATAAGCAAGTAATGAAATGAAATGAATAGCAGCGGAATAAATGTATGTCCTGGAAAACCTTGTTTAAGTTCATAAGACTGTTTATATTTCTGAAAAGACTTATGTTTAGTATATCTTGAAAATCTTTATTTTAAATATGCCCGGAGCCCATATAGGTCATGTTATATCAACGTGCATGAACACTTAGAGGGGTGACCTCATCATGCAATTAGAGGGGCTGCCTCTAATTAATATATATATATATATATATATATATATATATATATATATATATATATATATATATATATATATATATATATATATATATATATATATATATATATATATATGTATATATATATATATATATATATATATATATATATATATATATATATATATATATATAATGAGTGGATGGGTCAGCTCTTGTAACGGATGCAAGGTACACACTGTAGTTACCATGAAATCATACTACTTGTCCTAGGATGCACCCATTCGCCCCACATGATAATAATAACAAAGGCAAAATACTGTAAAGGGATGCTGCGAGCAATTACTCCCGCCGCAAAAGAGTCATAACACCGGTGCCTCAAGTATGGTTATGGAACCCCCACAACAAGGTGAAACTGACATGCATGTATATAACTCAGGTAATCTAAAATAATCATACATATACTGATGTGTTTAAGACACTTAAACTACTAGGAAAACAAATGGCTATGTTGGGAATTATTTGTTAAGTGTCAAGTACCGTTAGTATATTCTAAGTACTATTAGTGTTATGTAAGTACCGTTAGTGTTAACGCGGTACATAGTAAGTACTGCTACTTATAAAGTAAGTACTGCTATATTGATTAGGACGAATATATCTTTGTATAAGATATGTCATAGTTATATTTAGAGTATATCTTATGTGATATACTTAAATAGTTAGAATATTGAAAATATATCGTCTGTGATATAGTTATCTTTATAGAATATTCTAAGGTTTCTAGGGTTCCTTACTCTATAAAAGGAACATAGGTACAATGTCTTTCATGTACCTTATACAAGTCCATTAATAAGAGAATCGAATAGTTAAAAGTAATTTTGTTCTTCTGTGCTTTATAAGTTAGATTCTGCATAACTTATTTAGTGCTAGTAAGAGTGCTCAAAGTGTTTTAGTTTGATTACAAACAATTATACTAATTCTTAACAGAATATAGATCCAACCAAAGGGATCAACAAGTGGTATCAGAGCTTGTTGAGAAACTTCTGAAAAAGAAGAACACGAACCCATACACTCCACACATACCAAATCTCAATGTCTCAACCAGATGGTGATAATGCTAACTTGGATAATGCACAGATCCCTGATCCTATTCCA